>NW_026845477.1:300246695-300430733 GCF_025583915.1 Anolis sagrei ordinatus
ATGTCCCGGTCCCCAAACTCTCTGTGCTTCATTCGGAAAAATGCTGCACTCGCAGAGATAAAAGGGCAATGCAATATTTAAAATGAACTATTTTAACCACCATCAACTTACCAGTATTTTAATGGGAAGTGTGGACCTACTTTTACTGATGAGTCAAAGTTTATGGGCAGGGGCTGGGACCCCTGCACTATATAGTCATGTATAGGTCTTGAAATCCTAGTCAAAAATTCAACCCCAAAATCCTAGGTATACTTATCCACAGATCAATGTAAGTAGTGTACCCCAATTCTTTTTTTTAAGGGCCCATCTCTGTATCTGAGTAGAGTGGAAAAAGATGAGACCTTATCCATTCTGGAAGAATGTAAACAAAAAAACACCAACCCTCTCTACTCTCAACCATAACATTGCTTATGCCATTTGCTTGGGTAGGAGGCCTCTGGGAGTCACAGAGAAGGTGTCAAAAACCAAAGTTCAGGTCCCAAAACTTGCCCATAATGTGTACATGAAGTTGACTTATATATGAGTATAACAGTATCCTTATTGTGCACATAAGATGTCTTAGGGCCCAACTACACTGTAGAACTAATGTAGTTTTGACATATCTCTGTGATACGGAGTCTTGGGATTTGTAGTTTGGTGAGGCAGAGATGGCGAAGGACCATGTAAAATTGCAGCTCCTATTATTCTATAGGCATGAGCCAAAGTGGGGTCAAACATTAATTCTACAGTGTGGGTGCACCCATGGCCTTCAGCCACATGTCAGATGCACACCCATTGCTCTACAGCTCTCTTTTCAAGGACTCCACTTTCCGTCATAGCAAAATTGGATCTGAATTTTTCAAGTCTCTCACCATATTAACTCCAAAGCTCTTAACTGTAAACTTGGGTTAGGAAGTGTGTGATCTCCAAAATGTTAACTGCTATAGCACAGGGAGCCTCCAGCCAGGACAAATGTGTTGGGAATGAATATTTGGGCAGGATTTCAGAAGTGAGACGGGGTTCGAATTTCCATTTAGGTGTGAGAACTCAGTGACCTTGGGCAAGTCACACTCTCTCAGCCTCTAGAAGGCAGAGCAACACCCCCCTCCCCAACCAAACATTGCCACGAAAACCTATGATAGGTTCACTCTTGAATGACCAAAAGTCAGAAACAATTTGGGGGAACTCAACAATTTAGAAAATACAAATGCCCTAAAGCACTAGATCCCATCTGACCCTGGAAGCTAAGCAGGGTCAGCCCTGGTTACTTGGATGGGAGACCAGAAACACTCCGCAAGTGTTCTGGGCTCTATTTCAGAGGGGGAACTGGCAAACCACCTCTGAGTTACTCCTTACCTAAGAAGACCCCTTGTAATTAATGGAGCCACATAATCTCAATGAAGGCACATGATGCACCTTAATATTGAATACCCTGAAGGCAGTTGATGGGATCTACCTGCACTGGGAAGTGATGGGGGAGAATTTGGGCTTTGTGTCCTTTCTGGGTGAGTCTACCTCTTTCTAGTGGTTCATAAATGTCGCAAATGATTACAATCAGTCCTCCACATTTATTGAGGTTAGGGGCACAGGACCTCAGAAGTAGAAAGGTAGCAAATAAATAGAACCATAGAGTTGGAAGAGACCTCATGGGCCATCCAGTCCAACCCCCTGCCAAGAAGCAGGAAAATTGCATTCAAAGCAACCCTGACAGATGGCCATCAAGGCTCTGTTTAAAAGCCTCCAAAGAAGAATCCTCTACCAGACTCCGGGGCAGAGAGTTCCACAGCTGAACAGCTCTCACAGTCAGGAAGTTCTTCCTAATGTTCAGATGGAATCTCCTTTCTTGTACTTTGAAGCCATTGTTCCACGTCCTAGTCTCCAGGGCAGCAGAAAACAAGCTTGCTCCCTCCTTCCTATGACTTCCTCTCACATTTTTATACATGGCCCTCATCATGTCTCCTCTCAGCCTTCTCTTCTGAAGGCCAAACATGCCCAGCTCTTTAAGCTGCTCCTCATAGGGCTTGTTCTCCAGACCCCTGATCCTTTTAGTTGCCCTCCTCTGGTCACAGAATCAACAATTCCCTTCAATTGTGGTGCCCAGAATTGGATACAGTGTGATTCCAGGTGTGGTCTGACCAAGGCAGAATAGAGGGGTAGCATGACTTCCCTCGATCTAGGCACTAGACTACTATTTATGCAAGCCAAAATCCCATTGGCTTTTTTTGCCACCACATGACATTGCGCAGGACAAATAAAATTATAAAGGCAAAATAATAAATAAAAATTCAAAAATAAATACATATTTATTTATTTATTTATTTACAGTATTTATATTCTGCCCTTCTCACCCCGCAGAGGACCCAGGGCGAATTACAACGTACATAAACATGGCAAACATTCAATGCCATAGACACACAACATATATAGACAGACACAGAGGCAATTTAACATTCCAGCTTTTCTTGAGTTTATTCTGGCCACCAGGGGAGCTGTCCCTTCACTGACCATTTGTGACACCGATAAAGTACTTCCTCATTTTTTGCAAGCTTGCTGGAGATTTTTATGACCTCCATAGACACACAACATATATAGAAAGACACAGAGGCAATTTAACATTCCAGCTTTTCTTGAGGGTATTCTGGCCACCAGGGGAGCTGTCCCTTCACTGACCATTTGTGACACCGATAAAGTACTTCCTCATTCTTTGCATGCTTGCTGGAGATTTTTATTGCCTCAAAAATTAGTTAAATTAGTATCAAATTTAGTGGTACCTAAATTTCCTACTTGACGATGCAACTGTCTTTCGGGCTACAAAGGTCAACAGCAAGCTACACAAAATTGGTTGGAAGCTTACTCCGACCTGGGTTGGCTTTGAACTCATGACCTTTTGGTCAGTAGTGATCTTAATGCAGTTGACTTCCAGCCAGCTGCGCCACAGTACCGGTGCTAATTAAAAAACTAGTAATTATTTCCACTTCTTCTTATGGGTATGCTGGAAAAATAACTTTATTGAAAGATTGTCAGAGGAATTTCTTCCCCTTTGAGAAAAGCATTTCCTCCTAACTGTGCTCTTCCAGGCAGTTTGGGACTTCAGTTCCTGAAAGTTGGAGTTCAAACACCTGGAGGACCTAAGGCTGCTTTCAGGCAAACCTTCGAGATCTGGAACTACAGGTGGCTAGAGAGGACTTCCTGCAGTGTTTTGTTTTGCAAGGATGTGTGTCCTCCTCTTCCTGGGATGGCCTCTCCCCCTTTTGCTTTCCTTTCTTTGGAGGAAAAGGAGAAACACCTGAGCCTGAGTTCTTGGATTTAGATGGAAGAAGCTGGTGGAGGGATGAAGGTGAGTGAAGACACAGAAAGGAAAGTAATGGAAAGGAAAGGAAAAGTGGGTCTGATAGGAAATGTTGCAACTCCACCTTTGGGAGCAGGATGAGAAAGAGAAGGAGGGTTGCAACTGGAGTGTTCTGGGATGCATCTCCACTGGAGAAGGAGTGCACTTCAAACCCTTGACACTGTCCTGGGAATTGCAGTTTTCCAAGGTGTTTTCCTCCCCATACTACAGGTGTCCTGAGCCTATAGCATTCAGCTTGGCAGTTAAAAGTGGCACCACACTGCAGTATTAATGTACCCTCGATTACACCACTGGAGAAATTACACTGCTTAGCTGGTATTGCACCACCTGACATCCGCCGGGAAGTTGCAGCCAGTAGTGAAAGGACCAAGGCAGAGACATCTCCAGCTCATCCCTTGTTTGGGTATCAGCCAGCACGTCAATGACTTAAATCAAGAAATAGTTTTCTTAGATCTACAGAGACATTTGCTGGAACACCTCAGCAAGCGAGAGTCCAAAAGTGGCAGGCTCAAACCCAGCACCTCAATCCGTGGGTGATACCAGATGAGAGACTCCACCCTGGGCACACAGAAGACTGGGCGACTTGGAAGGCGCTGAACAGACTGCGCTCTGGCACCACGAGATGCAGAGCCAATCTTAAGAAATGGGGCTACAAAGTGGAATCCACGACATGCGAGTGTGGAGAAGAGCAAACCACTGACCACCTGCTGCAATGCACCCTGAGCCCTGCCACATGCACAATGGAGGACCTTCTTGCAGCAACAGCAGAAGCACTCCAAGTGGCCAGATACTGGTCAAA
The DNA here is from genome assembly GCF_025583915.1 of Anolis sagrei ordinatus. Lineage (NCBI taxonomy): Eukaryota > Metazoa > Chordata > Lepidosauria > Squamata > Anolidae > Anolis > Anolis sagrei. The sequence goes on from NW_026845477.1 coordinate 300,250,823, forward strand.
GGACATTTAATCAGCTACCAAGTTTGCAAAATTTGTGGGTTTTTTTGTTTGTTTGTTTGTTTTTATCTGTTTGTTTGTTTTGTTCTGTTAGAAATGTAATACAATGTTCTGGTTGCAGATGACACGATAAATAAATAACCCTCGATTATTGTGACAATTTTAGTTCCATTTTAAAATGTACTTTCTGCATGTTTTTAGTTGATTTGCTTTTTAAAGCTGTGTCCCAATTATGGGAGGAAAACAGGGATAATAAATAAATAAACAAATAAAAATAGTTGATGAGGAGCAGAGAAGTGGTTGGTGAAGGAGGGAAAGTGGGAGGTACAGAGGAGGAAGGGGCACCCTGAGGCCATCCAGTCCGGCCCCTTTTCATAGAACCATAGATTTGGAAGAGACCTTATTTATTTATTTGCTGTATTTGTATACCGCCTTTCTCAGCCCGTAGGTGACTCAAGACAATTTACAGGGCAAAATTCAATGCTTATGATGTCATAAATACAATTAAAAACATAACATATAATAAAAACTAAACAAATCAATAAAGTATAAATTCATAGTGTCTCCTTGTTAAAATGTCTGGACTCATTGTCTAGTAGTTCCATTTTCCTGTGTCAGTTACTCTGCATTTGCAAATATTTCTTCAAAAAGCCACGTCTTGACTTTTTCCTGAAATGTTAAAAGGGAGGTGGCCGATCTAATATATATAGGAAGGGCATTCCACAGCCGAGGAGCCACCAACGAGAAGGCCCTGTCTCTCATCTCTGCCAAACGTACAAACGTAACAAAGGCGGTAACGAGAGCAGGGCCTCCCCAGGTGATCTTACGGTCCTCGATGGTTCGTAAGGGAAGATGCGTTCAGACATGAAAGTTGGGCCAGAACCCAACTTTATACGCGAAAGCCAGCACTTTGAATTGTGCCTGGGAGCAAACTGGCAGTCAATGGAGCTGGCGCAACAGAGGAGTTGTACGCTCCCTGGGCGCCGTTCTTGTTAGCAATCTGGCTGCCGTTCGTTGGACCATTTGAAGCTTCTGGACAGTCTTCAAAGGCAAGCCCATGTAAAATGTGTTGCAGAAGTCTGAGTGTGGACTAATGTGGCCATCTAGTCAAACCGTATTCTGCCAAGAAGCAGGAAAATCGCATTCAAAGTACCCCGGACAGATGGCCACCCAGCCTCTGTTTAAAAGCCTCCAAAGAAGTGCCTCCACCACACTCTGGGGCAGAGAGTTCCACTGCTGAACAGCTCTCTCCAGTCCAATCCCCTGCCTAGAAGCAGGAAAATTGCATTCAAAGCACCCCTGACAGATGGCACCCCTGACAGCCTCTGTTTAAAAGCTTCCAAAGAAGGAGCCTCCACCACACTCCAGGGCAGAGAGTTCCACTGCTGAACAGCTCTCACAGTCAGGAAGTTCTTCCTAATGTTCAGATGGAATCTCCTTTCTTGTAGTTTGAAGCCATTGTTCCGCATCCTAGTCTCCAGGGCAGCAGAAAACAAGCTTGCTCTCTCCTCCCTATTATTTTTCCCACTTTAGAGCCAAGTTCTGCTGGAGGACCTAACACAGGCATCCTCCAACTGCAGCCCTCCAGCAGTTTGGGCCTTCAACTCCCAGAATTCCTGACAATTGAACAAGCCCGTCAAGACTCCTGAGAGTTGAAGGCCCAAACAGCTGAAGGGCCTCAGTTTGAGGATGCTTGACCTAAAGAGTCCTAGGGGTTTTTCTTTCCCAGCGAATGTGATGTCTCCCAGAAAGGAAACGCTTGCAAACACAGAATGCCTTCAAAATCTTGGACATGGGGCTGGGAATGGTTTCTCCCTCCTGAGACTGTTGGACTGGAACTCCCAGCATTCCTCTCCACTGACTGTACTGATGGGAGTTGCAGTCCAAACATCTGGAAGGCTGAAGAAGAGATGAGACGAGATGGGGGAGTGTTTAACTTTGGAAATGGAGCTGCACTTCTTGTAATGTAAATTGAACGTGGCTCCTGTCCCCAGGGACCATGATCGACTGGCACTTACCATAACAGCATCCTCCTGGAGGCATCGTCCCCTCGGGCACTTCCAGGCCCTCCATGCCATTCCATGGTGTGCGGCCATCAATGGACCTCCAGCCTCCAGGCCAGCTTCTCCCTCCGGAGTGGCAGCACCCAAGGCTCCTTCCAGGTGGACATGCAGGCCCAGCCCCTCCTCTGACCGTCATGCTTGTTTGCCATCTTCTGAGAAATGTAAAGGCAATTATGTTAGTAAGGACGAATAACAAGAATAGTAGGAAAGGATAAGCAAAGACATGTCTCCTGGTAAGCTGAAACGCCATCTTGAAATGGAGTGGAGTTTCAGAGTGGAGACGAACGTCCAGTAGCATTGACAGCTCTCCTGAAAAGCTGCAACTGTCATTTTGAAAACTGCAACCATTTTGAAAACTGGAGCTCTGAGGCGTTGGTTCCAAAATGGAGAAGGACATTGCTATAGCACGGATAGTTCTCCCAGTAAGCTGCAACTCTATCATTTGAAAATGACAGCCATTTTGAAAACTGGATCTCTGAAGCAAAGTCTATAAAATGGAGAAGAACATTGCTATAGCATTGATAACTCTCCCAGCAAGCTGCAACTGTCATTTTGAAAAAGGCTGCCATTTTGAAAACTGGAGCTCTGAAGCGAAGTCTACAAAATGGAGAAGAACATTGCTACAGCACTGATAGCTCTCCCAGCAAGCTGCAACTCTCATTTTGAAAACAGCAGCCATTTTGAAAACGGGAGCTCTGAGGCATTGGTTCCAAAATGGAGAAGAACATTCTATATTCTGGAAAAGATTGTTAAGGAAGTGGTCTGCAAACACTTAGAAACAAATGCGGTCATCGCTAATAGTCAACATGGATTTATCAAAAACAAGTCATGCCAGACTAATCTGATCTCTTTTTTCGATAGAGTTACAAGCTGGTTAGATGCGGGGAATGCCGTGGATGTAGCGTACCTGGATTTCAGTAAGGCCTTCGACAAGGTCCCCCATGACCTTCTGGCAAGGAAACTAGTCCAATGTGGGCTAGGCAAAACTACGGTGAGATGGATCTGTAATTGGTTAAGTGGACGAACACAGAGAGTGCTCACTAATGCTTCCTCTTCATCTTGGAAAGAAGTGACAAGTGGAGTGCCGCAGGGTTCCGTCCTGGGCCCGGTCCTGTTCAACATCTTTATTAATGACTTAGATGAAGGGCTAGAAGGCAGGATCATCAAGTTTGCAGACGACACCAAATTGGGAGGGATAGCCAATACTCCAGAGGACAGGAGCAGGATTCAAAACGATCCTGACAGATTAGAGAGATGGGCCAAAACTAACAAAATGAAGTTCAACAGTGACAAATGCAAGATACTCCACTTTGGCAGGAAAAACGAAATGCAAAGATACAGAATGGGGGACGATGCCTGGCTCGAGAGCAGTACGTGTGAAAAAGATCTTGGAGTCCTCGTGGACAACAAGTTAAACATGAGCCAACAATGTGATGTGGCGGCAAAAAAAGCCAATGGGATTTTGGCCTGCATCGAGAGGAGCATAGTGTCTAGATCTAGGGAAGTCATGCTACCCCTCTATTCCGCTTTGGTTAGACCACACCTGGAATATTGTGTCCAATTCTGGGCACCACAATTCAAGAGAGATATTGACAAGCTGGAATGTGTCCAGAGGAGAGCAACTAAAATGATCAAGGGTCTGGAGAACAAGCCCTATGAGGAGCGGCTTAAGGAGCTGGGCATGTTTAGCCTGAAGAAGAGAAGGCTGAGAGGAGATATGATAGCCATGTATAAATATGTGAGAGGAAGCCACAGGGAGGAGGGAGCAAGTTTGTTTTCTGCTTCCTTGGAGACTAGGACGGAACAATGGCTTCAAACTACAAGAAAGGAGATTCCATCTGAACATGAGGAAGAACTTCCTGTGAGAGCCGTTCAGCAGTGGAACTCTCTGCCCCGGAGTGTGGTGGAGGCTCCTTCTTTGGAAGCTTTTAAACAGAGGCTGGATGGCCATCTGTCAGGGGTGATTTGAATGCAATATTCCTGCTTCTTGGCAGGGGTTGGACTGGATGGCCCATGAGGTCTCTTCCAACTCTTTGATTCTATGATTCTATAGCACGGATAGCTCTCCCAGTAAGCTGCAACTCTATCATTTTGAAAATGACAGCCATTTTGAAAACTGGAGCCCTGAGGCGAAGTCTATAAAATGGAAAAGAACATTGCTATAACACTGATAGCTCTCCCAGTAAGCTGCAAGTGTCGTTTTGAAAATGGCAGCCATTTTGAAAACTGTAGCTCTGAGGCGATGTTTATTAAAAGAAGAGTATATATAAAATAAGCAAATTTTAAAAAAGGAGAAGGGCATTGCTATAGTACTGATAGCTCTCCCAATAAGCTGAAACTGTTGTTTTGAAAAAGGCAGCCATTTTGAAAACTGGAGCTCTGAGGTGATGTCTGTTACCCTATAGCCCTGAAAACACCTTTTCACCACAAACAGCACTCTGTCCAAGTAATCCAGTAAGTAAAAGTTTAGTAAAAGAAGAGTATATATAAAATAAGCAAATCTTAAAAGGAGAAGGGCATTGCTGCAGTACTGATAGCTCTCCCAGAAAGCTGTAACTGTCATTTGAAAGTGGCAGCCATTTTGAAGACTAGAGCTCTGAGGCGACATCTTCAAAATAGAGAACATTGCTATAGCACTGATTTTGTTGTTGTTGTTCATTTGTTCAGTCGTCTCCGACTCTTTGTGACCTCATGGACCAGCCCACGCCAGAGCTCCCTGTCGGCCGTCACCACCCCCAGCTCCTTCAAGGTCAGTCCAGTCACTTCAAGGATGCCATCCATCCATCTTGCCCTTGGTCGGCCCCTCTTCCTTTTGCCTTCCACTTTCCTCAGCATCATTGTCTTCTCTAGGCTTTGCTGTCTCCTCATGATGTGGCCAAAGTACTTCAACTTTGTCTCTAGTATCCTTCCCTCCAATGAGCAGTCGGGCTTTATTTCCTGGAGGATGGACTGGTTGGATCTTCTCGCAGTCCAAGGCACTCTCAGCACTTTCCTCCAACACCACAGCTCAAAAGCATCGATCTTCCTTCGCTCAGCCTTCCCTAAGGTCCAGCTCTCACATCCGTAGGTGACTACAGGGAATACCATGGCTTTGACTAGGCGGATCTTTGTTGCCAGTCTGATGTCTCCACTCTTTACTATTTTATCGAGACTGGACATTGCTCTCCTCCCAAGAAGAAAGCGTCTTCTGATTTCCTGGCCACAGTCTGCATCTGCAGTCATCTTTGCGCCTAGAAATACAAAGTCTGTCACGGCCTCCACATTTTCTCCCTCTATTTTCCAGTTGTCAATCATTCTTGTTGCCATAATCTTGGTTTTTTTGATGTTTAGCTGCAACCCGGCTTTTGCGCTTTCTTCTTTCACCTTGATTAGAAGGCTCCTCAGCTCCTCCTCGCTTTCGGCCATCAGAGTGGTGTCATCTGCATATCTGAGGTTGTTAATGTTTCTTCCAGCAATTTTCACCCCAGCCTTGCATTCATCAAGCCCCGCACATTGCATGATGTGTTCTGCATACAAGGTTGGGTGAGAGTATGCAGCCTTGCCGTACGCCTTTCCCAATCTTGAACCAGTCTGTTGTTCCGTGGTCAGTTCTGACTGTTGCTACTTGGTCCTTGTACAGATTCCTCAGGAGAGAGACAAGGTGGCTTGGGATGCCCATCCCACTAAGAACTTGCCACAATTTATTATGATCCACACAGTCAAAGGCTTTAGAATAGTCAATGAAGCAGAAGTAGATGTTTTTCTGAAACTCTCTGCCTTTCTCCATTATCCAGCGGATATTGGCAATCTGGTCTCTCGTTCCTCTGCCTTTTCTAAACCCAGCTTGAACATCTGGCAACTCTCATTTTGAAAATGGCAGCCATTTTGAAAACTGGAGTGCTGAGGCGATATCTGTTGCAGCCCAGCCACCTGCATGATCCCCTTTTCAGCCAAACACCACACAGATTAGCAAGAATAGTAAGTTTATTAAGAAACGAACAAAGGACGTCAGTTTTCAAAATGGCTGCTGTTTTCAAAATGACAGTTGCAGCTTACTGAGAGTGCTATCATTGCTATAGCAAGGGTTTTCTCCATTTTGGAGGCCTTCCCTCAGAGTTCCAGTTTTCAATGGCCTTTTGAAGGCCCTTGATGAAAATGGGCTTGACACTCCTGGTCTAGGTTCTCTAGGAGCTTCTTTGTTGAGTTCCAGGGCCAGAGAAGCAGATGGCGGAAACAAGAACGGCCTGTCTCAGGGGAGCGTGCTTGCTCCATCCATGTTCAACATCTACACAAATGACCAGCCACTGCCGGAAGGGACAGAGAGTTTCATCTATGCTGATGATCGTGCCATTACTGCTCAAGCAGGGAGCTTTTGAAATCGTTGAATAGAAGCTCTTTGAAGCTTTAAGTGCTCTTACTGCCTATTACGGGAAAAACTAGCTGATTCCCAATCAATCAAAACACAGACATGTGCTTTTCACCTTAAGAACAGACAAGCATCTCGAGCTCTGAGGATGACCTGGAAGGAATCCCACTGGAGCATTGCAGCACACCCAAATACCTGGGAGTCACCCTGGAACGTGCTCTGACCTACAAGAAGCACTGCCTGAACATCAAGCAAAAAGTGGGTGCTAGAAACAACATCATACGAAAGCTGACTGGCACAACCTGGGGATCACAACCAGACACAGTGAAGACATCTGCCCTTGCGCTATGCTACTCTGCTGCTGAGTGCGCATGCCCAGTGTGGAACACATCTCACCACACTAAAACAGTAGATGTGGCTCTTAATGAGACATGCCGCATTATCACGGGTGTCTGCGCCCTACACCACTGGAGAAATTACACTTCTTAGCCAGTATTGCACCACCTGACATCCGCCGGGAAGTAGCAGCCAATAGTGAAAGGACCAAGGCAGAGACATCTCCAGCTCATCCTGTTTGGGTATCAGCCAGCACGTCAACGACTTAAATCAAGACATAGTTTTCTTAGATCTACAGAGACACTCGCTGGAACACTCCAGCAAGCGAGAGTCCAAAAGTGGCAGGCCCAAACCCAGCACCTCAATCCATGGGTGATACCAGATGAGAGACTCCCCCCTGGGCACACAGAAGACTGGGCGACTTGGAAGGTGCTGAACAGACTGCGCTCTGGCACCACGAGATGCAGAGCCAATCTTAAGAAATGGGGCTACAAAGTGGAATCCACGACATGCGAGTGTGGAGAAGAGCAAACACTGACCACCTGCTGCAATGCACCTGAGCCCTGCCACATGCACAATGGAGGACCTTCTTGCGGCAACCCCAGAGGCACTCCAAGTGGCCAGATACTGGTCAAAGGACATTTAACCAACTACCAAGTTTGCAAAATCTGTGTGTTTTTTTCTTTTTCTTTTTTTCTTTTTAATCTGTGTGTTTGTTTTGTTCTGTTAGAATTGTAACACAATGGTCTGGTTGCTGATGACACGATAAATAAATAAATAGGTTCTCCATGACAGCCTTGTGCTGGCAGAGCCTTTCATTTCAACAAGGTTTGCTATTATCCACAGTTTCCTGTTTTTGCAGTAAATTCAGGAAAGTCTCCTCCATGGATACAGTGGTCAGAGTGTACTGTTTTTTTCCTTTTCATGGTTAGTTATTCAGTGTCCAGTTCCATTCCAGACCTGAATCTTTGCTTTCAAAACTCTTTCTGTTTAAAATCCGAATGTTGTGTTATATTATTATTTTTTCTTTCAGTTTTCCAGGCAGTAAGCTCCATGGGGATGTTTAGACTGCTGCATTTTCCACCATCTCAGGCTACTATTGTCTGAGGATGAAAATGGAGACCCGAGAATACCTTACAAATCTTATACCAAAGCAGGTGTCACGAGAAGAGAGAGGGAGCTGCCATGTTGGGACGATGCAGGCATTCCTGCGAGAAAGACCAAGGGAGGTGAAACAGGAGCCCAACAAAGACTCGCTTCAGCAGTGGGAAACCCTATGGCAGGAGCTCCTAAGGAGCATGGAAGGTCCTGACCCAAACTGGGGGGCCTCTGAGCCAAGCGAGGAGCCGTGGGACGATGCCAAAGCCTTCCTGGCCTCCTTTGAGCAAGTGGCCCAAGCCTGCCGGTGGCCCAAGGAAGAGTGGGTGCCCCGGCTCCTACCAGCATTGAGCGGAGAGGCCAAGCGGGCCTTCACTGGCCTAGAGGCTGAAGGCAGGGAGGATTATGGGAAAGTGAAGGCCGCCATCTTGCATGGGGACGCCATGCGGCAGGAGGAGCTGCGGCAGTATTTCCGGCATTTCCGGTACCGGGAGGCCGAGGGACCGAGAGGGGCTTATGGCCAGCTTCAGAAACTGTGTTGCCGGTGGCTGAAAGCTGAAAGGCATTCAAAAGAGCAGATCCTGGAGCTGTTGATCTTGGAGCAATTCATGGCCATCCTGCCTCCAGAGATAGAGGCCTGGGTCAAGGAATGTGGTCCAGAGACTTGCTCCCAGGCGGTGGCCTTGGCGGAGGACTTCCTCCAGAGGCAGCGAGAAGAAGAGGCCAGGAGGCAGGCAAACCAGGTGAGGATCGGTCATTGGGTTCTAGGCTTCCCTAAGGGCTGTTTTGTGCAAGGTGCCAACAGATCTTCTTCATTTATCAAGTCATGTTGGCAGTGTGGTTAGGTCTGGAGTAAGTAAAGTGTAGCCTCTATGGAGCTATCTTTCAGCCTTCTTACGTCTTCCAGTACCCCTCTGCTCTGATAGTTAACCCTCAGTATTGTTTTGGTTTTGAAAAGACCTTCTTTGCACCTGAAACAGCTATGGAAGGAGAAAAACATGGCAAAATTACCTTCCAAATCCCCCTGAGTAGGTGGGCATACTGAGTTTTTAATTTAAGGAAAAGTTAAAATACAGCAGATGTTAGGCGTGCCCTGTAAAGAGCAAATGCAGCTCCCATCAAATGCCCAGGCAGTAGGTTTCATGTAAAATTGTGACGTGCAAAATCTATGTTCAAGTCTCTTCTGGACCATTAAACTCATTGTGTGACAATGGGGCAGTTATTTTCTCTGGCCCTGACCTACTTCACAAATATTTTGAGGAATATGCAGAGCAGAGGAAAGCCCTGTATGTGAGATTTACATCTGACTAACAAGTGATAAATATTTTAGGTGCCATTTGAGGAAGTGGAGACAGTGGATTCTTCTGAAGGTGGGCAAGCGTTGCCTGAGATGGAGCAGAAGAAACTTAGCGTGGAGACCAAAAATGAAAATGACGATGGAGAGGCTGGACCTTTGGGTAAAAAGAATGGTGTCCTTGGTTGTTGGTGATATTTCCCTAGACTAACCAAAGCACTGTGGCTTCTTCTCCCCCTGAGTAAGGCATTCCGTAAGAATCATTGTTGGAAGAGACCATGTGGGCCATCCAAACCAACCTCCTAGCAAGAAGCAGGAAAATCGCATTCAAAGCACCCCCAACAGATGGCCACCCAGCCTCTGTTCAAAGGCCTCCAAAGAAGGAGACTCCACTGCACTCCGAGGCAGAGAGAGGAAGGAAGTTAGGAAGTTCTTCCTAATGTTCAGGTGGAATCTCTTTTTCTGTAGTTTGAAGCCATTGTTCCACGTCCTAGTGTCCAGGGCAGCAGAAAACAAGCTTGCTCCCTCCACTCTATGACTTCCTCTCGCATATTTATATGTGGCCCTCATGCCTCCTTTCAGACTTCTCTTCTGCAGGCTAAACATGCCCAGCTCTTTAAACTGCTTCTCATAGAAATTGTTGTCCAGACCTTTGATCTTTTTAGTCGCTGTCCCCTGGACACATTCCAGCTTGACAACATGTCCCTTAAATTGCAGTGCCCAAAATGGGACACAGTGTGATTCCAGGTGTGCTCTGACCAAGGCAGAATAGAGGGGTAGCATGACTTTCCTGGATTTAGACACTAGACTCCTATTGATGCAGGCCAAAATCCCATTGGCTTTTTTTAGCTGCCGCATGACATTGTTGGCTCATGTTTAACTAATTTACCCATGAGGACTCCAAGATCTTTTGCACGCGTCATCTGCAAACTTGTATGATCATGCCTTCTAACCCTTCATCTAAATCATTAATAAAGATGTTGAACAGAACCAGGCTCAGGACTGAACCCTGTGGCACTCCATTCGTCACTTCTTTCCAGGATGAAGAGGAAGCATTGGTGAGCACCCTTTGGGTTTGTTCACTTAACTAATTCCCTTAATCCTTTGGATAGTCTAGCCCAAGAGTCTGCCAGGTATATAGGGTTCCAAGCAGTTATAATGATTTGCCAGAAAAGATTGAAAGTTGTATCTGGAAGGCCAAAGTTTCACCTTTCCTGAGGTAAGTTAATGGAGAGACCCCTGACATTGAAATCCTCATCTGAATTATTGTATCTCGTTCTGGGCATCAAAGTTCAAAAATGTTCAGGGGAAACATACTGTAGAATCACTCTAGAGAATCTAGCAAATGCCTGGAGAGATAATTTTCCTTTAAGTGTAAGTAAGTTAAATTGTACATATGGGTTCTGCTGTTCTGGAGGCCGTAATATTGTGGGTGATGGGGTTACCAGTGGGTCCTGTGATGACACAGAATCATAGAGTTGGAAGACACTGCAAGCACTATCCTGTCCATCTCCATTCTGCCATGCAGGAAAACACAGCAGATGGCCGTCCCACCTCTCTATTTAAAAACCTGCAGAGAAGGAGACTCCACATTTCTTGAGGAGATGTGTGGGCACAGTTGCCCTCTTAGTTTGTCACAAACCTTTCTACCTTTCTCATAAACTATGTTGTGTATGTGTCAATGATCGTTGTTACACCTGATGAAGGAGATGTATAAGGGGGAAAATGTAACTAAATAAACATGAAGCTATTGAACCACAGAAATTGATGCTGTGTGAGGAACAGAAGGAATGAAAAATAGAAAATCAGTATAGGTTTCACTTTCTCTTTCAACTCTTATTCAAGATTCAGAAACTTTCTCAGACTATACAATTTTCATGGTGAGAATGGGTCTTAATTTGCCTTCTGCTGTATTTCCAACAGGCGATGAAAGGAAAAGTAAGAATGAGGGGCAACTAGGTGAAGATTCCTCAGAAAGAACAGTGTGTGAAGCATTGGAGGAGAATGTTTGGAGCCAAGATGGGCCAGTGAGCCAAGACGGAAGCCACACGGAAGTGCCAAAAGGCAAATCCTTCCAATTTCAGGTGGGAGACTCCCACAAAATCTCAATCCAGCAGGAAAGCGAGGAAGGAAAAAAGGGGACTGCTTTCTCCAGTCTTCATAGTAGAATTCACCCTGAGGACGAATCAGGTTTAATGTCTGCAAAGACTTTCAATCAGAGAAGAAACCTGAGTGAATGTGAAACGCTTTATGAAGGGACGAGTTCCAACATATACTTGAATCAAAATATTTCTGCAGATGAGGGACAGTCTGTGAATTCGGATCTTGGTAAGATGAAGCACCCAAGGATCCCAAAAGGGGAGAAGCCGCATCAGTGCTTGGAGTGTGGGAAATGCTTTGGTCGCAGTTCCTCTCTCAAGTCACACCAATTAATCCACACAGGGGAGAAACCGCATCAGTGCTTGGAGTGTGGGAAATGCTTTGGTCGGAGTGCCTCTCTCAAGTCACACCAGATAATCCACACAGGGGAGAAGCCCTATAAATGTACAGAGTGCGGAAAGAGTTTCAGTGACCGGTCCACCTTTGTCCGACATAGGAGGCTACACACCAGAGAGAAACCATACACCTGTTCAGAATGCGGGAAGGGCTTCAGCCGAAGGACCTACCTGATTTTCCATCAGAGAATCCGTGGCCAGAAAAGATACCACGCTGAAAATGAAACACTTTATGAAGGGACGAGTTCCAACATATACCTGAATCAAAGTATTTCTGCAGACGACAAATAGTCTATGAATTCAGACCTTGGTAAAATGAAGCATCCAAGAATCCAAAAAGGGGAGAAGCTGCATAAATGTATGGAGTGTGGGAAATGCTTTGGTCGGAGTTACCATCTCAAGTCACATCAGATGATCCACACAGGGGAGAAGCCGTATAAATGTTTGAAGTGTGGAAAATGCTTTGTTTGGAGTGAGTCCCTCAAGTCACACAAACAGTGTATGAATTCAGTGTATGACAAACAGTGTATGAATTCAGATCTTGTAAAGATGAAGGATCCAAAGATACAGAAAGGGGAGAAGCTGTTTAAATGTTTGGAATGTGGGAAATGCTTTGGTTGGAAGACCCACCTCTCAAGACACCAGAGAATCCACACCGCGGAGAAGCCGTATCAGTGCTTGGAGTGTGGGAAATACTTTGCTTGGAGTGATCATCTCACATCACACCAGATAATGCACACTGGGGAGAAACCGTATCAGTGCTTGGAGTGTGGGAAATGCTTTGGTCAGAGTGCCAGTCTCAAGTCACACCAGAAAATTCACACTGGGGAGAAGCCCCATAAATGTACAGAGTGCGGAAAGAGTTTCAGCGACAGGTCCACCTTTGTCCGACATAAGAGAATTCACACCGGAGAGAAACCGTACACCTGTTCAGACTGGGAAGGGCTTCAGCCGAAAGACCTACCTGACTTTACATCAGCAAATCCATGGCAAGAAAAGATACCACACGAGAATCAGCACTTCCTGAATGCTGGCATGGCTGTGTCTTTTCACCGAATGCAACCAACAGTATAATGGCATCTTTAATATATATATCTCTTTATTAAGTATTTACAAAACACAAAAGCGAGAGAGAGAGAGAATGAGAATATAATAATAAGATAAAGAAAGAACAAATGAAAATGTATGAGATCCACTTTCGGGCTTCCTGGAGGTTTTTTTCCCTTTTCCTTTTTTCTGCCTTTTATTTTTTTATCTCTTTTCTCCCTTTTCTTCTTTGAGCTCTGCTTTTGATGGGTAGATTATTTCTTTCCTTATAGTTATTGTTATTTTTTTACTTTAGGTATTCAGTTATCAATGCCCAGTCTGGTTTTTTGCTTCCCTATCTTTTCTTTAGATATCAAGTAGGTTAACCTATCCATATTTCTTTTGTCCATAATCTTTTTGTTCCAATCTTCCAATTTGGATATTTCACTTTTTCTCCAGAGTCTCATGTAGCATATTCTTGCAGCTGTTGTTGCTGAGAAGAGAAGTCTGTCTATGTTACTGTCTAATTTTTGTTCATTAATTCCTAATAAAAATATTTCTGGCTTGAATTGTATCTTTATTTTTAGTATTTTTTGTATATTTTCATGTATTTTCTTCCAAAATATTTTTGCTTTTTTTACATGACCACATGTGGTAAAAGGTTCCTTCCACCTCCCCACATTACCAACATTTTGCATTTATATTTTTATAACATTTCCTTATTTTGCTTGGTGTCATGTACCATCTGTACATCATTTTGCCCAGTTCTATTTTAGATCGTAAGCAAATGTATATTTCATTTTTTTTATTCCAAATTGTCTCCCACTCTTCTATTCCTATTGATCTTCCAATGTTTTTTTGCCTAAAGGGAGAATGTCTGGATGATTATTGACCTGATAGAATATTATGCCATAAACCAAGATTATGGCAACAAGAATGATTGACAACTGGAAAATAGAGGGAGAAAATGTGGAGGCCGTGACAGACTTTGTATTTCTAGGGGCAAAGATTACTGCAGATGCAGACTGTGGCCAGGAAATCAGAAGACGCTTACTTCTTGGGAGGAGAGCAATGTCCAGTCTCGATAAAATAGTAAAGAGAGACATCAGACTGGCAACAAAGATCCGCCTAGTCAAAGCCATGGTATTCCCTGTAGTAACCTACGGATGTGAGAGCTGGACCTTAGGGAAGGCTGAGCGAAGGAAGATCGATGCTTTTGAACTGTGGCGCTGGAGGAAAGTCCTGAGATTGCCTTGGACTGCGAGAAGATCCAACCAGTCCATCCTCCAGGAAATAAAGCCCGACTGCTCACTGGAGGGAAGGATACTAGAGACAAAGTTGAAGTACTTTGGCCACATCATGAGGAGACAGCAAAGCCTAGAGAAGACAATTATGCTGGGGAAAGTAGAAGGTAAAAGGAAGAGGGGCCGACCAAGGGCAAGATGGATGGATGGCATCCTTGAAGTGACTGGACTGACCTTGAAGGAGCTGGGGGTGGTGACGGCCGACAGGGAGCTCTGGTGTGGGCTGGTCCATGAGGTCACGAAGAGTCGGAGACGACTGAACGAATGAACAACACAGAATATTATGAGAGGAAAATTTAAAAAGAGGTAATGTTTCTGGCCCTGGATGCTGAAAAAGCATTTGATAATGTGAAGTGGGATTTCTTTAAATTTCTTTGGATATGGGGTACTATTTTCAAAATATAATCAAAGCTATATATCAAAATCAGGAAGCAAAAATAATAATAAATGGGCAAGAAACTAAAACTATAGAAATACAAAAAGGAACAAGGCAAGGATGCCCGTTGTCACTTTTAATTTTCATATTAACACTGTCCAGTAGCATCGTCTAGCCATTCCATGTTCATTCTCCATAGTTCATAACTATTATTACACAGCATTTCCAAATGCTTGTTCAAAGAGCCAAGTTTTTACTCATTTTTGAAAGGTCAGGAGGGAGGGGGCCGATCTGATATCCCTAGGGAGGGAGTTCCACAGTCAAGGGGCCACCACTGAGAAGGCCCTGTTTCTCATCCCCGCCAGACGATCTTAAGTTCCTAGATAGTTCATAAGGAGAGATATGTTTGGACAGGTAAGCTGGGCCAGAACCGTTTAGGGCAGTGTTCCTCAAGCTTCCTAATGGCCTGACCCGTTAATGCAGTTCCTCATGTTGTGGTGATTCCCAACCATAACATTATTTTCAGTGCTACTTCATAACTGTAATGTTGCTACTATTCTGAATTGTAATGTAAACATCTGATGTATTTTTATTCACTGGTCCAAATTTGGCACAAATACCCCATACGCCCAAATTTGAATACTATTGGGGTTAGATTGATTTTGTGATTTGGGAGTTGGAGTTGCTGGGATTTATAGTTCACCTGCAATCAAAAGAGCATTCTGAACCCCACCAACGATGGAATTGAACGAAACTTAGCACACGGAACTCCCATGACCAACAGGAAATACTGGAAGTGTTTGGTGGGCATTGGCCTTGAGTTTGGGAGTTGTAGTTCACCAACATCCAGATAGCACTGTTGTCTCAAACAACGATGGCTCTGGATCAAATTTGGCACAAATACTCAATATGCCCAAATGTGAACATTGGTGGATTTTGGGGAAAATAGACTTGACGTTTGGGAGTTGCAGTTGCTGGGATTTATACAATCACAGAGCATTCTGATCTCCACCAATGATGGAATTGGGCCAAACTCACCACACAGAACTCACACGACCAACAGAAAATACTGTATCTTCTGATAGTCTTTGGCGACCCCTCTGACATCCCCTCATGACCCCCCCCCCCAGGCCAGGAGTCCAGACCCTCAGGTAGAGAAACACTGGTCCTTTGGTTCCTTTAACTGTGATGATAATGTTTTAATGTGTATGGTGCTGATACTTTAATCGCAGCAGACTGCCAGCCAGCTGCGCCACAGTCCCAGTGTTGTTATTGTATATTTTTGTATGTTAACACATGTTGTGAACTGGTCTGAATCCCTCTTTGAAGGTGAGAGGGTCGGTATATAAAACCTCAAAATAATAAATAAATAAATCTGGCTTCTAAAGGAGGCAAGAGGGGGATTGGCCGAGTGGGTGAAGGTGGTGGTTAATGCCTCCCTTCGGGAGGGCAAAATCCCAGCCAGCTTAAAGCAAGCTGTGATAAAACCGCTGTTGAAGAAACCATCACTGGACCCCACTCAATTCGTCAACTATCGGCCTGTTTCCAATCTCCCCTTTTTGGGCAAAGTCATGGAACGTGTGGTGGCCTCACAACTCCAGGCATTCTTGGTAGACACGGATTATGATCCGGCACAGTCTGGCTTTAGGCCGGGGCATGGTACCGAGACAGCCTTGGTCGCCTTAGTGGATGATCTGCGTCGGGGGCTCGACAGGGGGAGTGTGTCCCTGTTGGTGCTGCTCGACCTCTCAGCGGCCTTCGATACCGTCGACCACGGTATCCTTCTGGGACGCCTCGCGGGGATGGGTCTTGGAGGTACTGTTCTGCAGTGGCTCCGCTCATTCCTCGAGGGTCGGTCTCAGAAGGTGTTACTGGGAGACGCCTGTTCAACCCCACAACCTTTGTCTTGTGGGGTTCCTCAGGGTTCAATACTGTCTCCCATGTTGTTTAACATCTACATGAAGCCGCTGGGCGAGATCACCCGGAGTTTCGGAGTGCGATGTCATCTGTACGCAGATGATGTCCAACTCTGTCACTCCTTTCCACCTGCTACTAAGGAGGCTGTCCAGGTCCTGAACCGGTGCTTGGCCGCTGTGACGGTCTGGATGAGGGTGAACAAATTGAAATTGAATCCAGACAAGACAGAGGTACTCCTGGTCAGTCGCAAGGCCGAACAGGGTATAGGGTTACAGCCTGTGTTGGATGGGGTCGCACTCCCCCTGAAGACGCAGGTTCGCAGTTTGGGTGTGATCCTGGACTCATCGCTGAGCCTGGAACCCCAGGTTTCGGCGGTGACCAGGGGAGCATTCGCACAGTTAAAACTTGTGCGCCAGCTGCGCCCGTACCTTGGGAAGTCTGACTTGGCCACGGTGGTACATGCTCTGGTCACATCCCGCCTCGACTACTGCAACGCTCTCTACGTGGGGCTGCCCTTGAAGACAGCCCGGAAGCTTCAATTAGTCCAACGGGCGGCAGCCATGATTCTAACAGGAGCGGGGCGCAGGGAGCATACACTGGCGTGGGCTGGTCCATGAGGTCACGAAGAGTCAGAGACGACTGAACGAATGAACAACAACAAAGGTAAAGGTTTTCCCCTGACATTAAATCCAGTCGTGTCCGACTATGGGGTGTGGTGCTCATCCCCATTTCTATGCCGAAGAGCTGGCCTTGTCCATAGACACCTCCAAGGTCATGTGGCTGGCATGACTGCATGGAATTTTTGCAACTTACTCATTAGAACAAAAAAACCTCCCTGCAATTTATTTATTTATTTATAATAATATTACAATAAATAAACAAATTGCAGGTGTTTTTTTTTTCTTATGAGTAAATTGGAAACATTATTTTACTAAAATACAACTTGCATTATCAGCAGAATTTCTTCCCCTTTGGGAAAAAGCACTTCCTCCCAGCTTTCCAAAAGCCACATGTTTCCCAGTCTCTGCTCTTCCAATGTTTTGGACTTCAGTTCCCAGATTTCCTGCTCCTTGTCCAAGGAAGCGGAGGCTTCTGGGAGTTGAAGTCCAAAAGCTGAGGACCAACTGCTGCTTGAAGGCAAACCTTCGAGACCTGGAACTACAGGTGGCTAGAAAGGACTTCCGGAAGTTTTGTTTTGCCCGGATGTGGTCAGTATCCTCCTCTTCCTGGTTGGGCTTCTCCTCCAAAAGCGGCTTCTTGGGGAACTCCTGCCTTTGGCTTTTCTTTCTTGGAGGAAAAGGAGAAAGATCTGAGCCTGAGTTCTTGGATTCAGATGGAAGAAACTGGAGGGAAGAAGGTGAGTGAAGACAGAGGGAGGAGATGAAAGGAAAGGCGACTTCTGATGGGAAATGTTGCTGTAGTGTTTTGGGATGCATCTCCACTGGAGAAAGAATGCAGTTCACAGGCCTGACTCTGCCCTGGCTCAATCCTGGGAGTTGCAGTTTTCCAAGGTCTTTTCCCTTTCTCTGTTGGTGCCTCCCCAAACCACATTTCCATTTCTAAGCCAAAGAGCCGGCATTGTCCGTAGACACCTCCAAGGTCATGTGGCCGGCATGACTGCATGGAGCGCTGTTACCTCCTGCCGAAGCGGCACCTATTGATCTACTCACATTTGCATGGTTTTGAACTTCTAAGTTGGCAGAAGCTGGGGCTAACAGCGGGAGCTCGCCCCGCTCCCTGGATTCGATCTGCCAGCCTTTTGGTCAGCAAGTTCAGCAGCTCAGTGGTTTAAAGTGCTATGCTCCCGGGGGCTCCATGAGCACCGGACGCTATCTGAAATAATCTGTATCCACAGATTCTCCATCCATAGTCGCAATGGCCCTTTCAAAGCAGCCATAAGGCTCATGTGGCCCTGGAGGAAAATTATTTTGACACTCCTGGCCTAGGTTCTCCAGGGAAACTGTTTGCTAGCAGAGTTGTTCATTTCAATAAAGTTTGCTATTATTCAAGATTTCCTGTTTTTGCATTTGGAAAAGTATGCCCCATGCATACAGAGAGCAAACGTTTCTGATTTTCGTGGTTTCTTATTCTTCTGATGTTAAATACAGTATAGACCAGTCCCATTTCAGCCTTGCATTTTTTGGAACTCTTATTTTTCAATGTTGTGCAATATTCTTCTTTGCTTCTTTCCATTTTCCAGGCAGAAAGCTCCATGTGGATATTTAGACAACTGCATTAGAGTCTAGCATTCCCTACCATTTGAGGCTAGTATTGTCCAAGCATGAAAATGGAGACCCGAAAATACCTTACAAATCTTATACCAAGGCAGGTGTCACAGGAAGAGAGAGGGAGTTGCCATGTTGAGGCGATGGAGGCATTCCTGCAAGAAAGACCAAGGGAGGTGAAACAGGAGCCCAACAAAGACTCTCTTCAGCAGTGGGAAACCCAATGGCAGGATTTCCTGAAGAGCGTGGAAGGTCCTGACCCAAACTGGGGGACCTCTGAGTCGAGGGAGGAGCCGTGGGATGACACCAAAGCCTTCCTGGCCTCCTTTGAGCAAGTGGCCCAAGCCTGCCGGTGGCCCAAGGAAGAGTGGGTGCCCCGGCTCCTCCCAGCATTGAGCGGAGAGGCCAAGCGGGCCTTCACTGGCTTGGAGGCCGAAAGCAGGGAGGATTATGAGAAAGTGAAGGCTGCCATCTTGCATGGGGACGCCATGCGGCGGGAGGCGCAGCGGCAGTGTTTCCGGCGTTTCCGCTACCGGGAGGCCGAGGGGCCGAGAGGGGCTTATGGCCAGCTTCAGGAACTGTGTTGCCGGTGGCTGAAAGCGGAAAGGCATTCGAAGGAGCAGATCCTGGAGCTGCTGATCTTGGAGCAGTTCTTAGCTGTCCTTCCTCCAGAGATAGAGGCCTGGGTCAAGGAATGTGGTCCAGAGACTTGCTCCCAGGCGGTGGCCTTGGCGGAGGACTTCCTCCGGAAGCAGGGAGAGGAAGAGGCCAGGAGGCAGGCAAACCAGGTGAGGACCATTCATTGGGTTACAGACTTCCCAAAGGGCAGCTTTGTGCAAGGTGCCAATAGATCTTCTCAATTTATCAAGACAGGGTGGCAGTGTGATTAGATCTGGAGTAAGTAAATGTAGCCTGTATGGGGCCATCTTTCAGCCTTCTTTCATCTCCCAGCATCTCCTCTGCCCCAATAGGTAACTCTCTGTTTACTTTGTGGTTTTAACAAGACCTCTTTTGTGCCTGAAACAGCCATGGAAGGGGAATAACATGACAACATTCTCTCACAAATTCCCATGACAAGGTGGGCATATTGAGTTTTTAATTTAAGAAAAAGTTGAAATACTGTAGGGATGTGGGGTGCACAGCCCAGAGCGAATGCAGCCCTCATCAAATGCCCAGGCAGTATGTTTAATGTGGGATTGTCACTTATGAGGTCTGGGTTCAAGTCCTTTCTGGATAATGAAACACATTCTGTGATGATGAGCCAGTTATTTTCTCCGGCCATGAACTTCTTCACAAATATTTTGAGAACTGTGTAGAGCAGAGCAAAGCCATATAAGTGAGATATACGTTTGTCTGACAAGTGATAAATATTTTAGGTGCCGTTAGAGGAAGAGCAGACTGTGGGTTCTCCTGAAGCTGTTCAAGCCCTACCTGAGATGGAGCAAAAGAAGCTTAGTGTGGAGACCAAAGAGGAAGATGACGATAGGGATGCTGGACCCTTGGGTAAGAAGAATGGGCTGTTTTGTCCTTGAAAGTAGGGGATGTTCTTCCTAGACCAACCACAGCACTGAGGCTGCTTCTCCCCTCAATAGGTCCTTCTCTTTGTCCTTTGGGTAGTCTAAGCCCAAGCTTCTACAAGGTACATGGAGCTCCCAGCTCCTGTAATGCTTTGTCAGAAGAGATTTAAAGTTGTAGTATCTGGAAGGACAACATTTCCCCATTCTGGGGTAAATTAAAGGACTGCATGGGCAGACTCCTGGCCTGGAAATCCTCATTATCACGTGTCAATCCTCACCTGGATTATTGTATCCACTTCTGATTATTAAAGTTCAAAGAAGTTCCAAGGGAAACATACCATAGAATCACCCTGATGAAGATGCGTGGGCACAGTTGCCCTCTTAGTTTGTGGCAAATTTTTGTACCCTTCTCATAATCCATGTTGTGTGTGTGGGTCAGTGAATGTTTTTATACCTGATGGAAGATCTGTGTAGGGGAAATAATCTGATACATGTTGTGACTCAGCTGGAATCACAGAGTGATGGTATCAATGATTCTGATGGGGATAATCAGATGGGAAGCAAGGATGTTCCTGTGTTAGACGAGGAAGACCAGGATCAGGGGGCAGAAGTTCAGTTGTTTCCCACAGCAAGGGTTGACACTGGGGAAAGTGAAACTACTGAGACTGAGAGCCAGGTGCCTGATGAAGGAAGAGAGGATGTAGGAACTGAGGAAAGTTCTCAGCCAGCTAACGAGGGATTTGACCTCGATGGGGCCGGTGATTTAGATAGGCCTGATCGCTTGGAATTGAAAGTGCGAAGGAGTGTCAGCATCGCCTGGAGGTGAGAGAGAGAGGCCCGACACCATAGGAATGCCTTCATGCTGGCCCAAGAGTATTAAACAGCCTGTTTGAATGTGTCTCAGTGTCAGAGCAATTTCATGCTTTAACCAAGAGACTTTGGGATTTATCTTGTAGCTTTTCATGTTCATGTTTTAGGACTTTGTCACATATTTAAGGGACTTTGCCTTGCCTGTGTCTTCATGGATCTTGTTTGCCTATGTTTCCTTGGATTGATCTTTTGAAATATACTTTTGCTTTTTGAACTTTTTATCTTTTATTTTAAATAAAACTGCAAAGACAACTGCTGGTGTGTTCTTCAGTGTCCAAAGCAAAGTGGTTCTACTCTGAGATGCGACAATACATTAAGCTTGTTGAACCACAAAAATGGATGCTGTGCGAGGGACAGGAGGAAATGAAAAAAATTAGAAAAACAGTATAGGGTTCAATTTCTCTTTGAGCTCCTATTGAAGATTCAGAAACTTTTAGAAACGGCCCCAGCCCAGTTTACCTGTCTGAACCCATCTCCCTTTACGAACCACTGCAGAAACTAAGATCTTCTGGGGGGGCCCTGCTCTTGGTCCCGCCACCATCAGAGTTGCGTTTGGTGGGGGCGAGAGACAGGGCCTTCTCAGTGATTGCCCCCCCCTCCAGCTATGGAACTCACTTCCTGGCAATATTAGATCAGCCCCCTCCCTCCTGTCCTTCAGAAGGATGGTAAAGACCTGGCTGTGGGACCAAGCCTTTGGGGCAGTGCAATGAGGCAATAATAGAATGGTGTCCTGAGATGGTTTTTAAGCAACTGGTTTTAAAGTGGAATAAGTGATTTTAATGTGTGTGTGTGTGTGTGTGTGTGTGTATGTATGTATGTGTGTGTGTGTGTGTATATATATATATATATATATGTATATATATATACATACACACACACACACACACACACACACACACCCCATATATATATGGTATTATGTCCCAGGATTGAATGCTTGCTGTATATATGTTGTGCTTCGCCCTGAGTCCCCTGATGGATGAGACTATAAATGTTTTAAATAAATACATAAATCCTCAAATTATAGAATTTTCATTGGTCAGTCAAAACAAAGAAAGATGGGATGATCCTGACTTCACCAAGGAAGACTTTCCAAAAACTTGGGTACAAGCACTCTGTCTTGTTCTTCCTAAACCTTCCTGGGAAGCTTCCTGGGGGCATTGTGAGAATGGGTCTTAATTTCCCTTCTGCTTTATTTCCAACAGGTGATGAATGGAAAAGTGAGAATGAGGGGCAACTAGGTGAGGATTCCTCGGAAAGAACAGAGCATGAAGCATTGAAGGAGACTGTTTGGAGCCAAAATGGGCCAGCGGGCCAAGATGGAAGTCATACAGGAGAGTCGGAACCCAAATCCTTCCCATTTCAGGTGGGAGACTCCCAAGAAATCTCAATCCAGCAGGAAAGGGAGAAAGAAAAAAGGGGGACTGCTTTCCCCAGTGTATATAATAGAATTCTCCCTGGGGACGAATCCATTTTAATGTTAGAAACGACCTTCAGTCAGAGTGGAAACCTTACTGAATGTGAAACGCTTTGTGAAGGGACGAGTTCCTACTTATACCTGAATCAAAGTATTTCTGCAGATGAGAGACAGTGTATGAATTCGGATCTTGATAAGATGAAGCATCCAAGAATCAAAAAAGGGGAGAAGCTGTTTAAATGCTTGGAATGCGGGAAATCCTTTGGTCGGAAGGCCCACGTCAAGTCACACCAGATTATCCACACTGGGGAGAAGCCTTATCAGTGCTTGGAGTGTGGGAAGTGCTTTGGTCAGAGCTCCCACTTGCTTAGGCATCAGAAGAGTCACAGGGGCGAGAAACCACACCGCAATTTTGTCAGCAAGCCAAGTCTCATTCAGCACCAAAGAATTAACACGAGGGAGAAGCCCTATAAATGTACAGAGTGTGGAAAGAGTTTTGGACACCGTGGAAGCCTTAGCTTCCATCAGCGGATACACACAGGAGAGAAGCCATATACCTGCTCTGAATGTGGCAAGAGTTTCTGCAATCAGTCTAGCCTTGTCAGACATATGAGAATTCACACCGGAGAGAAACCATTCACCTGTTCAGAGTGTGGGAAGGGCTTCAGCCAAAGTTATAGCCTGACTTTACATCAGAGAATCGAGGGCGAGAGAAGCTGCCACAGAAAAACTCAGCATTTACTGAATGCTGGCATTGATAGTCTTTTCTCCCAATTCAACAAACAGTTTAGTGGCATCTAAAAAATAAATACCCTATATCAGGCATCCTCAAAGTTTTTAAGCAGAGAGTTAGTTCATAGTCACTCAGACTGTTGGGAGACCCGGATGGACTTTGGTTGGAATAAAACCATGAACGAATGCTTATGCACACTGCGTATTTGTAGAGCAGAATAATAATAATAATAATAATAATAATAATAATAATAATTTATTTATACCCTGCCACCATCTCCCCAAGGGGACTCAGGGTGGCTTACATGAGACCAAGCCCAACAATACAGTAAAACAAATATACAACATAGGAATACAACAGTAAAATATAAAGAAAATAATACAAGAAACAATATAAATAAGCACGACATAACAATATTAAAACGCAATAATTGAACACAAAAAAATTGATCACAGTGGGCAGGGAAGGTTGCAAAGATTAGAAGTTTAAAAGCACTGGGAGAGAGAGCAATGTAATGTATCTGGACAGGGGATCCAGCGGATGAAAATAGAGATTAATTGCACTAGCAGGTAAATAAAGTGCTTCTAAGGGCATTTTTGCAGAGTTTGGCCAGGTCAGGGATTATTGCTCATTCAGTGATTGAAGGCAAAACACAAATGAGCAATACAATATTTAAAATGAATAATAATTCTTACCAAAATAAACCTGCCAGTATTTTAGTGGGGTGTGGATCTGCTTTTGGCTGATGAGGTAGTCAAGTTAATTAGGATTGTTGTTGTTGTGTACTTTCAAGTTATTTCAGATTTAGGGAGGCCTTTAAATTAAAGTTTAGGGTAACTGACCTTAGAGGATCTTATCAAGCTCTCTGGAATTAGTTTGGGGACCCCTGCCCTATATACCCATGTATAAGTCTAAAAATCCTAGTCAAAAAATCAACCCAAAATCCTGGATTGATTTATCCACATGTCAATGTAAGTAGTGCACCCTACTTCTTATATAGAAAAGGGCCCATCTCTGTATCTGAGTAGAGTGGCAAAAGGCGAGAACTTAATCCATCCTTGGAGAATCTAGAAGAAGCACTGCTCCTCTCTACCCTCAGCCATGGCATTGTTTATGTCACTTTTCAATGCTTGGATAGGATATGTCGGGGGACCACAGAAAGGGTGTTTCTCCTTTATGGACAATTACTTATCCATGAGTGATACCAGAATCCATAACTTTGGCTCCAAAACATGTCCATGCATCAGAAATGACGTGTGGAAGAGTAAACACATAAAATCCTTCGACCAACACGCACCAGATTTAAGAAACGTCCCCTGATCTAGGGTTTCCACCATTGTGGGCAAAGCTTCTGTTATCTGTCGCACCAGATATGCCACCAAAGAGCCCACACTGGAGAAACACCCTCTCTGTGCTTGGATTGTGGAAAGTGCTTCAGCTATGGAATGACCTTCTTGACCACTGGAAACTTCACACAGGGGAGAACCCATACCAATGCTTAATCTGTAGAAAGAACTTCAGCGACATGTCACAGTTCGTGATACACTAGAGGTTGTGGCATAATGTAAAATAAACCACGTGTAGTTCATGTTTGATGTCCACATAGTACCTTGCCAGAGAAAGAAAATATGCCATGCAGATAAACAGTAAATAACAAGTAGTTTACTCTTTGCAGTTCAGAACAACAATGTGATCAGTTGTATCAACTCACATAATGTCATTTTATGAGAGATTTGAAATGGTTTTTCTTTGTCCATGTGGATAAACTCCTTCAGCAGCACATGAAGCGAGAGTACATTCCAAACTCTGCCTCTCTCTGCTTCTCTCTTCAAAATCCCTCTCTGTGCTTGCATAGCTCAAGCCTGAACAAAAATGCAGTAGTAACCAAAAGTCCCAGGCTCAGCTCCCCAGGCATTGCCAGACCAATCAACCTCAAGCATCTTATTTTACAGCTGACCCACACACTCACTGATTCCTTGCATGTTCCAACAGAGGTTGCCATGAAATAGAATAGAATAACTTTATTGTGATTGTACAATGAAATTAAATGCTTTCCTCAGTGTACATCTCAAAAGCAGCACACCCATCCCTCCACACTCCAACCACCACCACACAGCCCCCAATGCTTCACCAATGCAAAACGATGGAATCCAATATAGTTACAGCTCTCAATCTGTTTGTTCTCTTCTTTGTCTTCCTGTATCATCTGCCAGATGGTAATAATAATAAAAAAGTATGCTTGGTTAAATGGTTCCTTCAGAATGTTCTGAACTTTCTGAAGGCTGCGGTAATTATAAAATTCTTCTGAATAGGGGAGAGGGCAACCAATGATTCTCTGGGCAGTAACGATGACCCTTTGGAGCTCCTTCCTATCTGTCACTGTGCAGTTACCAAACCATGTGCAGATGTAGTAGGTTAGGATACTATAGTACAGCAGTAGAAAGTCACCAGCAGTTTTTCATTCAGTTGTTGGTTCCTTAGAAGTCTTGGTCAGTACAGTCTCCTGGGCCCTCTTATGTTGTTTAACATCTACATGAAACCGCTGGGTGAAATCATCTGGAGTTTTGGAGTCCGATGCCATCTGTACGCAGATGATGTCCAACTCTATCATTTCCACCAGATGCTAAGGAGGCAGCCCAAGTCCTGATCTGGTGCCTGGCCGCTGTGATGGTCTGGATGAGGGCGAGCAAATTGAAGTTATTTATTTATTTATTTATTTATTTATTTCCTTACTTATATACCGCTGTTCTCAGCCCAAAGGCGACTCACAGCGGTTTACAACAAAGAAGAACAGCAAGAATTCTATGCCAGTATAAAAACAATTTGAATCCAGACAAGACAGAGGTCCTCCTGGTCAGTCGCAAGGCCGAACAGGGTATAGGGTCACAGCCTGTGCTGGATGGGGTTACACTCCCCTTGAAGGCACTGGTTCGCAGCTTGGGGGTCCTGGACTCATCACTGAGCCTGGAATCCCAGGTGGCAGTGGTGACTAGGGGAGCTTTAGCACAATCGAAACTTGTGCGCCAGCTGCACCTGTACCTTGGGAAGTCGGACTTGGCCACGGTAGTCCATGCTCTCGTTACATCTAGGACAGACTACTGCAATGCACTCTACATGGGGTTGCCTTGGAAGACTGATTGGAAGCTTCAAATAGTCCAACAAGAGGCAGCCAGGTTAATAACTGGGGCGGCATACAGGGAGCACACAATTCCCATGTTATGCCAGCTCCACTGGCTGCCAGTTTGCTACTGGGCACAATTAAAAGTGCTGGCTTTGGCCTATAAAGCCCTAAATGGCCCCGGCCCAATCTACCTGCCCGAACACATCTTCCCCTATGAACCATCGTGGAGATTAAGATCCTTCGGGGAGGCCCTGCTCTCCATCCCACCATTGAAATAGGCACAATTGGTGGGAACAAGAGACAGGGCCTTCTTGGTGATTGCTCCCCAGCTATGGAACTCCCTGGTAAGATCAAGTTGACCCCCTCCCTCCTGTCCTTTAGAAGAATGATAAAAACTTGGTTGTGGGACCAAGCTTTCAGGACAGGGCAATAAAGCAGCAATAGGAAAGATTGTTTTAAATGTTGTATTTTAATATAGAGCAGTGGTTCTCAACCTGGGGTCTCCAGATGTTTTTGGCCTACAACTCCCAGAAATCCCAGCCAGTTTACCAGCTGTTAGGATTTCTGGGAGTTGAAGGCCAAAAACATCTGGGGACCCCAGGTTGAGAACCACTGATATAGAGATAAATGTTTTTAATGTTTATGTATGTGTATATGAATTTGTGTCCCAGCATTGAATGTGCTGCATATATGCTGTGCTCCGCCCCGAGTCCCCTTCGGGGTGAGAAAGGGGAATATAAATGTTTTAAATAAATAATAATAATCAGTACTGCCTTACGAATGCCCCAGGTCAGATCATCCTCAACAGTGACACCCAGGAACATAAATCTGGCCACCCACCAGAAAAGCTGTATCACTCTGTGATCTGTGTGCAGGGTTTCTACCAAAACACGCAACCCTTTAGGCACCAAAAGATTCATGGAAGTAGGGAAAAGTTCTCATTCTGAGAGGACAAAAGTGTCCCTGTAGAAATGTTACATCCAAAGAAGCAGAAGATCTATTTCCCCCAAACTCCACCAGTGGTCACATTTGGGCATATTGTGTATTCATGCCAAGTTTGGTCCAGATCTATCATTGTTTGAGTCCACAGTGCTCTCAGGATGTAGGTGAACTATAACTCCAAAATTCAAGGCCAATGCACACCAAACCCTTCCAGTATTTTCCGTTGGTCATGGGAGTTCTGTGTGCCAAGTTTGGTTCAATTCCATCATTGGTGGAGTTGAGACTGCTCTTTTGATTGTAGGTGAACTATAAATCCCAGCAATTACAACTCCCAAATGACAAAATCAACCCCCCCCCTCCAACCCCACCAGTATTCAAATTTGGATGTATCAAGTATTTGTGCCGAATTTGGTCTAGTGAATGAAAATACATCCTGCATATCAGACATTTACATTACAATTCATAACAGTAGCAACATTATAGTTATAAAGTAGCAACAAAAATAAATTTGATGGTTGGGGGGTTATCACAACAGGAGGAACTGGATTGAGGGTGGATGCCAGTCGTGGCATTAGGAAGGTTGAGAAATACTGGAGTACTGGAGTACACAGTTCTGGATGTTTTATTGCAGTGGAAAACCACCATATTTGCCTAAGAAAACCCTTTGCAATCCAGAGGGAGATCATCAATCGACAGGCAATTTTAGCAGCACACATTTGATAAAGAATAGACAAAAAGTTTTGAGATTGCAATCATACAGTTGCAAGTGTCCCCAAGGTCCATCCAGTCCAACCCCCTTCTTTCTGCCAGGCAGGAAAAGCACAACCAAAGCACCCCCAACAGATTGGCATCCACCCTCTACAGCAGGGGTCCTCAAACTTTTTAAACAGAGGGCCAGGTCACAGTTCCTCAAACTGTTGAAGGGCCGGATTATAATTTGAAAAAAAACCATGAATGATATCTTATTTGAAGTGCAAAAAAAAAAATCCACTTAAAAACTTTTTGTTGTTCATTCGTTCAGTCGTTTCCGACTCTTCGTGACCTTAAAAACAATACAATGATTAAAATGAAGAACAATTTTAACAAATATAAACTTATTAGTATTTCAATGGGAAGTGTGGGCCTGCTTTTGGCTGATGAGATAGGATTGTTGTTGTTGTTGTTGTTGTGTGCTTTCAAGTCGTTTCAGACTTAGGTTGACCCTGAGCGAGGGCCAGGTAAATGACCTTGGAGGGCCATCTCCGGCCCTCGGGTCTTAGTTTGAGGACCCTTGCTCTACAGCTTATTTATTTATTTATTTAAAAGTTTTGTATACCGACCTTCTCACCTCTCTTGAGGGACTCAGACTGGTTTCCAACCATAATATCACATACAGTCAATAAAACATCATAATTCATATTACAATAAAACATTAAAACAGCAATTACATTCAATAAATACAATGGTCAGTCGTCACACTCAAATCGTTGTTCATCATCCTCCATCCATATCTCAGGATGTTGGCTCACTCGTCGAATGCCTGTCTCCATAACCACGTCTTCACCTGCTTCCTGAATGTCCGGATAGAAGGGGCGGTTCTGATCTCCTTCCAAGGAAGGAGTCTCCACCACAGTCCAGGGCAGAGAGTTCCACTGTTGAAAAGCTCTTCTTACAGTCTGGAAGTTCTTCCTAATGTTCTAGTGGAATCTCCTTTCCTGTAATTTGAACCTAATTCTGTTGATGTAAAAGGGACCGGGGCTGTGGTGCAGCTAGTTAGTAGCCAGCTGCATTAAATCACTACTGACCGAGAGGTCATGAGTTCAAAGCCAGCCCGGGTCGGAGTGAGCTCCCAACCATTAATCAACTTGCTGTCGACCTATGCAGCCCAAAAGACAGTTACATCTCCCAAGTAGGAAATTTAGGTACCGCTTTATGCGGGGAGGTTAATTTAACTAATTTTTGACGCCATAAAACCTTCCAGCAGTGTGTGGAAGATTGAGGAAGTACTCCATCAAGGACTTGGTGCCACAAGTGGACAGTGAAGTGGCAGCTCCCCCTGTGGCCGGAATAGAGCATGCCCTTATGAAGCCAGAAAGCTGGAATGTTAAATTGCTTCTGTGTCTGTCTATATATATTGTATGTCTGACGGCACTGAATGTTTGCCATGTATATGTGCATCGTAATCCGCCCTGAGTCCCCTGCGGGGTGAGAAGGGCGGAATATAAATACTGTAAATAATAATTAAATAAGCAATTAAAAAAAATATAGGCTATGAGAATGGTGGAGATGTTAACAAAAATAAAAGAATACATAAAAACCCAAAAGAATAAATACAAATTCAAGCATAAACACATATTTTTTAAGAAAACAATTCTTATGGATAAGCTGGGAAAAGTACTTGATTAAAATGTATCAGAGAAATTTCTACCCGGTTGAGAAAAGCAGTTCCTAGCAGCATCTAAAGCCACAGTGTTTCCCAGGCACTGCTCTTCCAGGAAATTTTGGACTTCAGTTCCCAGAATTCCTGCTCCTTGTCCAAGGAAGCGGAGGCTTCTGGGAGTTGAAGTCCAAACGCCTGGAGGACCAACGCCAGCTGGAAGGCAAACCATCGAGGTCTAGATGTCTAGAGAGGACTTCCTGCAGTGTTTTGTTTTGGCCGGATGTGGGCTGTGTCCTCCTCTTCCTGGTTGGGCTTCTCCTCCAAAAGAGGCTTCTTGGGGAACTCGTGGCTTTGGCTTTCCTGTCTTGGAGGTTTTTGGAGGGAAAGAACAAAGATTTCAGCCTGAGTTCTTGGATTTAGGTGGAAGGAACTGGAGGGAAGAAGGTGAGTGAAGGCAGAGGGAGGAAAGGAGAGGAAAGGGAAATCTTGTCCCTCCTCCTTTGGGAGCAGGATAAGGAAGAGCAGGAGTGTTCTGGGATGCATCTCCACTGGAGTGCAGTGAACACCCCTGACACTGCCCTGCCTCCATGCCAGGGGATCCTGGGAATTATAGTTTTCCAAGGTCTTTTCCTCCCCAAACTACAGCTGCCCTGATTCTATAGCACTGGGCCCTGGCAGTTAAAAGGGGCACCAAACTGCATTCATTTGCCAATGGCTGGGTGATTAAAATGATCAAGGGTCTGGAAACAAACCCTATGAGGAGCAGCTTAAGGAGCTGGGCATGTTTAGCCTGAAGAAGAGAAGGCTGAGAGGAGATATGATAGCCATGTATAAATAAATACAAACCATCAAGATTACTAAGATCGTCTGGAGGGGCCCTGCTCTTGGTCCCGCCGGCCTCACAAGCGCGGCTAGTGGGGACGAGGGACAGGGCCTTCTCGGTAGTGGCCCCGCGACTCTGGAACTCTCTCCCGTCAGAGGTTAGAACCGTCTCAACAATCCTGACATTCAGGAAACAGGTGAAGTTGTGGTTATGGAGACAGGCTTTCGAAGAATGAGACTATGATCTGAATGGAAGACGGTGTATATTCGATTTTAGTATGACGACTGACAACTGTAGTTTTAAATATATATGCTTTTTTAATGTTTTATTGTAACGTGTATTTTGATATTTTACCGATTGTATGTGTTTTTATGGTTGGAAACTGGGCTGAGTCCCTCTTATGAGGTGAGAAGCTCGGTATATAAAACTTTGAAATAAATAAATAAAATAAATATGTGAGAGGAAGCCACAGGGAGGAGGGAGCAAGCTTGTTTTCTGCTTCCCTGGAGACTAGGACACGGAACAATGGCTTCAAACTACAAGAAAGCAGATTCCATCTGAACATGAGGAAGAACTTCCTGACTGTGAGAGCCGTTCAGCAGTGGAACTCTCTGCCCCGGAGTGTGGTGGAGGCTCCTTCTTTGGAAGCTTTTAAACAGAGGCTGAATGGCCATCTGTCAGGGGTGATTTGAATGCAATATTCCTGCTTCTTGGCAGGGGGTTGGACTGGATGGCCCATGAGGTCTCTTCCAACTCTTTGATTCTGTGATTCTATGAATGGCTTTCCCCTCCTGATCCTGTTGGACTGGAACTCCCAGCATTCCTCGCCACTGACCATACTGATGGGAGTTGCAGTTGAAATATTTGCAAGGCTGAAGGATCTCTGAGAAGAGATGGAGAAATGTTCAACCTCGGAAATGGAGCAGCACTTCTTCCAAAGTAAAGTGAACATGGCTCATGTCCCCAGGGACCATGATCCACTGGCACTTACCGTGACGGCATCCTCCTGGAGAAGAGACAGAGGACTGATTAACCTCAGAACGTGATGCGGCATTTCTTCCAATGTAAAATGAGCATGGCTCCTGTACCCAGAAATCATTATCAACTGGCGCTTACCGTAACGGCATCCTCCCAGCATTTCCAGGCCCTCCATGCCATTCCATGGTGTGTGGCCATCAAAGGACCTCCAGCTTCCAGGTCCTCTGGATTGGCAGCACCCAAGGCAAGGACCAAGGCAGTGACATCTCCAGCCCACCCGCTGTTTGGGTATCAGCCAGCATGTCAACAACTTAAATCAAGAAATAGTTTTATAAGATCTACAGAGACACTCGCTGGAACACTTCAGCAAGCGAGAGTTCAAAAATGGCAGGCTCAAACCCAGAACCTCAATCAATGGCTGGTACCAAATGAGAGACTCCCTCACAGAAAACTGGGCGACCTGGAAGGCGCTGAACAGACTGTGCTCTGACACCACAAGATGCAGAGCCAACCTCAAGAAATGGGGCCACAAAGTTGAATCCACGACATGCGAGTTCGGAGAAGAACAAACTACAGACCACCTGCTGCAATGCAACCCGAGCCCTGCCACATGCACCATGGAGGACCTTCTTATAGTAACACCAGAGGCACTCTAAGTGGCCAGCTACTGGTCAAAGGACATTTAATCAACTACCAAGCTTGCAAACTTTGTGTTTTGTTTGTTTGTTTGTTAAAAAAATGCAATACAACTGTTTGGTTTGCTCCTAATATGATAAATAAATAAAAGCACCAAGGCTACTTCCAGGCAGCCATGCACGCCCGACCCCTCCTCCGACTGACCGGCTCCTCCATCCCGCCTGCGTGCCCTCCTCTGGCAACCGTCAAAGGCACGGATGTTAGTAAGGAAGGATCAATAACAAGGAGAATAGTAGGGAAGATATACAATGGTATGTCTCCTGGTAAGCTGAAAGTCCATTTTGAAAACTAGCTCAGAGGCCATGCCTTCAGACTGGAGAAGAACATTGCAGTATCACTAACAGCTGTCCTGAAAAGCTGCAACTGTCATTTTGAAAACGGCAGCCATTTGAAGACTGGAGCTCTGAGGAGAAGCCTATATAATGGAGAAGAACATTGCTATAGTGCTGATAGTGTGAAAGCAGGCCTTCCTTTCAATATTCCTAACCTTGTTTCCCAATTGAGACTAGGAACGAAGTGTTATTACAGCAGCAGAAAACTAATGGGTGTCTCTGGAACAGCCAGGTCCCATCCAGAACCAAGAAAACGGAAACAATTTTTGGAAGCAGGTCACACGTTCCACACTAACATTCCTTCACCCTTTCCCATGCTTCTCCCAATTCCATCCCGGCTCCACCCTCAGCATTTGTCTCTCCCCTGACTCCATCTTCTCACCTCACTGAACATGTGCGAAATTCTCAATGAAGTCATTGTTTTTCTCTGTTTGCCACTTACTTACGAGGCTTGAATGAAAAGTAATGCCTCCACCTTCGTAACCCCTCAACAGATAGCAGTACTGGTATGCGGCAGGTACTGGCTTGTTCAGTAGCCTCTCCTCTACAGTTCCATTTTGGCGGGAAGCCTTAGCATTTGAACAGTTGTGTTGTTAAAGTGTGAAGTATGAAACCCTGCACAAACGGTCAGTCAATGTGACTTAAGCAACGTGCAGTCATTGAATTCTTGACAGCAGAAGGTGTCACCCCAAAGGAGATTCATCAGAGAATGCAAGCTGTTTATGGGGATTGTGTTGATGTGAGTACTGTGCATCATTGGGCGAGTAAGTTTAAAGATGTTGAGGTGAGAACATTTGACTTGCGTGACAAACAAAGAGTTGGATGACCTGTGATAGCAACCACTGAGTTTCACAAGCAAAAGGTTGATAAATTGATTCAGGAGATTGATTCAGGATGATCGTCAATACAACTTAAGCAATGTGCAGCCCCCAAAGTTATTTCTGTTCTTTTAAATCAATTTGTTGAGGAGAGCAATGCGCCTCGGTTTTCAAAATGGCTTCTGCTTTCAAAACAACAGTTGCAGCTTTTTGGGAGAGCTATCATTGCTCCTGCAATGTTCTCCTCCATTTTTGAGGCATTGCCTCATAGCTCCAGTTTTCAGTGGCCCTTTGAAGGCTGATGTGGCCCTTGATGAAAATGGATCTGACACTCCTGGCTTTGGTTGTTAGGGCAACTCTGTGCTGATAGAGTCACTCATTTCAATAAGGTTCAATATTATCCATAGTTTTCTGTTTTTGCTGTAAATTCAGGAAAGTGGCTCCCATGGATACAGGGGCCAGAGTGTACTGTTTTTATCTTTCCATGGTTATTCAATGAACAGTTCCATTCTACCTCTGCATCTTTCTTTTTTTATAACTCATGTTTGAAATGTAATTGCTGTGTAATAGTCCTTTCTTCTTACGGTTTTCCAGACAGAAAGCTCCATGTGGATGTTTTGATTGCTGCAGTAGAGTCTAGCATTTCCCACCATTAAAGACTAGTATTGACGATGAAAATGGAGACCCAAAAAGACCTTATAAGTCTTATACCACAGCAGATGTCACGGGAAGTGAGAGGGAGCTGCCATGTTGGGACAATGGAGGCATTCCTGCAAGGGAGACCAATGGAGGTGAAACAGGAGCCCGACAAAGACTCGTTTCAGCAGTGGGAAACCCAATGGCAGGGGTTCCTGGAGAGCGTGGAAGTCCCTCACCCAAATTGGGGGGCCTCTGAGTCGAGGGAGGAACCATGGGACGATGCCAAAGCCTTCCTGGCCTCCTTTGAGCAAGTGGCCCAAGCCTGCCGGTGGCCCAAGGAAGAGTGGGTGCCCCGGCTCCTGCCAGCATTGAGCGGACAGGCCAAGCGGGCCTTCGTCGGCCTGGAGGCTAAAGGCAGGGAGGATTATGGGAAAGTGAAAGCTGCCATCTTGCACAGGGACGCCATGCGTCGGGAGGAGCAACGGCAGTGTTTCCGGCATTTCTGCTACCGGGAGGCCGAGGGGCCTAGGGGGGCTTACGGCCAGCTTCAGGAACTGTGTTGCCGGTGGCTGAAAGCTGAAAGGCATTCGAAGGAGCAGATCCTGGAGCTGTTGATCTTGGAGCAGTTCTTGGCCGTCCTGCCTCCAGAGATAGAGGCCTGGGTCAAGGAATGTGGTCCAGAGACTTGCTTCCAGGCAGTGGCCTTGGCGGAGGACTTCCTCCAGAAGCAGCGAGAGGCCAAGAGTCAGGCAAACCAGGTGAGGACCATTTGCAGGCTTCTCTAAGGGCTGCTTTGTGTAAGGTGCCAACAGATCTTCTTCATTTATCATAGAATCATAGAGTTGGAAGAGACCTCATGGGCCATCCAGTCCAACCCCCTGCCTAGAAGCAGGAATATTGCATTCAAAGCACCCAAGACAGGGTGGCAATGTGTTTAGTTCTGGAGTAAGTAAAATGTAGCCTGTATGGGCTATCTTTGAGCCTTCTTAGGTCTGCCCCAATAGTTTTTTAAATTAATTTTTATTGGTAGGGTATATAGTTACATGGAAAGTGGGAGAATATTGTGAAGAAGATAGAAAAGTAGGAAATAAAGTATAGCAGAGAGAAAAAAGAGAAGGAAAAAATAAAAAAATTAAAGAGAAAAAAATAACAATAATAAATATATGTGTGTATTAGAAACTTAGTCCCTGGGGTGTGCAGGAATTCAAGTCTTCTCCAAAAATTAAAAAAAAAATTGTGGGACTTCCAACTATTCTTTTAGAAATTTATTCAACAGTAATGTTAAAAGTTGCTTCCCTATTTTAGTTCTTCTTTATTTCCAGTTTCCTCCTTTCAAGAAATGATCTCTATTTTTTTTTATTAAAACTGTTTATTTTGATTATGGTACATAACAGAAAAGCAAATTATGGCAGATATAATCAGGTACCAATATTTTTGACGTGTACATGCCTATCTACCCTATTCAATCAATCAGTTAATTTTGACATTAAGTACAAATTATTATCATTTACATATCTTAATACACATAGACTTGCTATTTCTGCCTGTTTTCTACTACTTTCAGTCAAAGCTTTCTCTTAATTTTTTTCCATAACATTCAGGAAATCAGCACATGGCATTTTACACATATCAGACCTTACACTCATCACAAAACCCCTATCCTAAACAAAATAAACCCTCATCCCCACACCTATTTTTTGTTGCTTGAAGTAAGCTTTTACCGAGTCCCAATTTGTTTGTTTCTTTGGGATTCCTTCATTTGGCGATAGCCAATATGTTAACTCGTTCATGTTCATTATTTCCAGTATCTTATTTTGCCAATCTCCTCTTTGAGGTATTTCTTTCTGTCTCCAATTCTTAGCAAATACAATTCTAGCTGCAGAGGTTAGGTAATTGAAAATTATATCATTGTTTTTCTCTCCTTCAAAGTCAAGCATTCCAAGTACTCTGGTTCCTTTTTTATTTGTTTTTTGAGAATCTTTTGTATGTCATTATGTACCATATTCCAGAATTCTTTGGTTTTTGGGCAACACCACCAAATATGGAAGAAGGATCCTGTTTGCTGTTCACATTTCCAACATTTGTTGGAAGCATTTTTATAGATTTTTGCAATCTTTTGGGGTGTAATGTACCATCTATGAATCATTTTTGCCCCAATAGTTTTTAAAAGGTCACTTTTGTATATAAAACAGCCATGAGAGGAGAAAAACATAGCAAAACTGCCTCACAAATTCCCATAAGGGGATGAGGGATACTGATTTTTTAATTTCAGAAAAAGTTGAAATACAGTGTGGGTGAGGAGTGCCCTGCAAAGAGCAAGTGCAGGCCCCATCAAATGCCCAGGCAGTAGGTTTAATGCGAAATTGTGACATGCAAGATCTGGGTTCAAGTCCCTTCTGGACCATGAAATGCATTGTGTGACTATGGGCTAGTTATTTTCTCTGGCTCTGACCTACCTCACAAATACTTTGAGGAGGGTGTAGAGCAGAAGAAAGCCATGTACTTAAAATATACTTTTGGCTAACAAGTGATAAATATTTTAGGTGCTGTTAGAGGAAGAAGACATGGTGAGTTCCCCTGAAGGTGCCCAAGCCCTGCTTGAGATTAAGCAGAAGATATTTCATGTGGAGACCAAACAGGAAGATAACAGTGGGGATGCTGGAGCCTTGGGTAAGAAGAATGGGTTTTTGTGTCCTTGGATGTTGGATATGTTCTTCCTAGACTAACCACAGCACTGTGGCTGCTTCTCCCCCTTAGTAGAGCCTTCCCTTTTTCCTTTGGATAGTCTAAGCTAAAGGGTCTGCCAGGTACATGGGGCTCCAAGCATTTGTATTGCTGTGCCAGAGGGGATTGAAAGTTGTAGTATCTGGAAGGCCAACATTTCCCCTTCCTGGGGTAAGTTAAGGGCCTGCATAGGTAGACCCCTGGTCTGGAAATCCTCATAATCGCTGGTCAATCCTCCACTGGATTATTGTATTCAGTTCTGGCCATTAAAGTTCTAAAACATCCAGGAGAAACATCCCGTAGAATCACACTGGAGGATCTAGCAAATGCCTAGAGAGATAATTTTCCCTTAAGTGTAAATGTATACTTGAAATTGTACATATTGATTCTTGATGCCTTAAAATACTTCCAGTATTGTGGATGATGGGGTTACCAGTGGGTCCTGTGATGACACAGAATCCCAGAGTTGGAGGAGACCGCAAGGACCATCCATCCAGTCCCTCTCCATTCTGACATGCAGGGAAACATACTTACAGCTCCCCAGCGATTGGCAATTCCACCTCTGTTTTATAACCTACAGAGGAGACTTTCCTAAGGAGATGTGTGGGCATAGTTGCCCTCTTAGTTAATGGCAAAGTACGGTACCCTTCTCATAATCTGTGTTGTTTGTGGGTCAATAACTTTTACACCTGAAGACAGAGCTGTATAAAGGAATTAATCTTATAAAGGAATTAAATAAGCATGAAGCTTGTTGATCCACATAAATGGATGCTGTGCAAGGAACAGGAAAAAATGAAAAAAATTAAAAACAGTATGCGGTTCAATTTCTTTTTTGGCTCTTAGTCAAGATTCAGAAGCTTTCTCAGATTTTACAATTTTCCTTGGTCAGTGAAAAGAAAGAAAGAAGGGACAACCCTAACTTCCCAGGATTCCCAGGGAAGAATTTCTAAAGACTCGGGAGCAATTGTCTTGTTCCCCCTAAACCTTTCTGGGAAGCTTCCTGCTAGCATTCTAAGAATGGGTCTTAATTTGCCTTCTGCTTTATTTCCATCAGGTGATGAGTGGAAAAGTGAAAATGAGAGACAATTGGGTGAGGATTCCTCAAAAAGAAAAGACTGTGAAGCATTAGAGGAGAATGTTTGGAGCCAAGATGGGCCAGTGGGCCAAGACGGAAGCCACACAGAAGAGACTGAAGCCAATTCCTTCCCGTTTCATGTTGGAGACTTCCACATAATCTCGGTCCAGCAGGAAAGTGAGAAAGAAAAAAAGGGAATTGCTTTCCCCAAGGTTCATTGGAGAATTCACCCTGAGAATGAATCAGATTTAATGCTTGCAAAGCCTTTCAATCAGAGTGGAAACTTCATTGAATGTGAAATGCTTTATGAAAGGTCAAGTTCCGACATATACGTAAATCAAAGTATTTCTGCAGATGAAAGACAGTGTATGATTTCGGATCTTGGTAAGATGAAGCATCCAGGGATTCAAAAAAAGGAGAAGCTGTTTAAATGTTTGGAGTGTGAGAAATCCTTTGGTCGGCGGGACCATCTCTTGACACACCAGATAATCCACACTGGGGAGAAGCCGTATCAGTGCTTGGAGTGTGGGAAATGCTTTGGTCGGAGTGCCCATCTCAAGTCACACCAGATAGTCCATACTGGGGAGAAACCCTATAAATGTACACAGTGTGGAAAGAGTTTCAGCCAGCATGGAAGCCTTAGCATCCATCAGCGGAAGCACACTGGGGAGAAGCCATATCAGTGCTTCAAGTGTGGGAAATCCTTTGGTCGGAGGGACCACCTCTCGACGCACCAGATTATCCACACTGGTGAGAAGCCATATCAGTGCTTGGAGTGTGGAAAATGCTTTGGTCGCAGTGCCCATCTCAAGTCACACCAGATAGTCCACACTGGGGAGAGACCCTATAAATGTACACAGTGCGGAAAGGGTTTCAGTGACCGAGGAAAACTAAACATCCATCAACGGATGCACACAGGAGAGAAGCCGTATACCTGCTCCAAATGTAGCAAGAGCTTCCGCAACCAGTCCACGTTTGTCAAACATAAGAGAATCCACACTAAAGAGAAACCGTACACCTGTTTAGATGCGGGAAGGACTTTGGCCAAAGTAACAGGCTGACTGTACACGAGAATCCACACCAAGAGAAGCAACCACATGAAATTCAGCATTTGCTGAATGCTGGTATGGCAGTGTTAGTCTTTTCAACCAATCCAAAGAACAGTCTAGTGACATCTTCAAAATGAATACCTTATATCAGGTGTGTCGGAACCTGGAATCTCTTGAAATTAAGACACACCCACAATGAATATCGCTGGAAACAAGTCTTTATTGTCCTTCTTGCCAGAATCCCAGAAAGTCAGTTTTAACTGTCCTCTCCACTGCCCCAGTATATACAGTTATTCGACCTCCGCTCATCTGACCCTCTGTATTATCCGACGCCATCATGTTGCCAATTGGAAACATTGCACCTTTGATATGTGGTCAAGAAAGCGGCTGGCTTTCTTTCCTGTCACAAAAACTGGGAGGAGAAGGTGGAGGAAAGAGCATCTCCATAGGGAAGGCTATCCAGTCCAGCCCCATTCTGCTAGGCTGGAAGACACTAGCCAAGCCCTCCCAACACAGCCACCCAGCTCCAGATGAGTTTCTGGAGACAGTTGACCAATATTCGTGTTTAGCAAACTATGATTTGGGTTGTTGTATGCAAAACATCAGAAGAGAATGCTTCTAGAACATGGCCGTACAACCCGAAAAAGCTACAACAACCAAGCGATCCTGGCCATGAAAGCCTTTGACAAAACTTTGGTTTTCTATTTGGTGTTGCCATTCCACTATTCTCAATTTGGGATTCTAGAGATGGTTACTCTACAGTATATCAGTGTGTTCCCAACTCTATTCTTTCAGGTGTTTTGGATTTCAAACATGATGTTTTGGTGCATGGTTTGTAAAACCATAATGTAATTTGATGTTTAATAAGCTTTTCCGTTATCCCTCCTTATTATCCAACATTTTCGCTTATCCAAAATTCTGCTGGCCCGTTTATGTTGTTACAGTAAGTTGTAGCAGGACCAAGTGTGTGTGTTGAAGAAAAACCTTATGATGGTAATTATTATGTGCAGCTGGTAATGTAGGTCAACCAGCAATCTTGGACCACACCCGATAGGGTATAACTGTATGGGTTTTTAGAATACAGTTCTGGAGAGATTTTTCTCTGAGGAGATCTATGCTCAAAGGCTCTGCTCTGAGGAGCAGGTTGGAGAGAAGCCGTTATGCTGCTCTAAAGGAGGTCATGGTGGAATAGCTGTTTGCTCAAGGCTTACGTTTTGCTTTCTGATTTGATTGAAGATGAAGATGCCTTGTTTTGTGTAACTTACAAAGACTATGTAAGTTTCTTGCACTGTTTGTTTTTGTATGCAACATTGCAAATTTGTATTTAATCTCTGCTTTTAAGAGTAAAGATTTTTCTGTTCATTTCTACTCTTGTCTGTGAGTCTTGTGCATGGGATGTAGCTAAGATCCGCTTGCTGCACAAACGTATGTTGGATAAATGAGACTCTACTGTACCTAGAAACGAATCCTCACCCCTCCTGTTCGCATTCTCACAGTTTACACTTTCGAGTCTCAAAACAGTTTACATTCTCAAAACACTGCCAGATGCTCTTATCTATGTAACATTCCCCAGTTCCTTCCCATCCTCCTCCTCCTCATAGCATGGCCTCTCTTCATTTCAGGACTACCTGGGCAGCCTCTTCAATATGGCTGCATTGGGCTTCCTGACATAACTCCCTCCCATGAAAGGGCACCACCTGCAGAGAGAAGAGACAACAGCCAACGATAGATTTAAGCACCAGGCTTGTGAGGATAAGTCTGAAGAAACAGGATTGTTGTTTTTTTTTTTCAATTGAAGAGCCCAAACATGCTCAGCCATGACCCACTCAGGGTGCAACACATGCAATTGTAATGTTTTAAATTGTTCTATGATACTGTGTATACTGTTTTGTTGGAAACCGCCTTGAGTCGCCGATAGGCTGAGAAAGGCGGTATACAAATACAGTAAGTAAATAAATAAATAAACACATGGGATTTCCGCTGGACCAAATATTGTAAAATTCTACAGTGTCTCCTGGAATCAAAACGGTGTAACATTCTATGGTAACAAATGTTACACCGCTTGAAAGCCTTATGTGTCTAATACGTGTTTTCAAAATTTTGTGTTTGTAGCTTATGGCAACAGTGATCTAGGCATGTGGGAAAATAAAATGATGGAGTTTAAGGCAATATTCACAGCAAATGTGAGCAGAGGAGCGATCAAATTCTTGTTTCTGCAAGGAAAGTCTGCAAAGGATATCCAGGGAAGTTATGCTACCCATGCACTATTCTGCCTTGTTCAGACCACACCTGGAATCACACTGTGTCCAATTCTGGGCACCACAATTGAAGGGAGATGTTGACAAACTAGAATGTGTGCAGAGGAGGGCAACTAAAAAGATCAAGGTTCTGGAGAACAAGCGCTATGAGGAGTGGCTTAAAGAGGTGGGCATGTTTAGCCTGAAGCAGAGAAGACTGAGAGGAGATATGATGAGGGCATGTATAAATATGTGAGAGGAAGTCATAGGGAGGAGGAGCAAGCTTGTTTTCTGCTGCCCTGGAGACTAGGACATGGAACAATGGCTTCAAACTACAAGAAAGGAGATTCCACCTGAACATTAGGAAGAACTTCCTGACTGTGAGAGCTGTTCAGCAGGGGAACTCTCTGCCCCGGAGTGTGGTGGAGGATCCTTCCTTTGGAGGCTTTTAAACAGAGGCTGGATGGCCATCTGTCAGGAGTGCTTTGAATGCAATTTTCCTGCTTCTTGGCCGAATGGGGTTGGATTCTATGATTAAGGGTATGATGGAAAAAGTACTTCATTAAACCATTAACAGGGGTAATGGAAAAGCACTTCCTCCCAGTTTCAAAAGCCACGTGTTTCCCAGGCTCTGCTCTTCCAGTGTTATGGACTTCAGTTCCCAGAGTTCCTGCTCATTGTCCAAGGAAGCGGAGGCTTCTGGGAGTTGGAGTCCAAAAGCCTGGAGGAGCCAAGGCGGCTAGAATGCAAACCTTTGTGATTTGGAACTGCAGGTGGCTAGAGTGGACTTCCGGCCGTGGTTTTTGTTTTGCCCGGATGTGGGCTGTGTCCTCCTCTTCCTGGTTGGGCTTCTCCTCCAGAAGTGGCTTCTTTGGGAACTCCTGCTTTTGGCTTTTCTTCTTGGAGGAAAAGGAGAAAGATCTGGGCCTGAGTTCTTGGATTTGGATGGAAGGAACTGGAGGGATGAAGGTGAGTGAAGACAGAGGGAGGGAAAGGAGAGGAAATAAGGAAAGGCTGGGCTGATGGGAAATGTTGCCTCTCCTCCTTTGAGATGAGAAATCATAATAATAATAATAATAATAATT
Organism: Anolis sagrei ordinatus; assembly: GCF_025583915.1. Classification (NCBI taxonomy): domain Eukaryota; kingdom Metazoa; phylum Chordata; class Lepidosauria; order Squamata; family Anolidae; genus Anolis; species Anolis sagrei. Next base: position 300,292,714 of record NW_026845477.1, read on the forward strand.
TTTTATACCCCTCCACCATCTTCTCAAAGGGACTCAGGGCTGTTTCCATGTGGGACAAAATGTCCCTAAAACATAAAAGCAAAACAATCCATAAACTAAAACACATCAAAATTGGAGCATCATGAAATACTGCAACCAATATAAAGCACAATAAGCATAACAGAATAAAACAGATTGCATTAGAGCTCCTATCAGACCATGTTACAATATAATGGTGTAGTACAATATAGTAATATGTAATACTGATCTTGTACTATGCTAATAATATGATATATTGTATATACATATAATATTATAATGTAATACAATATAATACTCATAATAATACAATATTATTAGGTTCTTGTGGGTTTTTTCGGGCTATAGGGCCATGTTCTAGAGGCATTTCTCCTGACGTTTCGCCTGCATCTATGGCAAGCATCCTCAGAGGTAGTGAGGTCTGTTGGAAATAGGACAATGGGTTTATATATCTGTGGAATGGCTGGGGTGGGGCAAAGAGCTCTTCTCTGCTGGAGCTGGGTGTGAATGTTTCAACTGACCACCTTCATTAGCATTTGAAGGCCTGCCTGAGCCTGGGAAAATCTCTTGTTGAGGTGTTAAGGGACCACCAAACGCAGCGCCCAAACACGAATCAAGGAACATGAAAGGCACGGCAGACTACTTCAACCAGAGAAGTCAGCCATAGCAGAGCACCTGATGAACCAACCTGGACACAGCATATTATTTGAGAACACAGAAATGCTGGAACACTCTCACAACCACCATGTCAGACTACACAGAGAAGCCATTGAAATCCACAAGCATGTGGACAATTTCAACAGAAAGGAAGAGACCATGAAAATGAACAAAATCTGGCTACCAGTATTAAAAAACTCTAAAATTACAACAGCAAAACAGCAGAGAGGAAACAACCAGGCACATCTTAACACCTTTCAACAGAAGATTTTCCCAGGCTCAGCCAGGCCTTCAAATGCTAATGAAGGTAGTCAGTTGAAACATTCACACCTAGCTCCAGCAGAGAAGAGCTCTTTGCCCCACCCCAGCCATTCCACAGATATATAAACCCATTGTCCTAATTCCAACAGACCTCACTACCTCTGAGGATGCTTGCCATAGATGCAGGCAAACGTCAGGAGAAATGCCTCTAGAACATGGCCCTATAGCCCGAAAAACCCCACAAAAACCTAGTGATTCCAGCCATGAAAGCCTTTGACAAAAGCAAAACAATCCATAAACTAAAACACATTAAAATTGGAGCATCATGAAATACTGCAACCAATATAAAGCACAATAAGCATAACAGAATAAAACAGATTGCATTAGAGCTCCTATCAGACCATGTTACAATATAATGGTGTAGTACAATATAGTAATATGTAATACTGATCTTGTACTATGCTAATAATATGATATATTGTATATACATATAATATTATAATGTAATACAATATAATACTCATAATAATACAATATTATAATTATATATTTTATATTACATGTAATATTACTAATAATATTACAATATAATGGTATAGTACAATATAGTAATATATAATACTGATATTGTACTATGCTAATAATATAATATATTGTATATACATATAATATTATAATGTAATACAATATAATACTCATAATAATACAATATTATTAGGTTCTTGTGGGTTTTTTCGGGCTATAGGGCCATGTTCTAGAGGCATTTCTCCTGACGTTTCGCCTGTATCTATGGCAAGCATCCTCAGAGGTAGTGAGGTCTGTTGGAAATAGGACAATGGGTTTATATATCTGTGGAATGGCTGGGGTGGGGCAAAGAGCTCTTCTCTGCTGGAGCTAGGTGTGAATGTTTCAACTGACCACCTTCATTAGCATTTGAAGGCCTGCCTGAGCCTGGGAAAATCTCTTGTTGAGAGGTGTTAAGGGACCACCAAACGCAGCGCCCAAACACGAATCAAGGAACATGAAAGGCACGGCAGACTACTTCAACCAGAGAAGTCAGCCATAGCAGAGCACCTGATGAACCAACCTGGACACAGCGTATTATTTGAGAACACAGAAGTGCTGGACCACTCTCAAAACCACCATGTCAGACTACACAGAGAAGCCATTGAAATCCACAAGCATGTGGACAATTTCAACAGAAAGGAAGAGACCATGAAAATGAACAAAATCTGGCTACCAGTATTAAAAAACTCTAAAATTACAACAGCAAAACAGCAGAGAGGAAACAACCAGGCACATTTTAACACCTCTCAACATAAGATTTTCCCAGGCTCAGCCAGGCCTTCAAATGCTAATGAAGGTGATCAGTTGAAACATTCACACCTAACTGCAGCAGGAAAGAGCTTCTTGCCCCACCACAGCCATTCCACAGATATATAAACCCATTGTCCTAATTCCAACAGACCTCACTACCTCTGAGGATGCTTGCCATAGATGCAGGCGAAACGTCAGGAGAAAATGCCTCTAGAACATGGCCCTATAGCCCGAAAAAACCCACAAGAACCTAGTGATTCCAGCCATGAAAGCCTTTGACAAAAGCAAAACAATCCATAAAATAAAACACATTAAAATTGGAGCATCATGAAATACTGCAACCAATATAAAGCACAATAAGCATAACAGAATAAAACAGATTGCATTAGAGCTCCTATCAGACCATGTTACAATATAATGGTGTAGTACAATATAGTAATATGTAATACTGATCTTGTACTATGCTAATAATATGATATATTGTATATACATATAATATTATAATGTAATACAATATAATACTCATAATAATACAATATTATAATTATATATTTTATATTACATGTAATATTACTAATAATATCACAATATAATGATATAGTACAATATAGTAATATATAATCCTGATATTGTACTATGCTAATAATATAATATATAGTATATACATATAATAGTATAATGTAATACAATATAATACTCATAATAATACAATATTATAATTATATCTTTTGTATTACATGTAATATTACTAATCATATCACAGTATAATGGTATAGTACAATATAGTAATATATAATACTGATATTGAACTATTCTAATAATATAATCTATTGTATGTGCATATACCTTGTAAGCCGCTTTGAGTCTCCTTCAGGTTGAGAAGGGCGGCATATATTTATTTATTTACTGTATTTTTATACTGCCTTTCTCAGCCTTTCGGCGACTCAAGGCGGTTTACAGGCAACAAGTAATATACATAATATCAAAATGCACATAAAACATTAAATACAATATAAAACCACAACAGAAATAATAAGCAACAGCCAGGAGACAGATGTTTTTAAAGTGTCTTCCTCAGTCGGGATCGAAAGCAGGGCCTCCTTCTCCGATCTCAAGTTTCTGGTGGGTTCGTAGGAAGAGATGCATTCGGATAGATAAGCTGGGCCGAAACCGTTTAACTTATGTGCCAGTTGTGCCCGTACCTTAGGAAGTCAGGCTTAGCCACGATAGTGCACAGTCTGGTTACATCCCGAATAGACTACTGCAACGACTTCCGGTTCCGGCTATGGCGGGCAGCAGCAACAAGACAGAGCTGCGCCGCTAAAGTAAAGCAATCCAGGGGAATCCTGGGGTACTCACCTCCCCTACATCCCCTACGACCACCAGAACGGAGGGTCGTGAAGGCCAGCACTCTATCGGGCCAAGAGGACCGGAGCGCAGGGAGCGTAGACCAGGAGGCGGAGGTGGGCGAGCGGGCGAGCACTGTGAACGCCGCCGCCATTGCAGCGCCATTGCAGCGTGGCTCCCTGGAACGCGGAGACGCGGAAATTCATTCAATTGACGGGGAGCTTTGCCACCGGGAGCGGCGATTTCTGTTGCCCGGCCACCGCTGGGTGACCCTGTTGGGCTGCGCTGCTGGGCTGCCGCCTTACCGCCCTGCCGCCTTGCTGCGGGGACCGCCATCTTGGCGCCCACCATTTGGCTACGGAGGCCGCTGAACCGCTGGAGGACCTCCGGGCCGCCTGATAACCCACCGCCGCCGCTGCCGCCGCGACTGTTTGCGGCCGTCGTCACCGGCTTCGCACCACCGCTGCGGCTGCTAGTGGAGTGCTGGTGAGTCGCCGGGTTGCCTGGCGGTTGTGGCCGCCACTGCTACCGCCGCTGAGTCACTGAGTCACTGAGTTGCGGCTGGACTGCACGGCCGGGCGCCTGGCTTAGCCGGGCCGCTGCTGCGGCCTGCTTGGACCGAGTCGCCGCTGCGGCCTGGGCGTGGTTCGCTGTGGCCGCCTCTGCTACCGGGCTTCCTCTGGCTGTTGGCTTGGGGCAGAGCACAGAGCGCACGGCCGCTGCTGCGGCCGCCATTTTGGGCACTCGCCTCTTTATCACCATTGCCCCCCCGCAGCCGGGCCACCGTGGAACTGCTGGACCGAGCCGCCTGTTATAGTCGTCTTGGGCACCTCGCCTCTCCATCGCGACTGTCGTCCCACTGTTACCGCTGCAGCGACCGGGTGACCTCGCCATTGTGGCCACCCTCCATCGTGGCCACCACCATTTGACTCGCTACCTGGTCACAGCTGCCGGGTCCGCCTTACTACCAGCTACCAGCCAACAGCGTCTGTGTGACTGTGTTGACCAACTTTGTGTAGAACTTTGTTTGTGCCTGATTTATATTCATCTTTGTGCTGACCTTTATGAGTGGATAAACCTCTTAGCCGATTTAACACTGCGCAAACACCTGGCGCTGGCCTAATATTGTGTAGACCTTGGTGCTAATATTGTGTAGATCTAATATTGTGTAGACCTTGTGCTGGCCCTAGATAGGCCTTTGGGCCGGCCCCTCTGCCCCATTGCTGAGTTACCATCTCCGGAAGCCCCCATCCGCTATTCCAACTGTCTAGAGGTTCCATCTGGGCCATAATGGCATGGTGCTAACTTACCATCAACTAATACACTTCTGGTAGTCATTTGTTACCATTTGTCGTTATAGTAATAAGAACAAATTAGAGCACTTAGGCGCCTGCCATCTGCTGCTAGATCGCACCAGCACTTTCGCCCCTTCCCTGTCCCTCTGTGCCACACTTTATATCGCTAAGTAGAGCACTTTAGACCTAGCACTTTATTAATGTGCCTTGAATGTGTGTTACTATTAACTAATTGCGATCAGTTACGATCACTGATGGACTGCTCCTAAAATCTATGCACTGTAAGAACTGTTCTATAGAAGCTGTCGGAACATCGACCGCCATCTAGTTATTACCCATGTGGTCCCCTGCCCCCTTTTGTGTATTGTTTCTGCTGCTTGGGTGTAGCGGTGGGGGCAGAAGGGGAGGTGGCCTGGAGCCTGTGATTGAAGGTGTGGTGGGGAGGGGGGAGGAGGGGGAGGGGAGATGCTGGCAAGAACCAATGCACCTAACAACAACTGTAGGAGACAGTGTTCTCATACCCCAGGATTGCGGCATGGAGGGGGGGAGGTGTTCCACTAGCCGAGGGGCCCCCATAGAGGTCGTGGTGGGAAGGAGGAGATGCGGGAGAAGGAGACCTCGAATTCGGCCTAATTCGGACCGCTTATCTAAATTAACCATTCCCAAAAGGTCTCCTAAGGTAAATTGGTGTAACCAGGTGAGTGGGCCCTCTGGTTTGAAGGTGGTGTTGTTGAACGCCAGATCTGTCAACGGAAAAACGACCTGGATCCAGGATTTAATCCTGGAGGAGCGGGCAGATCTGGCGTGCATCACGGAGACCTGGTTGGATGAAGCTGGGGGCGTAAACCTCTCCCAGCTTTGTCCTCCAGGTTTCTCCGTGCAACACCAACCAAGAGCCGGAGGACGGGGAGGCGGGGTCGCAGTGGTCTATAGAGATTCCATCCATCTGACCAGGAGCCCCATCCCGCAGACCACAAATTTTGAATGCGTCCACCTGAGGGTGGGTGACCGGGACAGAACAGGGATTCTTGTAGTGTACCGTCCACCTCGCTGCACTACAGTCTCCCTGCCTGAGCTAGCGGGGGTGGTCTCGAGCCTGGTAGTGGAGTCCCAACGGCTTCTTGTGCTGGGGGACTTCAACATCCATGCCGAGGCAACCCTCACAGGAGCGGCTCAGGACTTCATGTCTGCCATGGCAACCATGGGGCTGTCCCAACAAATATCTGGCCCCACCCACTGTGCTGGACATACATTGGACTTGGTTTTCTGCCAGGGATGGGAGCAGGGTGGCGGTGTGGAGGAGTTGTCCATCTCTCCGTTGCCATGGACCGACCACTTCCTGATTAGATTTAGACTCACTGCGCCCCCTAACCTCCGCAGGGGTGGAGGACCCATTAAGATGGTCCGCCCCAGGAGGCTAATGGATCCAAATGGATTCCTGACGGCTCTTGGGGAGTTTCCCGCCACCTTGGTAGGTGCTCATGTCGAGGCCTTGGTCGCTCTCTGGAATGGGGAGATGACTAGGGCAATTGACATGATCGCTCCGGAACGTCCCCTCTCAAGTAACCGAGCTAAACCAGCCCCTTGGTTCACTGAGGAGCTGGCAGCGATGAAGCGAAAGAAGAGGGGTCTAGAGAGCGTGTGGCGCTCGGATCCAAGCGAGCCAAATCGAACACGGTTTGTGTCCTTTTTAAGGGCATATGCCGCGGCAATAAAAGCCGCAAAGAAAACTTTCTTTGCGGCCACTATTGCGTCTGCAAAAAACCGTCCGGCGGAGTTGTTTCGGATTGTCAGAGGTCTTTTAACTCCCCCTATCTCAGGTGGGAGCCCTGACAACTCGGCAGCGCGCTGTGAAGCATTTGCTCGGTTCTTTGCAGACAAAGTCGCTTTGATCCGCTCTGGGCTGGACGCCACATTAAATGCAGTCTCTGTGGATGTGACAAGAGCACCTGCTTGTCCTATTTTGATGGATTCTTTTCAGTTTGTGAAACCCGAGGATGTGGACAAGATACTTGGAGGAATGAGGCCCACCACGTCCATCCTAGACCCCTGCCCATCCTGGCTTCTGAAGGAGGCCAGAGGGGGATTGGCCGAGTGGGTAACGGTGGTGGTTAATGCCTCCCTCCGGGAAGGCAAGATTCCAGCGAGCCTAAAACAGGCTGTTATAAAGCCGCTGTTGAAGAAACCATCACTGGACCCCACTAATTTGGACAACTTTCGGCCTGTTTCCAATCTTCCCTTCTTGGGCAAAGTCATGGAAAGCGTGGTGGCCTCACAACTCCAGGTATTCTTGAGAGACACGGATATTCTGGATCCGGCACAGTCTGGTTTCAGACCGGGACATGGTACTGAGACGGTCTTGGTCGCCTTAGTGGATGATCTGCGCCGGGAGCTAGACAGGGGGAGTGTGTCCCTGTTGGTGCTCCTGGACCTCTCAGCGGCCTTCGATACCGTCGACCACGGTATTCTTCTGGGGCGCCTTGCAGAGATGGGTCTCGGGGGCACTGCGTTGCAGTGGCTCCGATCATTTCTGGAGGGTCGTACCCAGAAGGTGTTATGGGGGGACTCCTGCTCAGCGCCACGGCCGTTGACCTGTGGCGTTCCTCAGGGTTCCATCTTGTCCCCCCTGCTGTTTAACATCTACATGAAGCCGCTGGGTGAGATCATCCGGAGTTTCGGGGTGCGGTGTCACCTGTACGCAGATGACGTCCAACTCTGTCACTCCTTTCCACCTGCTACTAAGGAGGCTGTCGAAGTCCTGAACCGGTGTCTGGCCGCTGTAATGGTCTGGATGAGGGCGAACAAACTGAAATTAAATCCAGACAAGACAGAGGTACTCCTGGTCAGTCGTAAGGCCGAGCAGGGTATAGGGTTACAGCCTGTGCTGGACGGGGTCGCACTCCCCTTGAAGGCACAGGTTCGCAGCTTGGGTGTGACCCTGGATTCATCGCTGAGCCTGGAGCCCCAGGTTTCAGCGGTGACCAGGGGAGCATTTGCACAGCTTAGGCTCGTGCGCCAGCTGCGCCCGTACCTTGGGAAGTCTGACTTGGCCACGGTGGTACATGCTTTGGTCACATCCCGCCTCGACTACTGCAACGCTCTCTACGTGGGGCTGCCCTTGAAGACGGCCCGGAAGCTTCAGCTAGTCCAACGCGCGGCAGCCATGTTATTAACGGGAGCAGGACGCAGAGAGCGTACAACGCCCCTGCTGTCCCAGCTCCACTGGCTGCCGATTTGCTACCGGGCCCAATTTAAGGTGCTGGTGTTAGCCTACAAAGCCCTAAACGGTTCCGGCCCAAAATACCTTGCAGACCGCATCTCGGCCTACGAGCCCACGAGGGCCTTGAGATCATCCGGGGAGGCTCTTCTCTCGGTCCCGCCTGCCTCGCAGGCACGTCTGGCGGGGACGAGAGAGAGGGCCTTCTCGGTGGTGGCCCCCCGGTTGTGGAACACCCTCCCTACTGAAGTTAGACAGGCGCCCTCTTTGATGGCCTTTCGTAGGAGCCTGAAAACTTGGCTCTGCGAGCAGGCCTTCAACTAAGTGTATCTGTGGAACGACGTTAGAATGGACTACGACTACGAACCTGGCTATGACCCTAGGATTAGACGAAGCGGATTTTTAGTATAAGTATATGTTGTAGTAGTAGTTTGTTATGTATTGTTATGATTTTTGTATGCTGTCTTTCTATGTTGCTGTTCACCGCCACGAGTCGCCCCTAGGGCTGAGAGTGGCGGTCAATAAGTACAAGAAATAAATAAAATAAATAAATAAATATGTGGGGTTGCCTTTGAAGACTATTTGGAAGCTTCAATTGGTCCAACGGGTAGCAACCAGACTGCTCACTGGAGCCAGGTACAGCTCTTCTAGCCACTAGTCAGCTACTGAGTACAATGCAAAGTGCTGGCTTTAGCCTATAAAGGCTGCGGATCCTTGCTGAATGAATGAAACATATTTATTTATTTATTATTTTATTTATTGCATTTGTTGACCGCCGCTCTCAGCCCTAGGGCGACTCGCGGCGGTGTACAACATATAAAACACAGTTTACAATAGAGCACAATAAGAAATCAACATATCAATAAGACAAACTAATCTAAATTACACTAACTAATCCGCTCCATCACATCAGAATCATAACCAATCTCATAGTCCATATTCCGTTCCAGTTGTCGTTACCAGTTAATGTAGCATTTAGTTAAATGCCTTCTCAAATAGCCAGGTCTTTAGGCCCTTACGGAAAGCCATAAGGGAGGGCGCCTGTCTGATGTCAACAGGGAGGGTGTTCCACAGCCGGGGGGCCACCACCGAGAAGGCCCTCTCTCTCGTCCCCGCCAGACGTGCCTGCGAGGCACATTCAAATCAGGACTCAACAAGCAGAGGGTGTGAGCTGCCAGCAAAAGCTCAAAGAGCAGGCCCAGCTTATCTGTTCAAACATATTGTCTGGGAGCCTTGCTCTCGGTCCCATCTCCTTCGCAGATGCAATTGGCGGGGACGAGAGTCTGGGCCTTCTCAGTGGTGGCCCCTTGGCTATGGAACTCCCTCCCCAGTGAAATTAGATCAGCTCCCTCCTTCCTGTCCTTTAGAATGAAAGGGAAAACATGGCGTGGAACCAAGCCTTTGGACAGTTATCTGCAATGCAGTAAGTGATCTGCAAAATAAGTGACTATGGAATAGTTCAATTTATGGAACAGCTCCTGGAATATGCCTTTCGACTGTGTGGTTTTTAATGTAACTGTTGATTTTAATGTATATATTTTAATCTTATGTATGTAAAAGTGGCATCAAATTGTGCCTTTTTTGTAAGCCCTGAGTTCCCTGCAAGCTTGAGAAGGAAGGGGAATGCAGAAAATAAATAAACATAAATAAACAGGACTGCTGTTTTTGTGTGCCTTCAAGGTGTTTCAGATGTAGAGACTAAAGTTTAGGGGGCAACCGGCCTGCAAGCCTGGGTTTGGAGACTCTTTTTACCTTATCACAGTTACTTATTCAATGGCCAGTTCCGTGCTACTCCTGCATCTTTGTTTTCATAACAATTCCTCTTTAAAATTTGAAGATTGAGTAATATTCCTCTTTTTTTTCTTCCAATTTTCCAGGCAGAAAGTTCCATGCAGATGTTTATCTTGCTGCAGTAGAGTCTAGCATTTCCCACCGCTTCAGGCTAGTATTGTCTGAGGATGAAAATGGAGACCCAAAAAGACCTTACAAGTCTTATACCAGAGCAAGGGTCATGGGAAATGAAAGGGAGCTGCCGTGTCGGGACTACAGAGGCATTCCTACAAAGAAGACCAGCAGAGGTGAAACAGGAGCGTGACAAAGACTCACTTCAGCAGTGGGAAACCCAATGGCAGGAGTTCCTGAAGAGCCTGGAAGGCCCTCACCCAAACTCAGGAATATCTGAGTCGAGGGAGGAGCCGTGGGACGACACCAAAGCCTTCCTGGCCTCCTTTGAGCAAGTGGCCCAAGCCTGCCGGTGGCCCAAAGAAGAGTGGGTGCCCCGGCTCCTGCCAGCATTGAGCGGAGAGGCCAAGCGGGCCTTCACTGGCCTAGAGGCCGAAGGCAGGGAGGATTACGAGAAAGTGAGGGCCGCCATCTTGCACGGGGACGCCATGCGACGGGAGGAGCAGCGGCAGTGTTTCCGACATTTCCGCTATCAGGAGGCCGAGGGGCCAAGAGGGGCTTACGGCCAACTTCAGGAACTGTGTTGCCGGTGGCTGAAAGCTGAAAGGCATTCGAAGGAGCAGATCCTGGAGCTGCTGATCTTGGAGCAGTTCTTGGCCGTCCTGCCTCCAGAGATAGAGGCCTGGGTCAAGGAATGTGGTCCAGAGACTTGCTCCCAAGCGGTGGCCTTGGCTGAGGATTTCCTCCAGAAGCAGGAAGATGCCAGGAGGCAAGCAAACCAGGTGAGGACTGTTCATTGGGTTCCAGGCTTCTCAAAGAGCTGCTTTGTGGAAGGTGCCAACAGATCTTCATTTATCAAGCCTGGGTTGCAGTGTGTTTGGGTCTGGAGTAAGTAAAATCTAGCCTTTATGGGGCTACCTTTTAGCCTTCTTTGGTCTTCCAGAATCCCCTTTGCACCAGTAGTTTACTTTTTGATTTCAAAAAGACCTCTTTTGTATCTAAAACAGCCATGGATGGAGAAAAACATGGCAAAACTGCCTCATACATTCCCATCAGGAGATGAGAGATCCTGAGATTTTAATTTCAGAAAAAGTTGAAATACAAGGGTGAGGGAGAGGAGTGCCCTGCAAAGAGCAAATGCAGCCCCATCAAATGCCCAGGCAGTAGGTTTAATGTGAAATTGTGACTTGCATGATATGGATTCAAGTCCCTTCTGGACCATGAAATGTATTCCGTGACCATGGGCTAGTTATTTTCTCTGGCTCTGACCTACCTCACAAATACTTTGAGGACAATGTAGAGCAGAGGAAATCTATGTTCTTAAAATATACTTTTGACTAACAAGTGATAACTATTTTAGGTGCCGTTAGAGGAAGAGGACACAGTGGGTTCCCCTGAAGGTGGCCAAGCCCTGCTTGAGATGGAGCAGAAGACGTTTAGTGTGGAGACCAAACAGGAAGATAACTGTGGGGATGCTGGACCCTTGGGTAAGAAGAATGGGTTTTTGTGTCCTTGGATGTTGGGGATGTTTTTCCTAGACTAACCACAGCACTGTGGCTGCCTCTCCCCCTAAGTAGGGCCTTCCCTTTTTCCTTTGGATAGTCTATGCCCAAGGGTCTGCCAGGTCCATGGAGCTCCAAGTGTCTGAAATGCTGTGCCAAATGATTTGATCGTTGTAGTATCTGGAAGACCAACATTTCCCCTTCCTGGGGTGTTAAGGGACTGGAAATCCTTATAATCACTGATCAATCCTCACCTGGATTATTGTATCCAGTTCTGGCCATCAAAGGTCAAAAATGTTCTGCGGAAACATACCATAGAATCACACTGGAGGATCTAGCAAATACCTAGAGAGATAATTTTCCCTTAAGTGTAAGTAAGTGAAATCGTACATAGAAATCGTAAAACTGAGATACTCTGGCCTGGCCAGCCGCCAGAATTAATCCATTCTCTGCCTGATTTCAATGGGAAAGTTCTGGTTCTGTCTGCCACTGTTAAAAGCCTTGGGGTTGTGTTGGACTCATCGCTGACGATGGAGGCCCAGATCACTGCCATAAGTAAGCAGGCCTTTTTTCATCTTCGCCAGGCAAGGAAATTGGCATCCTACCTTTTGGTAGAAGCATTGGCAACGTAATCCACGCAACAGTCACCACGAGGTTGGACTATTGCAATGCCTTATATGCTGGCCTTCCGAAGTCAACGACCCAGAAGATTCAGATGATCCAAAATGTGGCGGCCAGGCTGCTAGCGGGACCATCTATAAGATTCCATATTACACCGATTCTGCAACAACTGCATTGGCTACCAATAGAACATCGGATCTCTTACAAGATACTGATCCTGACATTTAGAGCTCAAAATGGCCAAGGACCTTTATATCTTAGGGACCGCCTCATTCCTTTTCCCCATCAGTGGTTACCTCGATCCACCCAGGAAAATCTCCTATACATACCGGGCCCTAGGGAGGTACACTTGGAAGCTACAAGGCGTAGAGCTTTTTCGATCTATGCTCCAATTCTGTGGAACTCATTGCCTCCATATATTAGAGCAATGTCGGAGTTGCGACCTTTTGTAAAGGCGCTCAAGACTTGGCTGTTTGGTTGTGCATTTAAGTAATCAGATCTAATTTGCCAAATAGTCACTGTTGAATGTTGTTATGTTGAATGTTTTTATATTGTGAAATGCTATTTTAAATTGTAAGTCTCTTGGAGCACCTTGGTGGAGAGCGACTAATTAAGAAATAAAGTTCTATTAAATGCCTTCCACAGTACAACACACCTATCCATCCAAACCCCAACCGCCACTGCACAGCCCCCAATACCACATCCATGCAAAACCATATAGATTCTGCTGTTGAGATACTTCCAGTTTTGTGGGTGATGGGGTTACCAATGGGTCCTGTAATGAGAGTCATAGAGTTGGAAGAGTCTGCAAAGACCAGCCAGTCCATCTCTGTGCTGCCATGCAGAAAAACACAGTTAAAGCATCCCAACAGATGGCCATTCCACTTTTTGGAGAAACATAACCTTTTGGGGACCATAACTTTTTAGAAAAGCATGAGTTTTCAAAGAAGAGCAAAAACTTTTTAAAGTCGAATCTTCTCTTGTGGTATACAACCAGATGTAATTATGCTAGGTAATGTTTTCATAATAATAATGTTTATTTATATCCCGCCCCCTTTTCCCAGAGGACTCGGGCCAGCTTACAACATAAATAATACAGTAAGTGCAATGCAATAAAACATATAAAGTGGAAAAAAACAATAACACTTCCAAATGGTATAAACACAAGGTACAGCACAATCAAGTAACAAAATAATTAACAGTAACATTATAAACATTAGATTAAAAACTGTGAGCTAACAGGGGCTGGCTACCATAAATCCATATCTTAGAAATTGACTAATTGCTGTCAAAAGCCTGTTTAAACAACCAGGTCCCTCCTAAATGTCATGAGGGTGTATGCCTGTCTAATCTTCTTGGGGGAGGCATTCCAGGGTTGGGGAGCCACTACTGAGAAGATCCTCTCCCTCATTCCCGCCAGCCTAGCTTTCTACCATGTCTTCCCGAAAATAAGACATCCTCTGAAAATAAGACCTAGTAGTGGTTTTGCTGAATTTCTAAATATAAGTCCTCCCCCAAAAGTAAGACCTAGCAAAGTTTTTGTTTGGAAGGAAGCCCACCGGACAGAACACCAGAGCATGCAGCTGTGATTCTTTTTAGCTCACTGCTGTTGTCCCCTACCTTCACCATCCATTGCAAAGCAGCTGCACGCAGGACATGAAGACCGTCACCTGCTGCTAACCCCAATGTTCTCTTCTGTGGCCGTCACTTGTACATGTGCAGGCAAGGCATCAAGAGGCCCATTGCCTGCCGACATACTGTATGCTGTCCCTGCTGTGCTGTACAAGTGTGCTATGGTGAGCTCCGCATGGTGGCCAGAAACTGCAATACCGTCCCTGCTGTCCAAGTGGTCCAGGAACTGCTGTGGGAGATCATTACAGTCCCCAGTGTTTGGGAGCTCTATGTGTGAGTCAGGCAACCAGTGTGTTACTCTGATTCTTTAGGGGTGTCTGCTTTTCTGCGGAAGGGTCTGAAGTACAAGAAATAAACAGTGCTGGTATATTTTTACCCCTAGACATGAGCGCAAAAAGAAAGAGCTATTCCGTCGAGTATAAGAAAGGAATCGTGGAAGATTCTCGTGGCAAAAATCTGACTGCTTTCTGCAAAGAGAAAATGTTGAGTAGCCGATTGGTCCGAAAATGGCGAGCAGATTACGGTAACCTCAGTCAACAAGTGGACAACGGAAATGCTAAAAAGCGCAAGTGTGGATCGGGACGGCAACCATTATTTTCCGAACTGGAAGACCTGATCTGCGAATGGGTTGTGGACAGGAGAGCAAAGGCTTTGGTTGTGACTAGGGCTCAGATTCAAGCGTTTGCCCTTGCCATGGCACCACAGTTTGAAATAGCCCCCGAAGAATTTAAAGCATCCCAACACTGGCTGGATAGCTTCCTTCAGCGAAGCGAACTGTCTTTAAGAAGATCCACAACTCTGTTTAGGCTGGGAGATGCTGAAATTATTAAACGTGCCTTTGCATTCAAGTCCTTTGTTGATGACACTGACTTCTCTAAATATGATCTTTCCAACATGATTGCTATGGACGAAATGGCAGTGTTTATGGGCCAAGCATCTCAAACAACAATCGAACAGCGGGGCGCCTCCTTAGTATCCGTTCCCATGACTGCTTACGAAAGTGCACGTGTCGCCTGTATTTTGGCAATTCGCCTGGATGGCACTAAAGTCCCACCTTTAATAATTTCCAAGGGCAAGAAGGATCAGATTGAACATGTTTCAGGCATTTTTGTTCTTGAAACGGAAAAACCCTGGGCCACACAAGCAGTTCTAAGGAAGTGGGTGGATGTAATGCTGCCGCTTGTTATACGAGGGAGCCAAAAAGGTCTGCTCGTCTGGGATGCCGCCAGCACACACCGCGCTAAAGACATGAAGACATTTCTCCACGAAAGAAAAATAGATCAAATTATGATTCCCGCAGGAATGGCGGCCTATCTCCAGACTTTTGATATTGCCATAAAAAAGCAATTCAAGGACAATTTGCACATGGAAATGAATGACTACATTGACAATAGTATGGAGAGAAATCAGTGTGGAAACGTTGTGAAGCCAAAATTGCAAGAGATTGTGACTTGGGTGAAGAACTCATGGGAGAAAATCACAGACAGTTGCATTGCCAATGCACTACGAGCAGGCTACCTCGATAAGAAGTACTCCTTTAAGGACAGTGCTATTGCCAGACATGAGAGATTTGGGCCAATGATTCTCAAAGAAATGGAGTCACGAGATATTAACCAGGAAATTCATAGTTTGGATTGTTACGATGATGTTCCAGAAGATGATGACATGACTGTCATTGAATAAGTCTTGCTTTGTGTTCATAAATATTGGGATCGGTAAATGTACCATAGATTGTTGTAGATGGAAGTAATAGTAGTCACAAGAAATTTTTGATAGGATTCACAGTTTGTCTGGCTATGCTGGTTTGTGATGACAACTACTGTACAGTAGATAATAAATGTTCATTGTTCTTATGGATCCAGATGGACTCCTGATGGCTCTTGGGGATATTCCTGCCTCCTTGGTTGGTGATTCTGTCGATGCTCTGGTCACCCACTGGAATAGTGAAATGATTAGGGCAATAGACACGATCACTCCAGAACATCCCCTCTCGTGTAGCTGAGCTAAACCATCTCCTTGGTTCACTGAGGAGCTGGCAGCGATGAATCGAATGAAGAGGCAACTAGAGAGCATGTGGTGGAAAGAGCCTAGCAAGTAAAATCAATCACGGCTGGATGCCTATCTAAAGGCATACGCTGCGGCAATAGAAGCCGCAAAGAATTCTTTCTTTGCAGCTAATATTGCGTCTGCAAAGAACCATCCAGCGGAGCTGTTCCGAGTATTCAGAGGGTTGTTAAATCCCGTCTGCCAAGACGGGATTCCTGACAACTCGGCAGCCTGCTGTGAAGCATTTGCTCGATTCTTCGCAGACAAAGTTGCTTTGATCTGCTCTGGCTTAGACCCCACATTAATGGCAGTCTCTGAGGATGTAACATGAGCATCTGCTTGTCCAATTTTGATGGATTCGTTTCAATCTGCGCAGCTCGAGGATGTGGACAAGACTCTTGGAGAAGCGAGGCCTACCACATGCATCCTAGACCCCTGCCCATCCTGGCTGATAAGAGAAGCCAGAGGGGGTTTGGCAGAGGGGGGTTAAGGTGGTGGTTAATGCCTCCTTACAGGAGGGCAAGATTCCAGCCAGCCTAAAACAGGCTGTTATAAAACTGCCATTGGAAAAAAAACCATCACTGGTTTTTTCATCAATTAATTAGTCAACTTTCGGCCAGTCTCCAATCTTCTTTACTTGGGCAAAGTTATGGAACATGTAGTGGCTTCGCAACTCCAGGGGTTCTTGGTAGACACTGATATCTAGATCTGGCACAGTCTGGCTTTAGGCCAGGACATGGCACTGAAACAGCCTTGGTCGCCTTAGTAGATGATCTACGCCGGGAGCTAGACAGGGGGAGTGTGTCCCTGTTGGTTCTGCTGGACCTCTCAGTGGCCTTCGATACCATTGACCACAGTATCCTTTTGGGATGCCTCACAGAAATGGGACTTAGGGGTACTATTCTGCAGTGGGTCCAGTCTTTCTTGGAGGGTCGGTCTCAGAGAGTGTTACTGGGTAACACCTGTTCGGCTCCATACCCGTTATCTTGTGGAGTCCCTCAGGGTTCAGTACTGTCCCCGATGTTATTTAACATCTACATGAAGCCACTGGGGGAGATCATCCAGAGTTTCGGAGTAAGGTGTTATCTGTATGCAGATGACATCCAAATCTGTCACTCCTTCCTACCTGTCACTAAGGAGGCTGTTCAGACTTTGAACCAGTGCTTGGCTGCTGTGTTGGACTGGATGAGGGCTAACAAATTGAAATGAATCCAGACAAGACAGAGGTCCTCCTGGTCAGTCGAAAGGCCAAACAGGGCATAGGGTTACAGCCTGTGTTGGATGGGGTTACACTCCCCCTGAAGGCGCAGGTTCTCAGCTTGGGAGTGATCCTGGATTCATCGCTGAGCCTGGAAGCCCAGGTTTTGGCAGTGGCCAGGGGAGCTTTTGCACAGTTAAAACTCGTGCACCAGCTGCACCCATACCTTGGGAAGTTTGATCTGGCCACGGTGGTCCACGCTCTGGTTACATCCCGAATAGATTACTGCAATGTGCTCTACATAGGGCTGCCTTTGAAGATGGTTCGGAAACTTCAGCTAGTCCAACGGGCGGCAGCCAGATTACTACCCAGGGTGACATACAGGGAGCGCACACACCCCTGCTATGCCAGCTCCACTGGCTGCCGGTCCATCTCCGAGTTTTGACCTATAAAGCTCTATATGGTTCTGGCCCAACTTACTTGTCCGAACGCATCCACCCCTATATCCCACCTCATAATCTAAGATCATCCGGGGAGGCCCTGTTCTCTTTCCAGTCAGCAGCACAAATGTGTCTGGCGGGGACAAGACACAGGGCCTTCTTGGCTGTGGCCCCCTGCCTATGGAACACTCTCTCGAATGAGGTAAGATCCACTCCCTCCCTCCTGGCTTTTAGAAAAAAAATTAAAATCATTGTTTCTGGGACCAGGCCTTCAGACAGTAGGTGTATGTAGCATTTTAGAGGGACATGGACTGGAATGGTGATTCGACTGACAAGACTGTTTCATTGATTTAATGCTTGTTGATGTATTGTTTTAATTATGATTTATGTTTAATTGTGGTTTTACTATTGTAATTGTTTGTATTGGCATCGTATCGGTGCCCAATGTAAGGCATTGAATTTTGCCATTATTTATGTGTAAACCGATTTGAGTCCCCCCAGGGGTGAGAAAGGTGGTATATAAATACTATAAATAAATAATTTAATAAAAATTTTGTTCAGCAATAAATGTGAATTTTTTTTCATGGAAAAATAAGACATTTCCTGAAAATAAGACCTAGCGCATATTTGGGAGCAAAAATTAATATAAGACACTTATTTTTGGGGAAACAGAGGTGGGACTGAGAGGTCGGCCTCCCTATTATTATTATTATTATTAAACTTTATTTGTACCCCGCTAGCATCTCCCGAAGGATTCGATGCGGCTTACACAGGCCGAGGCCTCAACAACACAACATAACAATGCAATCTAAGCAAATCAAACAAAACAGAATGAAGCAAAGTAAACAACAGGCACAATACACTAAAACACAATAAAACTGGGCCGGGCCAAAAGGTGGGTACAAGGATTAAAAGTGCTGATGTGACAGGAGGTGTATAAAGGGCTTCTAGGGCAAGTGCGATGTGCGGTGTGCAACAATCATTGGTTCTGGTAAAGTGCTTATGGGACTTGGTAGTGGAGATTTCCTAATCTGGGAAGGTGCATCGGAAAAGCCAGGTTTTCAAGTTCTTTCTGAAGACAGCCAATGAAGGGGCCTGTCTAAGGTCTTTGGGGAGGGTGTTCCAGAGTTGGGGGGCCACCACGGAAAAGGCCCTGTCCTGCGTCCCCACCAAGCGCGCTTGCGACGCCGGTGGGATCACGAGCAGGGCCTCTCCAGATGACCGAAGTGAACCCGTGGGTTCATAGATGGAAATGCGGTCCCTAGTCAATCATAAGGCCTGAACAGGTTTATATGGGGGATGTGGTCATGTAAATAGGCAGGACCTGAACTGTGCAGAGCTTTATCAATAATAACCTGAACTTTGAATTGGGCCAGGAAGCAAATAGGCAACCAGTGAAGCTGCTTCAGGAGGGGGTCGTTTGATCTCTATAACCCACCCCCGTCAGCAGCCTGGCCGCCCATCTTTGTACTAACAAGTTTCCAAGCTGTCTTCAGAGGCAGCCCTATATAGAGTGCATTGCAGTAATCCATACAAGATGTAACTAAAGCATGGACCACTATGGCCAGAACTGGCATTTCGAGGTACAATCACAGTTGGTGCCCAGATTTTAATTGTTCATAGTCCCTCCTGGCCACCACTGACACCTGAGCTTCAAACATCAGCACTGAGTCCAAGAGGACCCCCAACGTGCGGACCTGTGTCCTCAGAGGCAGCGTTGCCCATCATGCACAGGTGACCACACTATACCCTGATTGGCCTCATGACTAACCAGGTGGACCTCTGTCTTGTCAGAATTAAGTTTAAGTATTTTTGCCTCATGCAGCCCATCACCGCTGCCCAGGCGCCAGTCCAGGAGTCAGGGAGCTTCCTTGGATTGAGATGGAAACGAGTAATAGAGTTGTGTGTCATCTGCGTACAGAAGACCTCACCTAGTGGTTTCATGAAGATCAGGGGCCCTCAAACTTTTTAAACAGAGGGCCAGATAACAGTCCTTCAACTGTAGGAGGGCCAGATTATAATTGGAAAAAACATGAATTCCTATGCACACTGCACATACCTTATTTGTAGTGCAAAACAAACTTTAAAACAATACAATAATTAAAATTAAGAACAATTTTAACAAATAATAAACTTACTAGCCATCTCCTGCCACACGTTGCTGTGGCCCAGTCTGTGTATATGTGTTTTGTATGTGTATATGTGTATATGTGGTTTTGCACATGCATTGTAATTTTTTTAATTTTTGGCTTTTAAGGTCTCTTCTGCTGTGTTTTCCAGTGTTTTTATGGGTGATGGTCACTTGTTGGCCTGATAGGTGCCTTGTGTCCAAATTTGATGTCAATTCGTCCAGTGGTTTTTGAGTTATGTTGATCCCACAAATAAACATTACATTTTTATTTATATAGATGAGTACTTCAATGGGAAGTGTG
The DNA here is from genome assembly GCF_025583915.1 of Anolis sagrei ordinatus. Classification (NCBI taxonomy): domain Eukaryota; kingdom Metazoa; phylum Chordata; class Lepidosauria; order Squamata; family Anolidae; genus Anolis; species Anolis sagrei. The sequence continues at coordinate 300,312,599 of NW_026845477.1, forward strand.
GGCCTGCTTTTGGCTGATGAGATAGGATTATTGTTGTTGTGTGCTTTCAAGTCATTTCAGACTTAGGTTGACCCTGAGCGAGGGCCGGGTAAATGACCTTGGAGGGCCGTATCCGTCCCCCAGGCCTTAGTTTGAGGACCCCTGATGTAGATAATATTGCAAAGCATGGGGGATAAAATGGAGCTCTGCAAGACACCACAAGCCAATGGCCAGGGCTCCAAGCAGGCAGCCCCCAGAACCACCATCTGGGTCCAGTCCTCCAGGAATGAGCAGAGCCACTGCAAAGCAATGCCTCTAAGTTCCATCCTGGAGAGCCGGTCCAGAAGGATACAATGGTCGATGGTATTGAAAGCTGAGAGATCCAGGGGAAACAACAGGGATACACTCCCCCTGTCTAGCTCTCTGCGGAGGTTATCCACCAAGGCAACCAAAGCTATCTCCATTCTGTGACCGGGCCTAAAACAACTATGAGCCGCTGAGACTCCAACGCCAGGCCTGAGACCACCCCCACTAGCTGAGTAGGGAATCTGTTTGTGCAGCGGGGTGGTCGGTACACCAGCAGAATCCCCAATCTGTCCTGGTTACCCACTCTCAGCTGGACACATTCAAACCTCGGCGATTGTGGAACACGGCACCTGGTCAGGGGGATAGAATCCCAATTGACCACTGCAATCTCACCTCCCCGTCCTCTTGGCCTAGCCTGCTGGTGCACCCCAAAGCCCAGTGGACAGAAAATGATTATGTTGACTTCCCCCCAAATCGTCAAGCCAGGTCTCGGTGATGCAAGCCAGCTCCGCTTGTTCTTCCCAGATCAAGTCCTTTGCCTCATCCAGCCCATCACCACTGCCAGGCACCGGTCCAGGACTCAGGGAGCTTCCTTGGATTGAGATGGAAATGAGTAATAGAGTTGTGTGTCATCTGCATACAGATGACACACAACTATACGGATCTGACATTTAACAGCAGGACCTTAAACCCAGGGAGCCTGTCATGGAGGTAATCTGACCTATCTTGCCCCAGGATTGCAAGAACTCTCTTTCATTTCTCCCTGTTGTTATACTTGATGAAGGAGCCATATAAGGGAAAAAATCTGAATAAATAAACATGTAGCTTGTTGAACTGCAGAAATGGATGCTGTGCGAGAAACAGAAGGAAATGGAAAAAAATTTAGAAAATACATGGTTCAATTTTTGTTTTGGCTCTTATTCAAAATTCAGAAATTTTCTCAGACTATACAGTTTTATTTGGTCAGTCAAAAGAAAGAAAGGAGGGACAATATTAGCTTTGCCAGGGAATAATTTCCAAAGACTTGGGAGCAACCACTGTGTCTTTTCCCCCCTAAACTTTCCTGGGGAACTTCCTGGTGGCGTTGTGAGAATGGGTCTTAATTTGCCTTCTGCTTTATTTCCAACAGGTGATGAATGGAAAAGTGAGAATGAGGGTCAACTAGGTGAGGGTTCCTCAGAAAGGACAGAGGGTGAAGCATTGGAGGAGAATGTTTGGAGCCAAGATGGGCCAGCGAGCCAAGACGGAAGCCACACAGAAGAGTCGGAAGCCAAATCCTTCCCATTGCAGGTGGGAGACTCCCAAGAAATCTCAATCCAGCAGGAAAGTGTGAAAGAAAAAAAGGGGGTTGCTTTCTCCAGTGTTCATTGTAGAAGTCGCCCTGAGGACGAATCAGATTTAATGCTTGCAAAGATCTTCAGTGAGAGTGGAAAACTGACTGAACATGAAACGTTTTCTACAGGGACGAGTTCCAACATGTACATGAATCAAAGTATTTCTGTAGATGAGAGACAGTGTATGAATTCGGATCTTGGTAAGATGAAGCATCCAAGGACTCAAAGAGGGAAGAAGCTGTTTAAATGTTTGGAGTGTGGGAAGTGCTTTGGTTGTAAGTCCTACCTCTCTTCACACCAGAGAATCCACACAGGAGAGAAACCGTACCAATGCTCCAAATGTGGGAAATGCTTTGGTCGGAGTGCCCATCTCAAGTCACACCAGGTAATCCACACCAAGGAGAAACCGTACAAATGTACAGAATGTGGAAAGAGTTTCAAACGCCATGGAAGCCTTCGCTTACATCGACAGATGCACAGTGGAGAGAAGCCATATCAATGCTTGGAGTGTGGGAAATGCTTTCATCAGAGCTTCAATCTCAGGCAACATCAAACAACCCACACTGGGGAGAAGCCGCACCAGTGCTTGGAGTGTGGGAAATCCTTCAGTCGGAAGATCTTCCTGAAGTCACACCAAATCATCCACACCGGAGAGAAGCCATACCAATGCTCCGAAAGCTTCAACTCGAGCGCCAACTTGCATAGGCATCGGGAGACTCACAAAGCAGAGAAACCACACCGCTGCCTGTATTGCAGCAAAAGCTTCACCAACAAGTGCAAGGTCATTGAGCACGAAAGAGTGCACACGGGGGAGAAACCCTATAAATGTACAGAGTGTGGGAAATGTTTCAGATACCAAGGAAACCTTAGCGTCCATCAACGGATACACACAGGGGAGAAGCCGTTTTCCTGCTCCGAATGTGGCAAGAACTTCCGCGACCAGTCCTCGTTTGTCACACATAAGAGGATCCACACTGGAGAGAAACCATACATGTGTTCAGAGTGCGGGAGGAGCTTCAGTCAAAGGGCCAACATGACTGTACATCAGAGAACCCATGCCAAGAGAACTAGCTGCAAAAAACGCAGCAATTGCTGAATCCTGGTGTGGCTGTGTTGGTCTTTTCTCCCTGCCCAACAAACAATCCAATGTCCTCTTTAAAATAAATACTCTATACACTTGATAGGAAGAATATATTATATATAGTTTATAAAAAGAGTTTAAAATTGTAGAACAAGATGAACCACCCTGCGAGAACCTGGAAGCAACCGATTGACCGACCCTATCCCCATATCCCCTTCCCATCCCCCTCCCTACCTCCCCACCCTATCCCACCCCTTGGTTATAGTTTTCCCTCCCCGTCCTACCTTCCCCCCAATACCCTACCACGTCCATCATGAGATTTTATTGCAACTTCGTAAAACAAAATTAATAAAAATATTTTTCAAAAAAAATACTCTGGACTGAGTTCACGGTCCCTCAGACTGTTGAAAAAATCATGAACCAATTCCTACACACACAGCACAGCACATATCTTATTTGTAGAGCAAAACAATATTAAAATGTATTGTCGAAGGCTTTTCATGGCTGGAATCACTCAGTTCTTGTGGGTTTTTTTCGGGCTATATGGCCATGTTCTAGAGGCATTTCTCCTGACGTTTCGCCTGCATCTATGGCAAGCATCCTCAGAGGCCCGAAAAAACCCACAAGAACTGAATATTAAAAATGTTGAAGAATTTTAACCAACATAAACTTACCAGTATTTTAATGGGAAGTGTGGGTCTGCTTTGGGCTGATAAGATAGTCAAGTTAATTACGATTGTCGTTGTGTACATTCAAGTTATTTCAGATTTAGGGCAGTCCTTAGACTATAGTTTAGGGCCAGGGCCGAGCAAATGACCTTGGAGGATCTCATCCAGCCCCTGGGACTTAGTTTGGGGACCCCTGCCCTATATACTCATGTGGAAGTTTGGAAATCCTAATAAAAAAAATCTACCCAAAAATCCTGGATTCCCGCCGCCTCGGTTGGTGATCCTGTCGATGCCCTGGTCGCTCTCTGGAATGGGGAGATGGCTAGGGCAATAGACACGATCGCTCCAGAACGTCCCCTCTCAAGTAGCCGAGCTAAACCAGCTCCTTGGTTCACTGAGGAGCTGGCAGCGTTGAAGCGAAAGAAGAGGGAACTAGAGAGCGTGTGGCGTTCGAATCCGAGCGAGCCAAATCGAACACGGTTTGTGTCCTTTTTAAGGGCATATGCCGCGGCAATAAAAGCCGCAAAGAAGACTTTCTTTGCGGCTACTATTGCGTCTGCAAAGAACCGTCCGGCTGAACTGTTCCGAGTTGTCAGAGGCCTTTTAAAACCCACCATGCAGGATGGGTGCCCTGATGACTCGGCAGTTCGCTGTGAAGCCTTTGCTCAGTTCTTTGCAGACAAAGTCGCTTTGATCCGCTCTGGTCTGGATACCATATTAACGGCAGTCTCTGAGGATGTAACACGAGCATCTGCTTGTCCGGTTTTGATGGATTCATTTCAATTGGTTCAATCCGAGGATGTGGACAAGGTGCTTGGAGGAATGAGAGCTACCACATGCATCCTAGGTGGTGGTTAATGCCTCCCTTCGGGAAGGCATAATTCCAGCGAGCTTAAAACAAGCTATAATAAAACCGCTGTTGAAAAAACCATCACTGGACCCCACTCAATGTGACAACTATCGGCCAGTTTCCAATCTCCCCTTCTTGGGCAAAGTCTGGAACGTGTGGTGGCCTCACAACTCCAGACATTCTTGGTAGACACGGATTATCTGGATCCGGCACAGTCTGGCTTTAGGCCGGGGCATGGTACTGAGACAGCCTTGGTCGCCTTAGTGGATGATCTGCGCCGGGAGCTCGACAGAGGGAGTGTGTCCCTGTTGGTGCTGCTGGACCTTTCAGCGGCCTTCGATACCGTCGACCACGGTATCCTTCTGGGACGCCTCGCGGGGATGGGTCTTGGAGGTACTGTTTTACAGTGGCTCCGCTCATTCCTTGAGGGTCGGTCTCAGAAGGTGTTACTGGGAGACTCCTGTTCAACCCCACAACCTTTGTCTTGTGGGGTTCCTCAGGGCTCAATACTGTCTCCCATGTTGTTTAACATCTACATGAAGCCGCTGGGTGAGATCATCCGGAGTTTCGGAGTGCGATGTCATCTGTACGCAGATGATGTCCAACTCTGTCACTCCTTTCCACCTGCTACTAAGGAGGCTGTCGAGGTCCTGAACCGGTGCTTGGCCGCTGTGACGGTCTGGATGGGGGCGAACAAACTGAAATTGAATCCAGACAAGACAGAGGTACTCCTGGTCAGTCGCAAGGCCGAACAGGGTATAGGGTTACAACCTGTGTTGGATGGGGTCGCACTCCCCTTGAAGACGCAGGTTCGCAGCTTGGGAGTGATCCTGGACTCATCGCTGAGCCTGGAGACCCAGGTTTCGGCGGTGACCAGGGGAGCATTCGCACAGTTAAAACTTGTGCGCCAACTGCGCCCGTACCTTGGGAAGTCTGACTTGGCCACGGTAGTCCACGCTCTGGTTACATCCCGTTTAGACTACTGCAACGCTCTCTACGTGGGGTTGCCTTTGAAGACGGCCCGGAAGCTCCAATTAGTCCAACGCTCGGCAGCCATGATACTAACTGGAGCGGAGCGCAGGGAGCATACAACTCCTCTGCTGCACCAGCTCCACTGGCTGCCGATCTGCTACCGGGCTCAATTCAAAGTGCTGGCGTTGGCCTTTAAAGCCCTAAACGGTTCTGGCCCAACTTATCTATCCGAACGTATCTCAGCCTATCAGCCCACCAGGACCCTAAGCTCTTCTGGAGAGTCCCTGCTCTCTATCCCGCCTTCACAGGTGCGGCTGGCGGGGACGAGAGACAGGGCCTTTTCTGTGGTGGCCCCGCGGCTATGGAACGCCCTTCCCCATGGAGGTAAGATCAGCTCCCTCATTGATGGTATTCAGGAAAAGACTAAAAACGTGGATGTTCGAGCAGGCGTTCGGTTAACTCAGTGCAATAAGTGTAATGATTGAAGGACTGGCAATCTGGACGACGAAACTGGATCACGATTTTAGTCAAGAGATGAATTGGATTGTTTATTGATATATGTATTGTGGATTATGTTTTTATGCTTTTAAACTGTATACTGTTGTTTGTTATAAGTTGTTGTAAACCGCGTTGAGTCGTCGGTTAGGCTGAGAAACGGCGGTATACAAGTATAGCAAATAAATAAATAAATAAATTTATCCACAGGTCAGTGTAAGTAGTGTACTCTAATTCTTATATCAAAACAAGAGTCATCTTATCTGAGTAGAGTGACAAAAGATGAGAGCTTAGTCCAGTGTTTTTCAGCCTGGGGGTTGGGACCCCTGAGTGGGGGGTTTCAAAGGGGTTACCAAAGGCCATCGGAAAACATATATCTCATGGTCTTAGGAACACCTTTGACAGAGAAGGTTTAAAATCTATCCGCCGGTCCTTCTCTTCCTTTTTGGAAACAGATGGCAAATCCTCCCACCAAATGCCCTCCCCCTGCTTTCTGGATGTAGGCGAACTACAGCTCCAAAATTCAAGATCAATGCGAAGCAAACCCTTCCAGTATTTTCTCTTGTTCATGGGGGTTCTGTGTGCAAAGTTTGGCCCAAGTCTATCATTGGTAGAATTCAGAATGCTCTGTGATTGTAAGTGAACTATAAATTACAGCAACTACAACTCCCAAATGTCAAGGTCTATTTTCCCCATCAGTGTTCACATTTGGGCATATTGAGTATTTGTACCAAGTTTGGTCCAGATCCATCATTGTTTGAGTCCACAGTGCTCTCTGGATGTAGGTGAACTACAACTCCAAAACTCAAGGTCAATGTCCACCAAACCCTTCTAGTATTTTCTGTTGGTCATGGGAATTCTGTGTGTGAAGTTTGATTCAGTTCCATCATTGGTGGAGTTCAGAAGGCTCTTTGATTTTAGGTGAACTATAAATCCCAGCAGGAGCCCCTGGTGGCGCAGTGGGTTAAAGCACTGAGCTGCTGAGCTTGTTGATTGAAAGGTCGCAGATTCGATTCCAGGGAGCGGCGTGAGCTTCCGCTGTCAGCCCTAGCTTCTGCCAACCTAGCAGTTCGAAAACATGCAAATGTGAGTAGATCAATAGGTACCGCTCGGCGGGAAGGTAAGGGCGCTCCATGCAGTCATGCCGGCCACATGACCTTGGAGGTGTCTACGGACAATGCTGGCTCTTCGGCTTAGAAATGGAGATGAGCACCACACCCCAGAGTCAGACATGACTGGACTTAATGTCAGGGGACTACCTTTACCTTACTATATAAAAATAAATAAATAATTAAGAACAATATCTAACCCCCCCACCAGTATTCAAATTTGGGCGTATCGGGTATTTGTGCCAAATTTGGTCCAATGAATGAAAACACATCCTGCATATCAGATATTTACATTGTGATTCATAACAGTAGCAAAATTGGTTATGAAATAGCAACAAAGTTAGTTATGAAATAGCAACAAAGTTAGTTATGAAATAGCAACAAAAATAATGTTATGGTTGGGGGTCACCACAACATGGGGAACTGTATTAAGGGTTTGTGGCATTAAGATGGTAGAGAAACACTGGTCTAGAGGAAATCTAGCAGGGTTTGCTGGCCACACTGTCAGCTAGCAAAGGTCCTCTGCTGCAATTCCTTCTCTTATATAGATACTAAAAGCAGAAGCACCCTCTCCAAGTTGTGGCCACCCTAGGAAGCTTAGGGCTTGCAGTTTAACCAAATCTGGAAGGCTAAATGTTTTCCCAACAGGGTTTTCAAAGGGTTAAGCTGGTAGAGCTGAGCTGCCTAGAGAGGGCTGTGAAAGCCAAAGGAGGGAGGAGTAAACATTGCCAAAAGTGGGGCAGAGGGGGCTTTTGTTCTTATTGAAACTCCAAGAGAGAAGGAAGGAAGGGAGAGGGTCTGGCCTGGCTTGGCCTCTGTCTTTGGAGGCACCCAAAAGAAAGGAAAGGAGGAGAAAGAAAAAGGAGGAGGGCGCATAGGAAGAGGTAAGATGCTTGCAGCAGATAGGGATGGAGAGAGCAGTCATTATTATTATTATTATCATTATTATTGAAGAGAAACGACTGGAAAAGCTGACACGATATGAGGATTTAAAGATCGAACTGCAAAGACTCTGGCACAAGCCAGTCGGGGGTCCCAGTGATGATTGACACACTGGGTACAGTGCCTAAAGACCTTGGCCTGCACTTAAACACAATTGGCCCTGACAAAATTACCATCTGCCAGCTGCAAAAGGCCACGTTACTGGGATCTGCACACATTATGCACATATGGATTAGCTATCTTAGAGGTTTGGAAAGTGTCCGACGTGTGATCCAATATAACAGCCAGTGTAGTGATCTTGTTTGCTGTGTACTAATTTTGTTGTATTTCTAATAATAATAATAATAATAATAATAATAATAATAATAATAATGTATTGTCAAAGGCTTTCATGGCTGGAATCACTGGGTTGTTGTTCTAGGAGCATTATCTCCTGACGTTTCGCCTTCATCTATGGCAGGAATCCTCAGAGGTTGTGGGATCTTACAACCTCTAAGATGCTTGCCATAGATGCAGGAGAAATGTCAGGAGAGAATGCTTCTAGAACATGGCCATATAGCCTGAAAAACCTACAACCCAATAATAATAATCATAATCATAATCATAAGCATAATAAACTTTGTATTGTCAAAGGCTTTCATAGCCAGAATCACTGGGTTGCTGTAAGTCTTTTGGTCTGTATGGCCATGTTCCAGAAGCATTCTCTCCTGACGTTTCACCCACATCTATGGCAGGCATCCTCAGAGTTTGAGAGGTCTGTTGGAAACTAGGCAAGTGTGGTTTATACATCTGTGGAATGTCCACAGTGGGAGAAAGAGCTCTTGTCTGCTTGAGGCAAGTGTGAATGTAGCAATTGGCTACCTTGATCAGCACTGAATGGCTATACAGCTTCAAAGCCTGGGTGCTTCCTGCCTGGGGAATCCTTTGATTGGAGGTGTTAGCTGGCCCTGGTTGATTCTTGCCTGGAATTCTCCTGTTTTTGAGTGTTGCTGTTTATTTACTGTTATGATTTTAGAGTTGTAGTTTCTGGGATGTATAGTTCACTTACATTCAGAGAGCACTGTGGACTCAAATAATGATGGACCTGGATCAAACTTGGTACGAGCACTCAGTATGCCCAAATGTGAACACTGGTTGGGTTTGGGGAAAATAGACCTTGACATTTGGAAGTTGTCGCTTCTGGGATGTATAGTTCACTTACAATCAGAGAGCATTCTGAACCCCACCAATGATAGAATTGAGCCAAACTGCCCACACAAAACCCTATGACCAATAGAAAATATGGTGTTTTTGGTCATCTTTGGTGACTCCTCTGACACCACCCGTTGTGATCTAAGGGTATTGTCTTAACAATCATAACAAATCTATATTCTGAATCTCTTGGTTTAAAGGTCTGGCTAACCATGGGTCCAAAGAAAGTCGGTGCCAAGAAGAAAAGGATGATGTGCTTGGATATAAAGCACGAAATCATCGAGAAACACGAGCAAGGTGTGCGTGTTGTCGACTTGGCAAGGCAGTACGATCGTAGCGCTTCAATGATATGTTCGGTTTTGAAGCAGAAGGAGTCAATCAAGGCCATAACGCCAGCCAAGGGCGTCACGATTATTTCAAAGCGCCGGACTGCTCTCCACGAAGAGATGGAGAAGTTGTTGTTGGCGTGGATGACGGAGAGCCAGCTCGCGGGAGATTCCGTGACCGAGAGCATCATCTGCGAGAAGGCACGGGCCATTTACAGGGATTTGATGCGTCAGACGCCGGGAACATCAACGGATGAGGCACCGAAAGAGTCGTTCAAAGCCAGTCGGGGATGGCTTGATAATTTTAAAAAGAGGATTGGCATTCACTCCGTCGTTAGGCACGGTGAGGTATTTTCTTTTGCTCAGAGATTTTGCATTTTTCTTAAATCCCATTTTTGCTTCTGTGAGTCCCAAGGTGCAGCTACACCAGGTATGGGCAAACTTGGGCCCTCCGGGTGTTTTGGACTTCAACTCCCACAATTCCTAACAGCCTACCGGAGTCCAAAACACCTGGAGTTGGAGTCCAAAACACCTGGAGGGCCGAACTTTTCCCATGCCTGAGCTACACTGTACAGCTGCAGTTTATACCTTTATGGATCTTATTGTGTTCTGTCTTATTACCAGAACTATCTAAGGCTGCATCCACACTGAAGAATTGATGCAGGTCTTTCCCCCCTAAACTGCACCAGTGTTCACATTTGGACGTATTGAGTATTCATGCCAAGTTTGGTCCAGATCCATAATTGTTCAAGGTCAATGCCCACCAAACCCTTCCAGTATTTTCTGTCCATCATGGGAGTTCTGTGTGCCAAGTTTGGTTCAATTCTATTGTTGGTGGAATTCAGAATGTGCTTTGGTTGTAGGTGAACTATAAATCCCAGCAACTACAACTCCCAAATGTCAAGGTTTATTTTCCCTAAAGTCCACCAGTGTTGACTTTTGGGTATATAGAATATTCATGCCAAGTTTGGTCCAGATCCATCATTGTTTGAGCCCACAGTGCTCTCTGGATGTAGGTGAACTACAACTCCAAAACGCAAGGTCAACGCCCACCATACCCTTTCAATATTTTCTGTTAGTCATGGGAGTTCTGTGTGCCAAGTTTGGTTCAATTCCATCACTGGCAGAGTTCAGAATGATTTTTGACTGTAGGTGAACTATAAATCCCAGAAACTACAACTCCCAAATGTCAAGCTCTATTTCCCCTAAACTCCACCAGTGTCCACATTTAGGCATATTGGGTATTCATGCCAAGTTTAGGTCCAGGTCCATCATTATTTGAGTCCACAGTGCTCTCTGGATGTAGGTGAACTACACCTCCCAAACTCAAGGTCAATGCCCACCAAACCCTTCCAGTATTTTCTGTCCATCATGGGAGTTCTGTGTGCCAAGTTTGGTTCAATTCTATTGTTGGTGGAATTCAGAATGTGCTTTGGTTGTAGGTGAACTATAAATCCCAGCAACTACAACTCCCAAATGTCAAGGTTTATTTTCCCTAAAGTCCACCAGTGTTGACTTTTGGGTATATAGAATATTCATGCCAAGTTTGGTCCAGATCCATCATTGTTTGAGCCCACAGTGCTCTCTGGATGTAGGTGAACTACAACTCCAAAACGCAAGGTCAACGCCCACCATACCCTTTCAATATTTTCTGTTAGTCATGGGAGTTCTGTGTGCCAAGTTTGGTTCAATTCCATCACTGGCGGAGTTCAGAATGATTTTTGACTGTAGGTGAACTATAAATCCCAGAAACTACAACTCCCAAATGTCAAGCTCTATTTCCCCTAAACTCCACCAGTGTCCACATTTAGGCATATTGGGTATTCATGCCAAGTTTAGGTCCAGGTCCATCATTATTTGAGTCCACAGTGCTCTCTGGATGTAGGTGAACTACACCTCCCAAACTCAAGGTCAATGCCCACCAAACCCTTCCAGTATTTTCTGTCCATCATGGGAGTTCTGTGTGCCAAGTTTGGTTCAATTCTATTGTTGGTGGAATTCAGAATGTGCTTTGGTTGTAGGTGAACTATAAATCCCAGCAACTACAACTCCCAAATGTCAAGGTTTATTTTCCCTAAAGTCCACCAGTGTTGACTTTTGGGTATATAGAATATTCATGCCAAGTTTGGTCCAGATCCATCATTGTTTGTGTCCACAGTACTCTCTGGATGTAGGTGAACTACAACTCCAAAACTCAAGGTCAATATCCACCAAACCCTTCCAATATTTTCTGTTAGTCATGGGAGTTCTGTGTGCCAAGTTTGGTTCAATTCCATCTTTGGTGGAGTTCGGAATGCTCTTTGATTGTAGGTGAACTATAAATCCCAGCAACTACAACTCCCAAATGTCAAGATTTATTTTCCTCAAACTCCACATTTGGGCATATTGAGTATTCATGAGAAAAAGTAGTATACAAATACGGTAAATAAATAAATAAATAATAATGGGCGATGTGCTCTTGCGCTTGCTCATAACTCAAATCTTGGCTCGCATGTCAAAGCAAAGAAACGACCAATTGACAGCTTATATCGACTCTCTTTTTGTGGGTTTCTTTCTCATCTTCTTTTTCAGTATCAAAACTTGCTCCCTCTTTTTGCTCCAGGTCATGGTCAACACTTCCAAAAACATCCAGACTTTGGGGAGAAGGAAAGAGTGAAAATGGATCCAGAAGAGCCTAGAAGCAGTATACAAAGCAAGGTGCTGGAAAGCACAGGAAAACATGGCCTAGGTTTCAACTCCAACGTAGATCATAATGAAAGAAATGAATCTCCGGAAGTGATGTATTCTGGGGCGACGGGAATGTCTCTCTCCAGGGTCCTTCTTCCTCCAGTGCAGCAAGACGAATGTACAGCCCAGCTCTGGGAATCCCAGAAGTTCCTGAGGACAATGGAGTGCTCTCACTCACAATGGACATCCCCACCATTGTCCAAGGAGACCACGCCATTAGAGGACACCAGGGACTTCCTGGCCTCCTTTGAGCGCGTGGCCGAAGCATGCCATTGGCCGAAGGAAGAGTGGACGACCCGACTCCTGCCGGCCCTCAACGGAGAAGCCAAGGAGGCCTTTCTCAACCTGGACGATGAAAACAGAGAGGACTATGAGAAGGTCAAGGCGGCCCTCTTGAGAGGAGATGCCATCATCCGAGAGAAGGACCGTCAACGCTTCAGGGGGTTTAGATGCTTGGAGGCCGAAGGGCTGAAAGAAGGTTACAGACAACTTCAGGAACTTTGCCGCCGGTGGCTGAAGGTGGAGAGACGTTCCAAGGAGGAGATGCTGGAGATGGTGGTTCTGGAACAGTTCCTGGCCCTCTTGCCCACAGAGGTCCACGACTGGGTCATGGGGCATTACCCGGAGACCGGCTCCCAGGCGGTGGACCTGGCCGAGGATTTTCTTTTGCGGCAGCGAAAGGCTGAAAGGGAAGAAGAACAGGTGAGACTGCCTGTATTGCTTGGATTAGAAGAATTAGAAGAAGACAACTATGAGTTTAAGCCACCTCAGACTCAACTTCATTGGAGGCCACATCAACTTTATGGTTGCCTTCTAAGAGCTATTGAATTTATACACCAGGCATGGGCCAACTTTGGCCCTCCCTCCAGGTGTTTTGGACTTCAACTCCCACAATTCCTAACAGCCTACCGGCTGTTAGGAATTGTGGGAGTTGAAGTCCAAAACACCTGGAGGGAGGGCCAAAGTTGGCCCATGCCTGTGATAGACAGAATCCATGGACACAGAGGGCCAACTATAATCTTTTTTTACGTAGCGGTTGGTCCTCTTTCATTTTTATCTGACTTGGATCCCCAAATGTTATTGAATCACAACTCCCATCGCTTTTGGTCATCCTATCTACCATGCAGACTGGGGATGATGGGAACTGCAGCCCAGTAGCACTTGTGGAAAGGTTAAAGGACATTTTAAAGCCAGGCAGCATATCCATTAGCCTTGTATCTAAATTCAGGCCCACTCTCCTGACTAAACAAAACAAAACAAAGCCTTCCAGATAGTACTGTATCACAATTCCCATCAGCTCTAGTTATGATCTCTAATGATGAGGAATACAAAAGATGCAATGGGGGGGGGGCACATATGAAATAGTGTTTCTCAACCTGTGGGTCGGGACCCCTGGAGGGGGGTCGTGAGGGGGTGTCAGAAGGGTCCCCAAAGACCATCAGAAAACCAATATTTTCTGTTGGTCATGGGAGTTCTGTGTGGGAAGTTTGGCCCAATTATATCATTGGTGGGGTCCAGAAAGAGAAGGATGGATGGAAGGAAGGAAAGGAAGGAAGAATAAAGGAAAGAGAGAAGGAAGGAAAGACAAAAGGGAAGGAAGGAAGGATGAAAGAGGGAGAGAGGGAAGGAAGGAAGTGTGGAGGGGAAGGATGGAAGGAGAAAGAGGGAGGAAGGGAGGGAGGTAAGGAGGAGGGAAAGAGAAGGAAGGAAAGAAAGAAGAGAAGGAAGGAAGGAAGGAAGGAAGGAGAAAGAGGGAGAGAGGAAAGAGGAAGGAAGGACGAAAGGGTGGAAGGGAAGAGAGGGAAGAGGGAGGGAAAGAAGGAGAAGGAAGGAAAGAAGGAAGAGAGGGAGGGAAAGAAGAAGAGAGTGAAGGAGGGAGGAAAGAGGGAAGGAAGGACAAAGGGAAGGATGAAAGGGTGGAAGGAAAAGATGGAAGGGAAGAAGGGAAGGAGGAAGGAAAAAGAGAAGGAAGGAAGAAGGGGAGGAAGAAAAGGATGGAAGGAAGGGATAAAGGAAAGAGAAAGAAGGGAAGATATAAAGGATGGAAGGAAGGAGAAAGAGGGTGAGGGAGGAAAGGAGGAAGGAAGGAAGGACGAAAGGGTGGTAGGAAAGGATGGAAGAGAAAAGAAGAGGGAGGGAAGGAGGAAGAAGGATAAAGGAAGGAAAGAAAGGGTGGAAGGGAAGGATAGAAGGAAGGGAAGGAAGAAGAAGGAGAAGAAGAAGGAGAGAGGAGGAAAGGAAGGAAGGATAAAGGGGTGGAAGGGGAAAGATGGAGAGAAGGAAGAAGACAAGAGAGAAGGAAGAATGGAAGAGAGGGAGGGAGGGGAAAGAGGAAGAGAGGGAAGGAGGGAGGAAAGAGGGAAAGTCTCTGTTTCTGTCCTCTAACTTCATTGGTATCTTACTCATATTCTGATTTCTCAAACCTTTTTCATGTCAATAGGGTGAGGGGACATTTAAACTAGCTTCCTTGCTCCTAGCCAAAAGATGGAGGCAGAGCAGAGTGGAGGGTGAGCCCTGGCACAATTAGGACTGGGAGGGAAGGAGAAAGAAAACCAGGTGAATTCATAGACTCCTGGAAGAGCTTTGTAAATTGAAGTGATTGAACCTTGCAACATTTCAGCAAGCTGCTGCTCTGTTAGAGGTTTGTCCATAGCCCTTTCTTCTTGCCTGGAGCAGAACGGAGCATCTGCAGCCTGGACAATAGCTGAAAATCCCATTCTTTTCTGTTGTTCCAGGTGCCGCAGGAAGTATTGGAGGCTGCAAGGTGCTCAGAGTCAGACCAGCTTGTGTCGGATGAACAGGGGCAGCTGCCCATCAGCATAAAGAAGGAAAAGGAGGATGAACTGACCAGTATGTTTGGTAAGAGGAGAGATGCCACATGACTAGTGCTGGAGGGAGTTGAGATACAGCAACATCTGGGGGGCTGCCGTTTCCTCTGTTTAGTCAGGAGGGTGGGCTTTGGATTTAGATACAAGGCTTGTGGGTATGATGCCTGGCTTTAAAATGCCCTTTAACTTTTCCCCAACCTCAGACCCACAAGGGTTGTTGGGTTGCAATTCCCATTATCCCCAGTCCACATAATCAAAAGTGATGGGAGTCATCGTTCAGTAATTTCTGGGGACCAAAACTGGGTAAAAACTAAAGAGCATCGGCCACTATGGGGTGTGTGTGTGTACCCCTGTGTGTGTGTGTATGTGTGTGTGTAATGTATGTGTGTGTGTGTCTATGTGTGTGTGTATGTGTGTATATGTTTGTGTGTATATATATATGTGTGTGTGTGTATGTTTGTGTGTATATATGTGTGTGTATGTGTGTGTAAATATGTCTGTGTGTATATATGTGTGCTTATGTGTGTATGTGTGTATATGTACGTGTGTATATATGTGTGCGTATGTATGTGTGTATATATGTCTGTATATGTTTGTGTGTGTGTATATATGAATATATGCATGTGTGTGTATGTGTGTATATATGTATGTGTGAGTGTATATATATGTGTGTGTGTATACGCTTTGAGTCCCCCTAGGGGTGAGAAAAGCAGTATATAAATACTGTAAATAAATAAATAAATAAATAAATAAATGTGTGTATATATGGTGTGTTTGTATGTGTGTGTGTATATGTGTGTGTATATGTGTGTGTGTGTGTATAATTATATATATATAAAATCTTAGAATCCTAGAGTTGGAAGAGACCCTCGTGGGCCATCCAGTCCAACCCCATTCCGCCAAGAAGCAGGAAAATCACATTCAAAGCACTCTCAACAGATGGCCATCCAGCCTCTGTTTAAAAGCTTCCAAAGAAGGAGCCTCTACCACACTCCAGGGCAGGGAGTTCCACGGCTGAACAGCTCTCCCAGTCAGGAAGCTCTTCCTCATGTTCAGGTGGAATCTCCTTTCTTGTAGTTTGAAGCTATTCCTCCACTGTGTCCTTTTCTGCAGGACAGAAGAAAACAAGCTTGCTCCCTCTGAGGATACCTGCCATAGATGCAGGCAAAACATAAGAGAGAATACTTCTAGAACATGGCCATACAGCCTGAAAAACCTACAACAACCCAAACTATATTCCCCTTGTTTTAAATGGCAAGCAGCCTTGAGTCCTGATTTTGGTATAAGTAAAGTTCAGCGAGGAGACAGCAAAGCCTAGAGAAGACAATGATGCTGGGGAAAGTGGAAGGTCAAAGGAAGAGGGGCCGACCAAGGGCAAGATGGATGGATGGCGTCCTCGAAGTGACTGGACTGACCTTGAAGGAGCTGGGGGTGGTGACGGCCGACAGGGAGCTCTGGCGTGGGCTGGTCCATGAGGTCACGAAGAGTCGGAGACGACTGAACGAATGAACAACAACAAAAGTTCATAATGACAGTACTGATTCCCCCCCTCTTTTCCATTTTCCAGAAGACTCTGCTCCCTCTGCTTCTCCTTTGAATCCAACAAAAAAGGAGTGGGGGACCCCAGATGACAACGAGAAATGTATGCCCAAAATCTCTAGTGTTGTGGGATCCTACGAGTCATCAGCCTGGAAGGTGGAGGAGAATGTTACTGCATCTTTCAAGGAGAAAAACTCATCCCTTGTTTTGGGCACCGAAAATGGTAAGGTTGAAACCACTGTGAAATGTGAATTGAAGATGGCCAGAAGTAAAATGCTTGTAGCAGTTATGGGAAGTGCATGGGAGATGAGAACCTGCCAAAATCAAGGATCATGGGCTGAATCTGGCCTGCCATGTCATTGTATGATGCTGGACTACAACTACTTGTTCTTTACTGCATAGCATATTTTCTTTCTCTGGCAAGGCAGTGTGTGGACTGATCAAATGTGAACTACACATGATTTATTTTACATTATGCCACATATGTGACTTAAAAGATGCCTAGAAGGTGTTCTCTCATTAAAAAAATAGTCCTTTAAAAATTCTTGGAGGTCCTGTACTTGAAACTTTATTTGTATTTTTATTTGTATTATTTGCACTGTGGCACAGCTGTCTGGGAGTCTGCTGCATTAAGATCACTACTGACCAAAATGTCATGAGTTTGAAGCCAGCCCGGGTCGGAGTGAGCTTCCGACCAATTTGTGTAGCTTGCTGTCGACCTTTGCAGCCCGAAAGACAGTTGCGTCTGTCAAGTAGTTTTCCTCAGTTTTCCTCAGGAGGCAAAATGGCAGGAATGAGGCCAAAATGTCTTTACTAATAATATAATATATTGTGTATAATATTTGTAATATTATAATGTAACACAATATAGTACTAGTAATAATAATACAATATTATAATTATATATTTATATTACATGTTGTATTACTAATAAAATTACAATATAATGGTATAGTGCAGTATAGTAATATATAATATTGATATTGTACTGTGCTAATAATATAATATATTGTATGTATGTATGTATGTGTGTGTATATATATATATATATATATATATATATATATATATATATATACACACACACACACTTTGTAAGCCGCTCTGAGTCCCCTTCGGGGTGAGAAGGGCGGCATCTCACCCCGCAGGGGACTCAGGGAGGATTACAATGTACACATATATGGCAAGCATTCAATGCCAAAGATACACAACAGATATAGACAGACAGGCAGAGGCTATTTAACTTTTTTTTAAAAAAATTAAAGTTTTTTTAAAATTAATTTTTAATTTTTCTAAAATTATTACATTTGGCCCAGCCATAGGTTTTAAATGCTTGTTGTTATTGTTACTGTTTATTATTTACTTTTGTTTATGAGATTTATTTTAACTGTTGTATTGATTGTTTTCTTATTGCTTTTACTGTTGATGTACTTTGGGCTCGGCCTCATGTAAGCCGCACCGAGTCCCTTGGGGAGATGGTAGCGGGGTATAAATAAAGTTTTTAAAAATTATTATTATTATTAGAAATATCATAAATATTGTGGCACAGCTGGCTGAGTGTCAGCTGCATTAAGATCACTCTGACCAAAAGGTCATGAGTTCGAAGCCAGCCCGGGTTGGAGTGGGTGTCCAGCCATTGTGTAGCCTGTTGTCGACCTTTGCAACCCGAAAGACAGTTGCATCTGTCAAGTAGGAAAATAAGGTACCACCTTGTGTGGGAGGCTAAATTAACTAATTTATGAGGCCATAAAGAAAAGACTCCGGGGAATGTGGAATGCGGAAGAACTTCATCGGTGTCGGTGGTGGATGATGAAAGCAGCAGCTCCCCTGGCGGCCAGAAAAAAAGTTAAATAGCCTCTGTGTATTGTCTGTATATGTTGTTTGTCAAACTGGCATTGAATGTTTGCCATATATGTGTATACTGTAATCCGCCCTGAGTCCCCTGCGGGGTGAGAAGGGCGGAATATAAAAACTGTAAATAAATAAATAAATAAATAAATAAATGTCAAGTAGGAAATTTAGGTACCGCTTATGCAGGGAGGCTAATTTAACTAATTTATGATGCCATAAAAATCTCCAGCAAGCATGCAAAGAATGAGGAAGTACTCCATCAGTGTCACAAATGGATGGTGAAGCGACAGCTCCCCTGGTGGCCAGAATACCCTCATGAAAAGCTGGAATGTTAAATAGCCTCTGTGTGTCTGCCTATATATGTTGTGTGTCTATGGTATTGAATGTTTGCCATGTATATATACATTGTAATCCGCCCTGAGTCCCCTGCGGGGTGAGAAGGGTGGAATATAAATACTGTAAATAAATAAATAATATTGTATTATTTTCTTTTTTTCTCTCTTTTCCAGGCGTTGATTGGCTGAAGCAGGAGTGGGAACCGTGCATAATATTATCAGCGAAAACAGATGTCGAAGCCACAAAAGAGAGTGTGAATGCCTCAAGAATGGTGGAAGGAGAACATGCAAAGGAAAGAAGGGAGGGATGCTTTCCTGGTCTCCTTGAAAACCCAGTGGAAAAGGAACATAAGGCGGACGCAGTGGAGAAGTTGTACGTGTGCTTTGTGTGCAGGAAAGGCTTCAACCGCATCGAAAGCCTTGCTTCACACCAAAGAATCCACCAGGAAGGGAAACGGTGCAGCTACTCCGAATATGAAAAGGGCTCCTGTGATCAGTCTACTAAGCACCAAGGGAGACACACAGAGAAGAAGCCATATCAATGCGCTGTGTGCAAGAAGAGCTATCAGCAGAAGGTGCGCCTGATAATGCATCACAGGATTCACACAAAAGAGACTCCGGGGAAACACTTGGAGTCTGGCAAGAGTTTCGTTCCCAACACAAGCTTGGCTTCAAACCAGAAGATTTACACGGGAGAGAAGCCGTACCAGTGTCCGTTCTGCAGGAAAAGCTTCGGCTACAAGGCCAGCCTTCTTTCCCATCAGATCATTCACACGAGAGAGAAGCCGCACAAGTGCTCCGACTGCAGCAAGAGTTACTTGATTCAGTCCAGCCTCATGAAGCACAAGAGGATTCACCGAGGATGAAGGAAGTGTCTGGGAGCAAGAAAAGACTTCCCAAGAAGGAGAGAAGCCATAGAAGTGCTCACTCTGTGGGATTAGCCTTACTTACAATGGAGAGTTTTTATGCACACTCAACAAATTAATCCGGTCCATACAAATGTGTGTTGTTGTTGTTGTTCATTCGTTCAGTCGTCTCCGACTCTTCGTGACCTCATGGAGCAGTCCACGCCAGAGCTCCCTGTTGGCCGTCACCACCCCCAGCTCCTTCAAGGTCAGTCCAGTCACTTCAAGGATGCCATCCATCCATCTTGCCCTTGGTCGGCCCCTCTTCCTTTTGCCTTCCACTTTCCCCAGCGTAATTGTCTTCTCTAGGCTTTCCTGTCTCCTCATGATGTGGCCAAAGTACTTCAACTTTGTCTCTAGTCTCCTTCCCTCCAATGAGCAGTCGGGCTTTATTTCCTGGAGGATGGACTGGTTGGATCTTCTTGCAGTCCAAGGCACTCTCAGCACTTTCCTCCAACACCACAGCTCAAAAGCATCGATCTTCAAATGTGTAAATAGCAGAAATAATATTAGCAATAAATCAATAAATAGGAAAGAATTAAACCTAAAGGAGATCCCTTACGAGTATTTGACTGTGGAAACAATTTTAGATGCATCAATAATAATAATAATAATAATAACAACAACAACAACAACTTTATTTATATACCACTCCATCTCCCCGAGGTGACTTAGAGGTAACATCACAGGTAACATCACAAAACATACAAAGTAAACACAACATAACCATAAGATTAACAAAACAAAAGATAAGCATAAAAATTGTTGCCATTTTTTTATTTATCGTGTCAGGGGCAGACCAGACAGTTGTATTGCATTTTTTAACAAACAAACAGACAAACAAAACGTAAAGTTTGCAAGCTTGGTAGTTGATTAAATGTCCTTTGACCAGTGCCTGGCCACTCGGAGTGCCTCTGGTGTTGCTGCAAGAAGGTCCTCCATTGTGCATGTGGCAGGGCTCAGGTTGCATTGCAGCAGGTGGTCAGTGGTTTGCTCTTCTCCACACTCGCATGCCGTGGATTCCACTTCGTAGCCCCATTTCTTAAGATTGGCTCTGCATCTCATGGTGCCAGAGCGCAGTCTGTTCAGCGCCTTCCAAGTCGCCCAGTTTTCTGTGTGCCCAGGGGGGAGTCTCTCATTTGGTATCACCCACAGATTGAGATGCTGGGTTTGAGCCTGCCACTTTTGGACTCTCGCTTGCTGAGGTGTCCCAGTGAGTGTCTCTGTAGATCTTAGAAAACTATTTCTTGATTTAAGTTGTTGGCGTCCTGGCTGATACCCAAACGGGATGAGCTAAAGATGTCACTGCCTTGGTCCTTTCACTATTGGTTGCTACTTCCCAGCGGATGTCAGGTGGTGCAATACCCGCTAGACAATATAATTTCTCCAGTGGTGTAGGGCGCAGACACCCCGTGATGTTGCGGCATGTTTCATAAAGAGCTACATCCACTGTGTTAGCGTGGTGAGATGTGTTCCACACTGGGCATGCATACTCAGCAGCAGAGTAGCATAGTGCAAGGGCAGATGTCTTCACTGTGTCTGGTTGTGATCCCCAGGTTGTGCCAGTCAACTTTCATATGATATTGTTTCTAGCGCCCACTTTTTGCTTGATATTCAGGAAGTGCTTCTTGTAGGTCAGAGCATGGTCCAGAGCGACTCCCAGGTATTTGGGTGTGCTGCAATGCTCCCGTGGGATTCCTTCCCAGGTCATCCTCAGAGTTTGGGGTGCTTGTTTGTTCTTAAGGTGAAAAGCACATGTTTGTGTTTTAGATGGACCAGAATTGTCGCCATAACACACATATATTAAAAGTAATCCTGCCTATTTCAAGGCTGGGCCAATTTAAAAGGCTGGGCCAAGATTTGTGCAAGCCCAAAAATTCCAGGGGGCCCGGGAATTAAGTGCAATGCTATGGCAGGCAACAATAATATTAGGTATGGGTCTGTGGCTGTTCATTCCGGGGCCGATTAGAGGAAATTATCTGGATAATTGGTAGAAAGAATAAGGCCGTATTCAACAATGTGTAGGGCTGAGTTAGAACTGGTAATTTTCAAAGGCTTGTTGAAACCACCAGGTCTTCAAGCTCTTACAAAAAGAGGGGAGGGATGGGGCCTGTCTTATTTCCCTTGGAAGGGTGTTCCAGAGGCGGGGGGCCACCACTGAGAGGGCCCTCTCTCTCGTCCCCACCAGCCATGCTTGAGACAGTAGTGGGACCCGAGAGGAGGGCCTCCCCGGAAGATCTTAGAGCTCGTGCCGGTTCATAGAAGGAGATGCGATCGCAGAGATAGGCGGGGCCCAAACTGTTTAGGGCTTTATAGGTCATGACCTGCACCTTGAATTTGGCTCGGCAACTTACCAGCAGCCAATAAAGCTGTTTTAATATCCTGTATGGAACTGTTGGGTTTCATTCATGGACTACACAAGTCTCCAGTCCCCAATGAGTAGCTAGACTAGATAGGATTAAAGTGAGGGATTCCCCCCCCCCCACCCACATTCCTATGCATGTTTATCCCACAAGATGCTGTTTTTACTCTTCTCTTGCCACTATCTCCCCCCCCCCCCTCTTTGATGTAGCAATGTAATCTGTGGGGGATGTAACTTCCTCTTTAAATATATTTTTATTGCCCTGGCTTGTTGGCCATGTCGTCATTCACCATTTTGTCCCATTCTCTTCTGCCTTTGTCTTCCTTCCAGTGAGGACACATTTTGCCATTCTCCAGGCAAAATGTAGCTGCATGGATACTTCTGTTATTTTATCCTTTTACCTTCCTTAGAAGATAGCTTAGTAAGCTAGTTGGCTCCAAGTCCTTTTCTATCTAGAATGGATTTCTTTTTTACTTCCTGATTTGCCACACATAAGTTTCTGCTGGTTATGAACTGTACTTCTGGCACTCCGCTATATTTTAAGTGGAATCACCTCAAATGACGGTTGTTTTTGAGCCTAATAGCTCTCGATTCCCAACAGGAACATAAACAATCTGTTAGCAAGGCACAAGAGTATATCCACAATAGTATATTAAAAATGGTCTTTACTGCAAGTTTAAATTACAAAAGCTGTTAACACAAGAGTACGGGACCAAAACAATCTTGGTAAGGGGTAAACATCTAAATGGGTAAACTACTACACGAATCCAATAGATATCAAAGGAGTTATAATATGGTGAGGTTGGATCGCAAACACAATGGCCAGTCAAGAGTTGCCATTTCATGGACAGAACGTATTTAAAAAGTAGATTTCCAATTTTTTTCTGATGGATCACGAGTACTACTTAGGTTTGAATGAATAATTTTCTCAAAAGCACTGCCATGACTGTTTCCATTGAAAATCCCATTTGATGTGTTATGTAAAGGTAAAGATTTTCCCCTGATATTAAGTCCGGTCGTGTCCGACTCTGGGAGTTGGTGCTCATCTCCATTTCTAAGCTGAAGAGCTGGCGTTGTCCGTAGACACCTCCAAGGTCATGTGGCTGGCATGGCTGCATGGTGTACCCTTACATTCCCGCAGGAGTGGTACCTATTGATCTACTCATATTTGCATGTTTTCGAACTGCTAGGTTGTCAGAAGCTGGGGCTAATAGCAGAAGCTCACGCCGCTCCCCAGATTTGAACCTGCGACCTTTTGGTCAACAAGCTTAGCAGTTCAGCGGTTTAACCCACTGTGCTATTTCGAAAAAGGGCAATTCCCCATAATCTGTTCAGCCAATTCCTGAAAGACAATCCTTTCAGAAGCATGGTGGAGGCCCCTTCATTGGAAGCTTTGAAACAGAGGCTGGATGGCCATCTCTCAGGGGTGATTTGAATGCAATATTCCTGCTTCTTGGCAGGGGGTTGGACTGGATGGCCCATGAGGTCTCTTCCAACTCTTTGATTCTATGATTCTCCCGTTTTGTAGCACCTTGCAAAATAAAAAAAAACAGCTGTTCATCTTACAGAGGACTACAGGGACCTTGATAAATTGACCTAACGTAAGTGCCTCACAATGTGCTACTGTTTGATTGGTTATGTCAGGTTCCAATGGCCAAAAGGGATATATTTTGGGACATCTAGTCCACATACACAATACATTACTCCTTGACCAGCCTGTCCAGCACAATGATGACATAGCCTGTTAAAAATGCATCAAAGTTGTGATTTTTTTTTTTGAGAAACTGCAAGTTGCTTCTGGTGTGAGAAAATTGGCTGTTTGCAAGGACGTTGCCCAGGGGACGCCCAGATGTCTTACCATCCTGTGGGAGGATTCTCTCCTGTCCCCGTATAAGAAGCTGGAGCTGACCCACGGGAGCTCACCCCACTCCCCAGATTTGAACTGCCAACCTTTCGGTTCGCAGTCCTGCCGGCACAAGGGTTTAACTCATTGCACCACTGGGGGCTCCAGTTGTAATGTTGAAAGATACCATTTGTAAACTGCTTTCAAAACATTTTCTCTAGCAGAGGATAAATGATAAAATCTTTAGTGTGACACCACCATTGAAGAGAGATGTTGACAAGCTGGAATGTGTCCAGAGGAGGGCGACTCAAATGATCAAAAGTCTGGAGAACAAGCCCTATGAGAAGCGGCTTAAAGAGCTGGGCATGTTTAGCCTGAAGAAGAGAAGGCTGAGAGGAGACATGATAGCCATGTATAAAGAAGTCACAGGGAGGAGAGAGCAAATTTGTTTTCTGCTGCCCTGCAGTCTAGGACACAATGGAACAATGGCTTCAAACTACAGGAAAGGAGATTCCACCTGAACATGAGGAAGAACTTCCTGTGAGAACCGTTCAGCAGTGGAACTCTCTGCCCCGGAGTGTGGTGGAGGCTCCTTCTTTGGAGGCTTTTAAAAAGAGGTTGGGTGGCCATCTGTTGGGAGTGCTTTGAATGCAATTTTCCTGCATCTTTTCAGGGGGTTGAACTGAATGGCCCAGGAGGTCTCTTCCAACTCTATGATTCTACACAAGGATTCCTGTCTGACCAAACCTTCTCTCTGTTTGGATTCTTCAATGCCAAATAAGGAAGAGTTTCATACTGTAGGTATTTCCATATGCCAAGCATTTAAATGGTTTCCCCACCTCTATATTTTTCTCATAGTGGGTTGTAGTGGTTTGAGTTGAATCCCAGAGTTGGAAGAGACCTCATGGGCCATCCAGTCCAACCCCATTCTGCCAAGAAGCAGGATAATTGCATTCAAAGCACTCCCGATAGATGGCCATCCAGCCTCTGCTTAAAAGCCTCCAAAGAAGGAGCCTGCACCAAACCCTACAACAGAGGGTTTGAAACTCCCATTTGGCCATGGCAACCCACTGAGTGATCTTGGACAAGTCGCACTCTCTCAGCCTTAGAGGAAAGCCAAGGCAAATAATAATAATAATAATAATAATAATAATAATAATAATAATAATAATCTTTATTTATATCCCATGGGGACTTGGAGCGGCTTACATGAGGCCAAGCCCGGACAACATATTACAGCAATAAAATCAAAGCATAAACAACTTCGGGACCAATTTAGCCAGGAAAACCCTGTGATAGGTTCACTTTGGGATTACCGTAAATCAGAAACAACTTGAAGGCACACATCAAGACCTTAGTGTGAATGTCTAGATTATAGAAGCACAGAATCATACAGTTGGAATTATCCCCAAGTTCCATCCAGCCCAACCCACTTCTGCCATGCAGAAAAAGCACAAAGCACCCCTGACAGATGACCATCCAGCCTCTGCTTAAAAGCCTCCAAAGAAAGAGCCTCCACTACACTCTGGTTCAGAGAGTTCCACTGCTGAACAGCTCTCACAGTCAGGAGGTTCTTCCTTATGTTCAGATGGAATCTCCTTTCCTGTAGTTTGAAGCCATTGTTCCACTGCGTCCTAGTCTCCAGAGCCACAGAAATCAAGCCTGCTCCCTCTTCCTTATGACATCCTTTCACATATTTAAACATAGCTCTCATGTCCCCTCTCATCCTTCTCTTCTGCAGGCTAAACAGACAGTTTAAGCCTCTCCTTCATACCTGATAAGGGACAATTTCCTATTATAGAAACTCCCCATTCCAAGCATTTCAGGATTACCGCATTTGCCTGCTTTTCTTCAATACAGTTGCCCTGGTTTCTCCTAAGATTACATTTCTATAAAGTGAGCAATGACTGAGGCATTTCCCACATTTTAAGGGCTGACATTATGAATTGTAATGTAAATATATTATATGCAGGATGTATTTTCAAATCCCAAATACCCAATATGCCCAAATTTGAATACTAGTGGGATGGGGAGGGGATTGATTTTGTCATTTGGGAGCTGTAGTTGCTGGGATTTATAGTTCACCTACAATCAAAGAGCATTCTGAACACCACCAATGATGAAATTGAACCAACTTGGCACACAGAACTCCCATGACTGACAGAAAATACTGGGAGGATCTGGTGGATATTGACCTAAATTTTTGGAGTTGTAGTTCACCTACATCCAGAGAGCACTGTGGACTCAAACAATGATAGATCTGGATCAAACGTGGTACAAATACTCAATATGCCAAAATGTGAACACTTAAGGAGTTTGAGGAAAATAGACCTTAACATTTGAGAGGGATTTATAGTTCACCCACAATGAAATAACATTCTGAACCCCACCAACGATAGAATTGGACCAAACTTCCCACACAGAACTCCCATGACCAACAGAAAATACTATGTTTTCTGATGGTCTTTGGTGACCCTTTTGCACCCCCTCACAACCCTCACAGGGGTCCCGACCCCCAGGTTGAGAAACAATTCTCTAGAACATGGCCATATAGCCCGAAAAAACCTACAGCAACCCAGTGATTCCAGCCATGAAAGCATTCGACAATATATTATTGTAACTGTTTCACCCTTGTGTTCTGATTGGAACGATGTGTACACTCACAAAATTCAAAGGCCTTCTTCTGTGTGGGTTGCTTGGTGAGAAATGAGGCCTCTCTTCCGGCTGAAGCTCTTCCCGCACTCCAGGCATTTGAACAATTTCTCCCCTGTGTGAATCACTTGATGATAATTGAGGCCCGTCTTCCGGCTAAAACCCTTCCCACACTCCAAGCATTTGAAGGGCTTCTCACCCACATGAGTCGCGTGATGCCGAGTGAGGCTGATTTTGTAGCTGAAACTTTTGCCGCACTCCTGGCATTGGAACGGTTTGTCCCCCGTGTGAGTCACCTGATGGTAAGTCAGGCCCGTCTTCCGGCTGAAGCTCTTCCCGCACTCCAAGCACTGGAACGGCTTCTCCCCCGTGTGTGTGGGCTGGTGGTAAGTCAGGCCTTTCTTCCACGTGAAACTCTTCCCGCACTCCAAGCATTTGTAGGGCTTCTCGCCCGTGTGGATCGCTTGATGATACGTGAGGTCCGTCTTCTGAGTGAAGCCTTTTCCACACTTGTCGCACTGAAAGGGTTTCGTCCCAGCGTGAATTGCCCGATGCCGGGTGAGCTGCTTCTTTCCACTAAAGCCCTTTCCACACTCAGGGCACGTATGCGGTTTCTCCCCTCCGTGCGTGGACTGATGACTCGCCAGGCTTATTATCCACCTGAAACATTTCCCGCACTCCAGGCATTTGAAGGGCTTCTCCCCCATGTGCATTGCACCGTGGCGAGTGAGGTTGATCTTCCGACTGAAGCTTTTCCCACATTCCAAGCATTTAAAGGGTTTCTCCCCGGAGTGCGTGGCCTGATGGCGAAGGAGGGTTTCTTTCCGGCTGAAACTTTTGTCGCACACCAAACACTGGAACGGTTTGTCCCCAGTGTGGGTGGCGAGGTGCATCAGAAGGTGCGACCGCCAGCTGAAGCTCTTTCCGCAGCCCAGGCACTTAAACGGCTTCTCTCCCGCGTGAGTCCTTTCCCGCAACATGAGACTGCAGGTCTTCCTGCACTCGTCGTCTTCAAAAGGCTGCTCCCGCGTGTGAGTTCTCATATGAAGGTAAAGACTGGCTTTACTCCTGAAAGTTTTCCAACATATAAGGCAGATGCTGATCTCTTTCCCTTTCTGGGTTATTTCTTGGTATGAGATCCGGCTGTCGTCATCATAATCATCATCATCTTGAAGAGCAAACACATTTTCCTGAGCGGTTGTTTTCATCCCATCGCCTTTCTCCACCTCACAATTAGCTGATTGAAGAAAGAGCCCTGGGCATTCTTCTTCATTCTCGCTATCTTGCTCGTCTTCATCTTGAAAGTAAACAAATTAAAATGGTCAAAACATAAAGAAGTAAAGCATAGTTGACATAATCGGCAGCTTTCTGACGATGCAACTGAAAACATAAAAGGGATTTCAGGGCCTCTCCACTGGATGTCTTAAAAGGCCACATTTGGTGAGCCCTCGCTCAACTCTTGAAACAATAATGTGATTTATTATTTATTTATTTACTGTATTTATATACCACCTTCCTCACCCTGGGGGGACTCAAGGCAGTTTACAACATATTAATGGCAAAGATTCCATGCCAACTGTGATGAATTGCCTACCTGTAGACCAGAAAAGCTCAGGAATTAGGCCCCAGTTTTTTTGGCATCCATTTTGTGTAATGGTGCCTGGAGGCAGCCATCTTAGGTTAGTCATTTCCTAGTGGATGCGGAGCTTAGAAGCAGACTGGGGGAAAATGTGGAGAACCCTTGTGATTGGCTGGGAGAAAGTGGGTGGAGCTTGGGTGAAGTGCAGAAAAAAAAAAGAGCCTTGAACAGAGCTTTTTGAAATCTGACAGATAGTTAGGTTCTGGTGTTTGAAGAAGACAGTTAGGAGAGAGAGTTGGGAGAAGGAGTGTGGAAGTTAGTGAAGCCAAAGAAGTTAGTTAGAGAGTTCAGAGAGCTATTAGGGAAGAATAGCTGGTATAGTGATTATAAACAGATCCCAGGGAAAGGACTGTTTGAAGTAAAAGGATTCTAGTCAGGAAGAAGTCTGCTACTTTCCTGAGGGAGTTAAGAGTTGTTATTGGAAACCAAATACTGAACTGTTTTAAAGTAACCAAATAAGCTTCGTTTCATTCTTGCAACCATTACGCGTAAGTGCCTGTGTTTTTGAAAACCACACAAATAAACATCATTGTTCTTTGTTAACAAACAACTGTCTCAGTGTGCCTCTGTATGAAGTATTCTTAACAAAATAGGGAAACAGAGTTTCCAGATTGGTGGCAGCAACTACTTAAAAGGATCTCAGTATTAACCACCTCAGTGTCATGTGCCCTGTGTTTGAATTCAGCACCATCCAGCTTTCTTTTAATACATTGGTCAAACAAGAAAAACTAAAAACCGCCTTTGACTTTGGTGGTAGCCTGATTCCATTGTAAAAACTCCTCAGAATATTATTAATTGGTGCCAGCGTGTTACATTAATTGGTGGCAAAGGCCTGAAGATTATTCTACCTTTCTCAAATCAGTCATAAGTGCCCCAAGTCTTTACACCAACATACAGTAAAACAAAGAGATCATAATAACTAATTACTATTTCTTATTATTTACTATTTGTCCCCTGCCACGTGTTGCTGTGGCCCAGTCTGGGTATATCTGTTTTGTGTGTATATATTTGTGTATATGTGTATATATTTGTGATTGCATATATATATGTGTGTGGTTTGGTGCATGCGTTGTAATGTATTTTTTATTTTTTGGCTTTTAAGTCTCTTCTGCTGTGTTTTCCAGTGTTTTTATGAGTGATGGTCACTCGTTGGCCTGATAGGTGTCTTGTGTCCAAATTTGGTGTCAATTCGTCCAGTGGTTTTTGAGTTATGTTAATCCCACAAACGAACATTCCATTTTTATTTATGTTGTTGTTCATTCGTTCAGTCGTCTCCGACTCTTCGTGACCTCATGGACCAGCCCACGCCAGAGCTCCCTGTCGGCCGTCACCACCCCCAGCTCCTTCAAGGTCAGTCCAGTCACTTCAAGGATGCCATCCATCCATCTTGCCCTTGGTCGGCCCCTCTTCCTTTTGCCTTCCACTTTCCCCAGCATCATTGTCTTCTCTAGGCTTTGCTGTCTCCTCATGATGTGGCCAAAGTACTTCAACTTTGTCTCTAGTATCCTTCCCTCCAGTGAGCAGTCGGGCTTTATTTCCTGGAGGATGGACTGGTTGGATCTTCTCGCAGTCCAAGGCACTCTCAGGACTTTCCTCCAACACCACAGCTCAAAAGCATCGATCTTCCTTCGCTCAGCCTTCCCTAAGGTCCAGCTCTCACATCCGTAGGTTACTACAGGGAATACCATGGCTTTGACTAGGCGGATCTTTGTTGCCAGTCTGATGTCTCTACTCTTTACTATTTTATCGAGACTGGACATTGCTCTCCTCCCAAGAAGGAAGCGTCTTCTGATTTCCTGGCCACAGTCTGCATCTGCAGTAATTTTTATTTATATAAATTGTTTATATACTTACTGAATTTATATACCACTGAGGAGACTCAAAGCGGTTTCCAACATAATACCGTAAAGTCTCACTTATCCAACCTTCACTCATCCAATGTTCTGCATTATCCAATGCAGTCTGCCTCTCGCCCAGATCTGTAGGTGTTTCAATACATTGCGATGTTTTGGTGCTAAATTAGTAAATATAGTAATTACTACACAACATTACCATGTATTGAACTGCTTTTTCTATCAATTTGTTGCAAAACATGATGTTTTGGTGCTTAATTTGTAAAATCATAACATAATTTGATATTTAATAGGTTTTTCCTTAATCCCTGCTTTTATTTTTAATGCGGGGTGAAAGGAGACACAGTAATTGTTCATGCAAAGTAGGTGCTTGGCTTGGAGAGGAATAACTCTATAAATTAGCCAGAGCAGAAGATGATTCCCATTTTGCTTGGGTGAAGTCGGACAGACCAAGGACTCAGTCTGTTTATTTTTCAGCACTTGCGATTATGAGAAAGAATCAAGTATCAGAGAGCAAGAGTCTTACCAAGAGAGGACAGGTTGCCCAAATTCTCCTCCATCACTTCCCAATGAAGAGCCCTTTGACCCGAGTCCAGCAGGGCCCACTCCTCCTCCGTGAAATACACAGCGACCTCTTCAAAGATCACCTGGAACAAAGTCATGTTTTTTTGAGCACCGAATGCCAGAACAAGTACGCATTTTACACTGTGGCATATTTGCAGTTTGCCACCATTTTAACCATGTCTCAACAATGTGGAATAATTGAAGTTGTAATATTGCAAAGTCTTTAGCTTTCTCTGCCAGAGAGTATGGATGCCTCACCAAACGATAAAGCCTATGGCGCCATGGCAGTTAAAGTGGTACCAAACTATACTGATTCTACTGTGAAGATGCACTCCAAGCCAGAAAACAGAACCAATGTTGGGTTGCTGTGAGTTTTCCAGGATGTATGGCCATGTTCCAGAAGCATTCTCTCCTGAGGTTTCGCCCACATCTATGGCAGACATCTTCTGAGGATGCCTGCCATAGATGTGGGTGAAATGTCAGGAGAGAAAGCTTCTGGAACATGGCCATACAGCCTGGAAAACTCACAGCAATCCAGTGAAAGTTTTCGACAACACATAGATCCAATGTTTATTTACTTACTAGCCACCCCCTGCCACGCATTGCTGTAGCCCAGTCTGTGTATGTGTGTTTTGTGTGTATATACATGTGTGTATATATTTGTGTTTATGTATATATATGTGGTTTTGTGCATGAGTTGTAAGGTATTTATTTATTTTTTGGGCTTTTTAAGTCTCTTCTGTTGTGTTTTACAGTGTTTTTATGAGTGATGGTCACTCGTTGGCCTGTTAGGTGTATTGTGTCCAAATTTGGTGTCAATTCGCCCAGTGGTTTTTGAGTCATGTTAATCCCATAAATGAACATTACATTTTTATTTATATAGATTTCCAACATTCCTACCCCATCCTTCTCAACCCCCAAAAGGGGACTCAGGGTGGCTTACCCAGCAGCAATTCGATGCCAACAACATACAACACATTACGTACAATCTACATAAATAAAATGTAATGTTCGTTTGTGGGATTAACATAACTCAAAAACCACTGGATGAATTGCCTCCAAATTTGGCCACAAGACACCTACTAACGCAAGGAGTGACCATCACTCCAAAAAATTTATTTTGTCATTTGGGAGTTGTAGTTGCTGGGATTTATAGTTCACCAACAATCAAAGAACATTCTGAACTCCACCAATGATGGAATTGAACTAAACATGGCACACAAGACTCCCATGACCAACAGAAAATACTGGGTTAGGTGGGCCGTGTCCTTTGGTTTTGGAGTTGTAGTTCACTACATCCAGAGACCACTGTGGACTCAAACAATGATGGATCTGGACCAAACTCTACATGAATACTCCATATGCCCAAATATGAACACAGATGGGGTTTGGGGAAAACAGACCTTGACATTTTGGGAGTTGTAGTTACTGGGATTTATAGTTCACCTACAATAAAAGAACATTCTGAACCCCACCAACAATAGAATTGAACCAATTCCCACACAGAACTCCCAAGACAAACAGAAAATACTTAAGGCCATCCAGTCCAACTCCCTTCACCTGGGCAAGAAAACGTAATCAAATACTGTTTACCACAAGCATAAAGAAATTACATATATTAGAAACCAACACTTTCTCATTACTTTATTTTCCAGATCACAAGACTGGGCCACAGCAATGCGTTGCAGGGGATAGCTAGTATTATACAAAAGATAAAACATTAGATTAAAACACATTCAAAACATTATTATTATCATGTAGCCGAATCAAAGTCTGATTTAGCTTTGGGTTTCTTAAAAGAACTCAGTGTAATTCACAGTCCTTGTTAGGGGCCCTTGCAAAGCAAAAGAGGGAGATTTTGTGGAGAGCAAAAGATAGAAAGATATGTGGGCATTTCGTTTAAGCACTTCCTGCCTAATACCTGATCCGATCTTGGAGATGCTGTTCTATATCCATCGGAATGAAGAGACGTGATTGTACATATACCCTCTGAACTTATTTCAGCTTCTGTGACAAACAGAAAAAGCAAAAAGGATGGTTATTTTCTACTGTTTCTGATTCAAGTTTTTCCATATCGTAGCAAATACGATAACAGAAAAAAAACCCATAAAAAACAGGACAGTAACTGCAGAAAGTGTACGAACGCAAAGGCTGACAGAGCTAGAAAAATATGACAAACACAATAGAACCAAACAAGAGGGCAAGACACTATTAAACAGTCACACAATGTTAACTATCTTGAAAGGAAAAGCACATAAGTTTTTGGCTTGTAATAATTACATCCTAAATTTAAACAAGGGTCACATCTCAAAGCAAGTTTCAACTGAAATACCTACAAGAAACAGTAACAACGAAAAATTCAGCTTTCCTCATTGCATTTAGGAGATGGAGGAGGGAGGGTTTTCAGTCACAGAAAATTAAGGTATAAAAACATGATGGACTCTGGGGCCATCTAGTGGCCAGGATACCAACCCATGTTATTGTTTATTCGTTCAGTCGTTTCAACTCTTCCTGACTTCATGGACCATCTCACGCCAGAGCTCCCTGTTAGCCGTCACCACCCCCAGCTCCTTCAAGGTCAGTCCAGTCACTTCAAGGATGCCATCCATCCATCTTGCCCTTGGTCGGCCCCTCTTCCTTTTTCCCTCCATTTTCTCCAGCATCATTGTCTTCTCTAAGCTTTCCTGTCTCCTCATGATGTGGCCAAAGTACTTCATCTTGGCCTCTAATCTCCTTCCCTCCAATGAGCAGTCATGCTCCAACCCATAGGAGCATCAATTCCTGACACCCCCCCCCCCTCAAATCTAAAACAGGGCTGGTATTATTATTATTATTATTATTATTATTATTATTATTTACAGCATTTATATTCCGCCCCTCTCACTCAGGCAGATTGCAGAACACATACACAGCAAATAGTCAATGCCATTAAAAATACAAGACAGACAATAGATAGTAATAGATCGGCCCCCTCCTTCCTGACTTTCCAAAAAAAGTAACAACCTGGCTCTTTGAACAAGCCTTTGGAAATGCAGCGTAACAGATAAACATGGAACTATGAAAAAGTGAAACACGGAACAGCTTAGACAATGCTACTGGAAAATGACTAACAGACATGGTGATTATATGTTTTTAATGGATTTGTATGGATTTTTATACTGTTATTCTAAATATTTTTAATTGTATTTTATGACTATTACGGCATAAATTTGTAAGCTGCATTGAGTTGCCTTTGGGGTGAGAAAGGCGGAATAGAAATATCGTAAATCTATATAAATAAAAATGTAATGTTCTTTTGTGGAATTAACATAACCCCAAAACCACTGGACAAATTGACACCAAATCTGGACCCAATACACCTAACAGGCCAACAAGTGATCATCACTCATAAAAACACTGAAAAACACAGCAGAAGAGACTTAAAAGCCAAAAAATTAAAAATACATTACAACGCATACACAAAACCACATATATATTATACGCAAACACACATATATACACATATACACAAATATATACAGACATACATATATATACACATATACACACACAAAATAATAATAATAATAATAATAATAATATAATAATAATAATAATCTTTTTATACCCCGCCACCATCTCCCCAACGGGGGACTCGGAGCGGCTTACATGGGGCCAAGCCCAAACAAGAATTACAATATAACAATACAAATTGCAATAAAATAAACAACATAACATTAAAATAAAACATCAAAGCATATAAAACAATATACACAGAACATAGGAACTAAACATAATAACAAAATGACAGAGGGTGGGCCGCATGCACATAAAATGATTTTAAAAACCCCGGGTGAGATAAGGGGGCAGAACTAATTGTAAGGGAGATCTCATAGAGAGATAGTAAAATAAGCAAATAAGCAAAACGCATATACACAGCAACGCATAGCAGGGACGGCTAGTAAATAAATAAATATTATGTCTGCATTTTTCCCAAGTTCAGCGTCCTAAAGGTTGTGCTCGATTCCGGCCACAGGGGGTGCTGTCACTCCATCCTTATGACGAAGAGCCCTTGATCACAGACTTCCTCCTTCCTTTGATTTTCTGGCATTTCCTTTATGGTGCTGTAAAATACCTCCCCGCTTAAGTGGTGCCTAATTTCTCTACTCACAGCTCACAACTGTTTTCGAACTACTTAGGTGGACAGTGAGCTGGGCTGAAGATCAGGTGCTCACCCCGACCCAGACTTCGAACTGCTAACCTTTTGATTTGTAAAATCGATTGCTGCTGGTAATTAACCAGCTGTGCTAAAGCCTGACTTTATAATCTCTCTTTGCCCTTACCTAGTGGGACGGACACTCTGTCGCCATCATGTGTGGTCCTGCTGGTCTCGGCCTTCTCTTCCACAAAGCAGTCCTGCATCAGAAGTAGCACCAAGAACAGCAAAGAAGGAAGAGATTTGGTGAAAAGAATGGAAGCAGGGGGTTGTGTGAACACTTTAGATTGCTTTAGATTCCAGAAAAAAATCATTGTCATGACCATCATCAGTACTAGTGTCATGTTCATGTATATATCCTATCTCTTCCCCTGAACTGGGCTACCAGATGGCTTACAGAAATTAGAACACAAAAATAAAAATGTGCAATGAAAGATAGTGTATAATTGTTAATTGTTTGTACTGGCATTGAATTTTGCCATTACTTATGTGTAAACCACTTTGAGTCCCCCTCGGGGTGAGAAAAGCGGTATACAAATACTGTAAATAAATAAATAAATAAATAAATAAATCTAAATGCACAGGCTCCAAGACAACACTAAAACAATGAAATAATAATTGTTTAGCTTCTCACAAAGCGGCCAGTAAAAGGTGGGTATTGTTGGGTGGACTGGGACTGGTTGACTGATCACAAGTTTAATATGGGACAGCAGTGCGATGCGGCAGCTAAAAAAGCCAATGCCATTCTCAGGTGCAAAGAATCATAAGTTGGAAGAGACCTCGTGGGCCATCCAGTCCAACGGCCTGTCAAGAAGCAGAAAATCACATTCAAAGCACCCCCGACAGATGGCCATCCAGCTTGTTTGTTGTTGCTTAACCATTCAGTCGCTTCTGACTCTTTGTGACGGCATGAACCAGCCCACGCCAGAGCTCCCTGTTGGCCGTGGCCACCCCCAGCTCCTTCAGTCAAGCCAATCTCTTCAAGGATGCCATCTATCCATCTTGCCCTTGGTTGGCCCCCCTTCCTTTTTCCTTCCTTTTTCCTTCCATTTTCCCCAGCATTATTGTCTTCTCTAAACTTTCCTGTCTTCTCGTGCTATAAATTTATTGCAGAGGCGCTAATCCTTCAGGTCTAACAACAATGTTATGCGGGGTTCAATTTTATTTTCTCAAATATATCTTCTAGATCAGGCATCCTCAAACTGCGCCCCTCCAGTTGTTTGGGCCTCCAACTTCCAGAATTCCTGACCATTGAACAAGCTGGCCGAGACTTCTGGGAGTTGGAGGCCCAAACAGCTGGAGGGCCACAGTTTGAGGATGCGTGTTCTAGATCGTTGAGAGTTTTTCTTTCCTGAACTAGAGCTTGCTCATACATGAGACTCACAAATAAACATTCCTGGCCCCAGGATGAATCCTTCTCACCTGCTTCTCTTCTGTCCTTTTCTCCTCTGCATGGCTGAGAAGGAATCCTTCTGCCAAGGCCACGGCCTGAGCGCTACTCTCTGCCCCACACTCCTTCACCCAGCGCTCCATCTCCGTAGGAAGGATGGCTAGGAACTGCTCCAGCACCACCAGGTCCAGCATCTCTGCCTTGGTGTGTCTTTCTGGCTGCAACCATTGCCGACAAAGAGCATGAAGCTGGCTGCAGACCCTCCGGGGCCCCTCTGCCTCCTCGTAGCAGAACCCCCTGAAGTGCTGGTGCTGTAAATCCGAAGTGAACACGTCCTCCTCCAGGCTTTTCTTTGTGGTCCTTTCAAAGTACTCCTCTCTGTGCTTCATTTGAAGGCCTTCATCTAACTCAGGCCTAGCTGGGTTTGTTCTTTTCTTCCAGGCACTTTTCAACATGGCCAAAGAACTGCTTTCTTGACTTGTCCAAGGCAAAATTACTGAAGGAGACCAGCTCCTGCAGAGGAAACAAAACATCCAGTGCGTGAGCAATTCTGGAGACAATATACATACAAATTCTATAGTGTAGATCAGACCTGGGCCAACTTGGGCCCTCTCTCCAGGTATTTTGGACTTCAACTCCCACAATTCCTAACAGCCTCAGGCTCTTTCTTTGTCCCCCTCAGCCGCTTAAGGAACTAAAAGAGTCTGAGGCTGTTGGGAATTGTGGGAATAGAAGTACAAAACATCTGGAGGGAGGGCCTGTGGCACAGCTGTCTGAGTGTCAGCTGCATTAACATCACTTCTGACCAAAAGGTCACGAGTTTGAAGCTAGCCCGGGTCAGAGTGAGCTTCCGACCAATTGTGTAGCTTGTTGTCAACCTTTGCAACCCAAAAGACAGTTGCATCTGTCAAGTAGGAAAATTAGGTACCACCTATGTGTGGGGAGGCTAATTAACTAATTTACGAGGCCATAAAAAAGACTCCAGCAAAGCACTCCAGCAAAAGCATGCGGGGAATGCGGAAGTACTTCATCAGTGTCGCAGATGGACGATGAAAGCGACAGCTCCCCTGGCGGCCAGAAAAAGTTAAATAGCCTCTGACTGTTTGTCTGTATATCTGTTGTGTGTCTTTGGCATTGAATGTTTGCCATATATGTGTACATTGTAATATGCCCTGAGTCCCCTGCGGGGTGAGAAAGGCGGAATATAAATACTGCAAATAAATAAATAAATAATTGTAATTTTGACCACTTTTCTGAAGGACAGGAGGGAGGGGGACGATCTGATCTCACCAGGAAGGGAATTCCATAGTCAGGGGGCAGTCACCGAGAAGGCCCTGTCTCTCATCCCCACCAATCGCATCTGTGACAATGGCGGGATGGAGAGCAGGGCCTCCCCAGAGGATTTTAATCTCTGCGATGGTTCATAGGGGGAGATGTGTTCAGACAGGTAAATTGGGCCAGGACCATTTAGAGCTTTATAGGCCAAAGCCAGCACTTTGAATTGTGCCCAGTAGCAAACTGGCAGCCAGTGGAGCTGGTGTAACATGGGAGTTGTATGCTCCCTGTATGCCGCCCCAGTTATTAACCTGGCTGCCTCTCATTGGACTATTTGAAGCTTCCGAGCAGTCTTCAAAGGCAACCCCACGTAGAGTGCGTTGCAGTACTCTATCCTAGATGTAACGAGAGTATGGACCACCGTGGCCAAGTCTGACTTGGATGGATCTAAGCGGGATGTAACCAGAGCGTGGACTACCGTGGCCAAGTCAGCCTTCCCAAGGTACGGACGCAGCTGGCGCACAAGTTTTAATTGTGCGAACGCTCCCCTGGCCACCGCTGCAACCTGGGATTCCAGGCTCAGTGATGAATCCAGGAGAACTCCCAAGCTGCGAACCTGTGCCTTCAAGGGGAGTGTGACCCCATCCAGCACAGGTTGTACCCTATACCCTGTTCGGCCTTGCAACTGACCAGAAGGACCTCTGTTTTGTCTGGATTCAACTTGCTCACCCTCATCCAGACTGTCACAGCGTCCAGGCACAGGTTCAAGACTTGGACAGCCTCCTTAGCATCTGGTGGAAAGGAGTGATAGAGTTGAACATCATCTTCATACAGATGGCATCGAACTCCAAAACTCCGGATGATCTCACCCAGCAGCTTCATGTAGATATTGAGTATTTGTGTCAAGTTTAACCCACAATATCAGGGTGGATAATCCAGGTTTTTTTTTCAACCTGGGGGTCGTAAGGGCGTGTCAGAGGGGTTGCCAAAGGCCATCAGAAAACACAGTATTTTCTGTTGGTCATGGGGGTTCTGTGTGAGAATGTTGGCCCAATCCTATCATTGGTGGAGTTCAGAATGCTCTGTGATTTTAAGTGAACTATAAATTCCAGCAACCACAACTCCCAAATGTCAAGCTCCAGGATGCAGCTATAGCAGTTAAATTTTTACCAAAATGCCCAAATTATGTAGCATGAATCACAGAATCATAGAATCAAAGAGTTGGAAGAGACCTCATGGGCCATCCAGTCCAACCCCCTGCCAAGAAGCAGGAATATTGCATTCAAATCACCCCTGACAGATGGCCATCCAGCCTCTGTTTAAAAGCTTCCAAAGAAGGAGCCTCCACCACACTCCGGCGCAGAGAGTTCCACTGCTGAACGGCTCTCACAGTCAGGAAGTTCTTCCTCGTGTTCAGATGGAATCTCCTCTCTTGTAGTTTGAAGCCATTGTTCTGCGTCCTAGTCTCCAGGGAAGCAGAAAACAAGCTTGCTCCCTCCTCCCTGTGGCTTCCTCTCACATATTTATACATGGCTATCATATCTCCTCTCAGCCTTCTCTTCTTCAGGCTAAACATGCCCAGCTCCTTAAGCCACTCCTCGTAGGGCTTGTTCTCCAGACCCTTGATCATTTTAGTCGCCCTCCTCTGGACACATTCCAGCTTGTCAATATCTCTCTTGAATTGTGGTGCCCAGAATTGGACACAATATTCCAGGTGTGGTCTAACCAAAGCAGAATAGAGGGGTAGCATTACTTCCCTGGACCTAGACACTATGCTCCTATTGATGCAGGCCAAAATCCCATTGGCATTTTTTGCCGCCACATCACATTGTTGGCTCATGTTTAACTTGTTGTCCACGAGGACTCCAAGATCTTTTTCACACGTACTGCTCTCAAGCCAGGCATTGTCCCCCATTCTGTATCTTTGCATTTCGTTTTTCCTGCCAAAGTGGAGTATCTTGCATTTGTCACTGTTGAACTTCATTTTGTTAGTTTATTTATTTATTTATTTACTTTATTTGTATACCGCACTCTCTCAGCCCGTAGGCGACTCAGTGCGGTTTACAGCCAGGTAAATATACAAAGTGCATAACATTAGCATTTAAAACAGTAACTAAGGCAACTACATCAATATAACAATACATCAGTACAGTACATTTACTGATGAGACGTGATGGATTAGTTATTGGGATGTACTGATGATCAGTACATCAATATAACATCAATACATCCAAATAACTAATCCATCACGTCTCATCAGTAAAGTCATAATCTGATCTCCTCGTCCATTATTCCAAGTTCCAAGGTCAATCAATTGGTTGCACTGCTTAATTAAACACCTGTTCAAAGAGCCAGGTCTTTACTCTTCTCCTGAACGCCAGCAGGGAGGGGGCCGATCTAATGTCTGCGGGAAGGGTGTTCCACAGCCGAGGGGCCACCACTGAGAAGGCCCTGTCTCTCGTCCCCACCAGCCGTGCTTGTGAGGCTGGCGGGATCGAGAGCAGGGCCTCCCCGGACGATCTTAATGTCCTAGCTTCAGTTGCTTCCGACTCTCCATGACCTCAAGGACCAGCCCACGCCAGAGCACTTCCAGTATTTTCTGTTGGTCATGGGAGTTCTGTGTGCCAAGTTTGGTTCAGTTCCATCATTGGTGGAGTTCAGAATGCTTTGATTGTAGGTGAACTATAAATCCCAGCAACTACAACTCCCAAATGACAAAATCAATCCCCTTTCCAACTCCACCAGTATTCAAATTTGGTTGTTTCAGGTATTTGTGCCAAATTTGGTCCAGTGAATGAAAATACATCTTGAATATCAGATATTTACATTAGGATTCATAACAGTAGCCAAATTAGAGTTAGCAATGGAAATAATCCTATGCCTGGGGGTCACCACACCACGAGGAAGTGTATGAAGGGGTCGTGGCATTAGGAAGGTTGATCCCCAGCTGTCAGTTTCCCCTCCGCTTCCTTACCAGGCCTCTCGGGGCCTTCCTCGCCTCCTCCTGGAAGACAAAAGCAGGCCTGGCCCGAAGGAGAAGGGAAGCCCTACTCACTCCCTCTGAGAAGCAGCAGCGCTGTCACTCCTCAGCCTTGGACCCGCCCCTTCCGGCCGTCGGCGCGCGACCCTGGTATTTTTCTTCCCATATGGGTGGGAAGCCAGAGCTGTCACTCTTCCGCTTTAGTCCCGCCCTTTCCGGCAGGGAACCCGGAAGGAACGTCAAAGCAGAAGTTGGAGTGGACTGAGGAAGAAGAGGTCAGTCTGTCAGCTCCTCCTTTTGTGGATTTCTGGGGAGGAAAGGGCCTCCTCTGGGGTGTCAGGGCTGGAGGAGGAGGAGGAAAGCAGGGGAGATTCCATCTGAACATGAGGAAGAACTTCCTGACTGTGAGAGCCGTTCAGCAGTGGAACTCTCTGCCCCGGAGTGTGGTGGAGGCTCCTTCTTTGGAGGCTTTGAAACAGAGGCTGGATGGCCATCTGTCAGGGGTGCTTTGAATGCAATATTCCTGCTTCTTTTCAGAATGAGGTTGGATTGGATAGCCCATGAGGTCTCTTCCAACTCTTTCATTCTATGATTCCTCAAGCTACAACTCTCATTATTCCTTAGCATTCATAGAATCATAGAATCAAAGAGCCTGTGTTATGATGATAGGTGTCCTAGCCTGTTCAGCGGTGGAACTCTCTGCCCCGGAGTGTGGTGGAGGCTCCTTCTTTGGAGGATTTTAAACAGAGGCTGGATGGCCATCTGTCAGGGGTGATTTGAATGCAGTATTCCTGCTTCTTTCCAGGGGGTTGGAATGGATTGCTCAGTCTTCCTTATAGAATCATAGAATCAAAGAGTTGGAAGAGACCTCTTGGGCCATCCAGTCCAACCCCATTCTGCCAAGAAGCAGGAATATTGCATTCAAATCACCCCTGACAAATGGCCATCCAGCCTCTGCTTAAAAGCTTCCAAAGAAGGAGCCTCCACCACACTCCGGGGCAGAGAGTTCCACTGCTGAACGGCTCTCACAGTCAGGAAGTTCTTCCTCATGTTCAGATGGAATCTCCTCTCTTGTAGTTTGAAGCCATTGTTCCGCGTCTAGTCTCCAAGGAAGCAGAAAACAAGCTTGCTCCCTCCTCCCTGTGGCTTCCTTTCACATATTTATACATGGCTATCATATCTCCTCTCAGCCTTCTCTTCTTCAGGCTAAACATGCCCAGCTCCTTAAGCCGCTCCTCATAGGGCTTGTTCTCCAGACCCTTGATCATTTTAGTCGCCCTCCTCTGGACACATTCCAGCTTGTCAATATCTCTCTTGAATTGTGGTGCCCAGAATTGGACACAATATTCCAGGTGTGGTCTAACCAAAGCAGAATAGAGGGGTAGCATTACTTCCCTAGATCTAGACACTATGCTCCTATTGATGCAGGCCAAAATCCCATTGGCTTT
The DNA here is from genome assembly GCF_025583915.1 of Anolis sagrei ordinatus. Lineage (NCBI taxonomy): Eukaryota > Metazoa > Chordata > Lepidosauria > Squamata > Anolidae > Anolis > Anolis sagrei. The sequence goes on from NW_026845477.1 coordinate 300,354,238, forward strand.
TTTTGCCGCCACATCACATTGTTGGCTCATGTTTAACTTGTTGTCCACAAGGACTCCAAGATCTTTTTCACACGTACTGCTCTCGAGCCAGGCGTCACCCATTCTGTATCTTTGCATTTCATTTTTTCTGCCAAAGTGGAGTATCTTGCATTTGTCACTGTTGAACTTCATTTTGTTAGTTTTGGCCCATCTCTCTAATCTGTCCAACTCTTTGATTCTATGATTCCTCAAGCTACAACTCTCATTATTCCTTAGCATTCATAGAATCATAGAATCAAAGAGCCTGTGTTATGATGATAGGTGTCATAGCCTGTTCAGCAGTGGAACTCTCTGCCCCGGAGTGTGGTGGAGGCTCCTTCTTTGGAGGCTTTTAAACAGAGGCTGGATGGCCATCTGTCAGGGGTTTTGAATGCAATATTCCTGCTTCTTGGCAGGGGGTTGGACTGGATGGCCCATGAGGTCTCTTCCAACTCTATGATTCTATGATTCTAGGTGGGAAGGCAAGTGGGGATCTCTATAAGGAAGGGGGCTGAAGAAAGCAGACCAGGCCTCCAGCATCCCTCCCTGCCTGCCTTCAGTCTTTGGTATCATTACAATCATATCCTATGTATGTGCGTGTGTGTGTTTTCCCTTCTCTGTCCATAACAAACTACAAATGAAGACAGAGGGGAGCAGAAGACAGTTCCATCTTGTCTTTACTAATAATATAATATAGTATATTGTATATACATATAATATTTATAATATTATAATGTAATACAATATAATACTAGTAATAATAATACAATGTTATAATTATATATTTACATTACATGTAACATTACTAATAATATTACAGTATAATGGTATAGTACAATATAGTAATATATAATACTGATATTGTACTGTGCTAATAATATAATACAGTGTGTGTGTGTGTGTGTGTGTAAGCCACTCTGAGTCCACTTGTAAGCCACTCTGAGTCCCCTTCGGGATGAGAAGGGTGGCATATAAATGTCGTAAATAAATAAATAAAGTAGGAGGGTTTTGGGTGGGGAGATGGGAAGGCAAGTGGGGATCTCTATAAGGAAGGGGGCTGAAGAAAGCAGACCAGGCCTCCAGCCTCCCTCCAGTCTTTGGTATCACTACAATCATATCCTATGTATGTGTGTGTGTGTTTTCCCTTCTCTGACCATAACAAACTACAAATGAAGACAGAGGGGAGCAGAAGACAGTCTTTACTAATAATATAATATAGTATATTGTATATACATATAATATTTATAATATTATAATGTAATACCATGTAATACTAGTAATAACAATACCATATTATAATTGTATTGTCGAAGGCTTTCATGGCCAGAATCACTGGGTTGTTGTAGGTTTTTCAGGCTATATGGCCATGTTCTAGAGGCATTCTCTCCTGACGTTTCACCTGCATCTATGGCAAGCATCCTCAGAGGTAGTGATGCTTGCCATAGATGCAGGCGAAACGTCAGGAGAGAATGCCTCTAGAACAGTGGTTCTCAACCTGTGGGTCCCCAGATGTTTTGGCCTTCAACTCCCAGAAATCCTAACAGCTGGTAAACTGGTTGGGATTTCTGGGAGTTGTAGGCCAAAACACCTGGGGACCCACAGGTTGAGAACCACTGATCTATAAAATGTCAAACTCGCAATAATAATACAATTTTATAATTATAATTATATATTTACATTACATGTAATATTACTAATAATATTACAATATAATGGTATAGTGCAATATAGTAATATATAATACTGATATTGTACTATGCTAATAATATAATATATTGTATGAAAATATATCTTGTAAGCCGCTCTGAGTCCCCTTCGGGGTGAGAAGGGCGGCATATAAATGCTGTAAATAAATAAATAATAAATAAATTCCAGGATTCCATAGGATGGATCCATGGCAAGCTGTGTAAGACTACTGTGTGTCGATGTGTGTATACTACATACAGTATATAAATGCCTTCTCTACACACAGTATCAGAATCCACAAAACAAAAACTTACTGTGGAGTTTAACATTCACCATTAAAACTGGGTAGGCCTGCTGGAAGAGATGGGTCTTCACTTGTATTTGATTTAGCTGTCGGAGGTCTACCGGCAGGTCATTCCACAGTTGTGGGGTGGCCGATGAAAAGGCCCTCTGGGTGGTAGTTGCCAGTCGGGTTTTGGCTAGTTGGAGTAACCCCCCCCCCCCCCAGAGGACCTCAGTATGAGGGGCATTGTACAGGAGAAGGTGATCCTGTAGGTAACCTGGACTCAAACCATGTAGGGCTTTAAAGATCAAAACCAACACCTTGTACTTTGCCCGGAAACTAATTGGCAACCAGTAGAGCGACTTTAGTATAAGGTTGATATGCTCACTAGATGTTCCTGTAACCAATCTAACTGCTGTGTTTTGAACTAATTGGCATTTCCAAACTTTCAGGAGTGTCTGGCAAAAGACTCTGAATGGGAGCAGCGGTCAAGCAGGGCTCCTCTGGATCCCCATTAGAAAAAGGCCTTCCTCTTCTTCAGTCTGTGAGCAGAAGAGCCTGGAGGCAGACATGCTCAGTTCAGATGTACAGTGCCAGCACTTCAGACAATTCTTGTATGAGGAGGCTGAAGGACCCAGAAAGGTTTGCAGCCAGCTCCACAGCCTCTGCCACCAATGGCTGGAGCCCGAAAAGCACACAAAGACTCAGATGTTAGACTTGGTGATCCTGGAGCAGTTCCTGGCTGTTCTTCCTCCAGAGATGGAGAACTGGATCAATGAATGTGGGGCAGAGACCTGCTCCCAGGCAGTGGCCCTGGCTGAAGGCTTCCTCCTGAGTAAGAAAGAGGAGAAGTTGAAAGAGGAAGGAGAGCAGGTGGGGATAGTTTATTCTGGTAGGTTCAAAGTGCTGGGAATATTGATTTTGGAGAGTATTTTTAAGCTGCAATACAACCCTCTTTTCTGCATCAGATACATTCCAAGACCACTGACACTACCCTGTAAACCAGAGCTTTCCAAACATTTCATGTTTTTGATACACCCATTTTAGACATGCATCATTATGCAACAGTAATTCAGTTTTACTTGGAATGCAGAGGTTAAACCAACCCCTTATAAGAGATATGGACACATACATAAACTGTAATAATGAAATGTATGGGGACACAACTTTTTATTTATATATGTATATGTAAATGTATTATATTGCTTATTTCACACAGACTTACAGGTTTCTTGTTATATTCATGTGGCGCATATAAATACTACAGCCAACAAACTAATGTGGTGTGGCACACAGCTTGGAAAGCTTTGCTGTAAATATTTGAAACCATAAATAATAGCAAACCCTATATTTTGACTACCATATATACTCGACTATAAACCGACCCAAATATAAGCCAGGCACCTAATTTTACCACAAAAAACTGGGAAAATGTATTGACTCGAGTATAAGGGTGGGAAATGCAGCAGCTACTGGTAAATTTCAAAATAAAAATAGATACCAAGAAAATAACATTAATTAAGTCATTGGTAGGTTAAATGTTTTTAATATAAACATAAAACTGTAATTTAAGATAAGACTGTCCAACTCTGATTAAACCATTATTCTAATCTTCTTCAGTGTAAATGTACTTACATATCCTTCCAATAATAATAAAAGGAGTAAAATAATAAATGTAGTAATAACAACAACAACAACAACAACAACAACAACAACAACAATAATAATAATAATAATAATAAACATGCCCTGGCAGAATATGTAAAGGAAAGCCAAGAACATACTTTAATTGAAGTCAGAAATCGGAAACTTCTCAAAGCACAGTAGACAAAGAATCAGTACAAGAAAACAGCACTACAAACCAGAACTGACAGCTGGCACAACAAAGCATTACATGGGCAGTTCCTTGACAAAATTGAAGGAAAAGTTGACAGGGAGAAGACCTGGTTATGGCTCACGAATGGAACCCTGAAGTAGGAGACAGCAGCCTGATTCTTGCAGCCCAGGAACAAGCCATCAGGACAAATGTAATTAAGGCCAGGATTGAAAAATCAGCTGATGACCCAAAATGCAGACTGTGTAAGGAAGCTGATGAAACCATGGACCATATCCTCAGCTGCTGCAAGAAAATTGCAGACGGACTACAAACAAAGACACAACTCTGTGGCCCAAATAATTCACTGGAACTTATGTCACAAGTACCACCTGCCAGCAGTAAAGAATTGGTGGGATCATAAACCCGCAAAGGTCATGGAAAATGAACATGCAAAAATACTGTGGGACTTTCGAATCCAGACTGACCGAGTTTTAGAACACAATACACCAGACATGACAGTTGTGGAAAAGAAAAAAGTCTGGATTATTGATGTCGCCATACCAGGTGACAGCTGCATTGATGAAAAACAGGAAAAACTCAGCCGCTATCAAGACCTCAAAATTGAACTGCAAAGGCTCTGGCATAAACCAGTACAGGTGGTCCCAGTGGTCACTGGTGCACTGGGTGCCATGCCAAAAGATCTCAGCCAGCCTTTGGAAACAATAAATGTTGGCAAAATCATGATCTGTCAACTGCAAAAGGCCACTTTACTTGGATCTGTACGCATGATTTGAAAATACATCACACTGTCCTAGACGTTTGGGAAGTGTTCGATTTGTGATTTTTTGATACGAAATCCAGCATAGAGATCTCGTTTGCTGTGACATACTGTGGTTTTGTGTCAGAATAATAATAATAATAATAATAATAATAATAATAATAATAATAGAGTAAAATAATGGAAGTGTAATAATAACAGTAATAATAGAGTAAAATAATAAATGTAATAATAGAGTAAAAGAATACATGTAATAATAATAGAGTAAAAAAGTATGTAATAAAAATAATAATAATAGGGTAAAATAATGTAAATGTAATAATAATAAATAGAGTAAAATAATAAATGTAATTAAAAATAATAATAACAAAGTAAAATGATTAATAATTTTGACTCTAGTATAAGGGGGGGGGGGCTTTTTCAACCTAAAAAAGGCCCAAATAACTCAGCTTATACTCAAGTATATATGGTATATTTAAGTCAGAAACACACCATAGAATTGCACTGGGGAACCTAGGGAGGCCCAGAAACACTTCTGGATAGAAAAGGTTTTTTCAATGTGGTAGGAATGTGATAAGTTAAACCATGGGAATAAAACCCATTGATTTGGGATATTTATGTGTCATACTGCGTTACCATATTTCTTTGATTCTAAAAGTTACCTCCTCTCATATATGCATCTTAGATCACTGGTGCTTTTTTTAATTATAAACAAATGGGTTTTTTTTTCTTCTATTGGTGATAGTGGTACTAAAATTGATGTGCATTTTATAATGAATGTCTTAGAAAGGAAAAAAAGTACTGCACTTTTTCTCAGATTATAACCAAAGTGAGGATTGTTCACCCAGGCTTTGTTCTCTTTAATCTTTTTGTACTTTTCTTCTGGGTTTTGCCATCCTTACTGTTTCTCCCGGTGCAGAACTTGTTTGTGAAGGAGAAAGCTGAGATGGAGAAGTGTCTTTCTGAGACCAAGCAGATGATACTAGATACAGGTCGAATTTCCAGTTCAGTAGGTAAGGATGAAAGAGGCAACTTCCTTTCTCATCCCCATTCAAAAATTCCTAAAATTTGCCCTTTATCATAAACTGAGGGGTCTCCCCCTCTTCTGAATATTTTTATTAGCACCAACATGTGAAATAATATAATGTAATATATAGGGGGAAATTACAAAAAGGAAAAAATATAAAACATAATTGCACTAAATTAATACTACTACAAAAATTATCTTGCAAAACTACATCTGGCTCTCCACCTTTACAGGTTTGGTTTTGAGGATGTCACTGTAGAATTAAAGCGGAGGGTTCCCTGTGTACTAAAACACCACAAAATGCGAACGTAAGAAAGAAAAGGGGGAAAGAGAAGTGACTTCCTACTTTCCAGCTAATGTTTATAATTATCCAGGAGGTTGGACTAGGTTGTTGGAAATAGCAACCTTCTCAAGCCTCCTCTATTTAATATTATGTCTGTTTATAATGTATCATTTTGTTCGTTGAAGTGCATGTCTTGTTTGGTTTGGTCATATATTGAACGATTGTTATGTCTCTTTCATCTGTTCATCCTTAGACCTCACAAAAAGAATTTTGGTTTTAGTTGAATTCATTTCAAAATGTCTTCCATCATATCTGAATCCAGTAATTTTTTTGCTCATGTCTGGCACATATAATAAAAAGTCCCTCCTTGTTGCTTACAGTTACAGCAAATATTACTGGAGCCCTTAATGATGTTTGTCATTATGCTTAGTCTCTTACCACTTACTTTTTTTCTGGGTCAGGAGCAACATGAGAAATTGCAAGTTGCTTCTGGTGTGAGAGAATTGGCTGTCTACAAAGGTATTGCCCAGGGGATGCTCGGATGTTTTGATGTTTTACCATCCTTGTTGGAGGCTTCTCTCATGTCCCAGCATGGGGAGCTGGAGCTGACAGAAGGAGCTCAACCTGCTCTCCCCAAAGTCGAACCGCTGACCAGTCCTGCCGGCACAAGGGTTTAACCCATGAACCACCGGGGGCTCCTACCACAATGTCATATCACATTGCACTATACTCCTGCTTCAGTACCACTTACCATATTTATAATATTATATGACATTGTCCATGTTTTGCGGGAAAGACTTCTGTCAGAAATAGAGAAATGGTATTTGACTCTCTTACGTTTTGTGTCTCTCACAGGAGATGGGATATTGACATTACCAACATCTCTTGATTGTGACGCTCCTGATGCATCTTCCACGAGACTAAATCAGGTAGGGAGCAGGATTTTGAAGACTGCCCATCCCTGACTCCTGAATCTATTCCGGACCTAAAGCAATCTTCCCTTCCATTGGAGTTGCTTTGGGTGAATGCTTTGTTTAAAGATTTAAATCCTGTTAGGCAACCCCAAAGGGCATTATTCTCTTCCTGGATGGAGCTGACCTTTTGTGCTCATGGGCAATGTGTCTTTCTTTAGGTGACTTTTGAAGAGGTGGCTGTGTTTTTCACTGAGGAGGAGTGGGTTCTTCTGGACCCAGCACAATTGTTTCTGCACTGGGAAGTGATGGGGGAGAATTTGGGCCTTGTGTCATCTTTGGGTGAGTCTACCTCTATCTAGTGGTTCACGCGTCCATGCGTCCCCCATTCTGTATCTTTGCATTTCATTTTTTTTAACATGAGAGAATATAACTGTTGCACTTCTGGCCAGGAAACACCTCTGTACCTAACCACCACACTCCAGTCCAAATTAAATCAGCAAAGCAGTTTATTAAAGATTATATAAAAATGTTTTGGTGGAATCTCTTTCCCTACCATTTGAATCCATTGCTCTGTGTCCTAGTCTCCCGAGCAGATGTGGTAACTTTCTTATGTTGGGGATCCCTCCCCACAGCACCAACTGCTGCTCTGGGCCAGAGTGAAGTGGGGGGGGGGGGGGGGGGGGGAGACAAGGGACAGTTCCATCTTGTCTCCTGCATATGTCATCAGTTGGGGACCCCTCCCCCAATAGTCTCCTGTGCTATGCTAATAATATAATAGAATGTAATGCAATATAAATAAATAAATAAATAAAGGCATTGTACAATATAGTAATATATTATACTATGCTAATAGTATAATATATTGTATGTATATATATCTTGTAAGCCACTCTGAGTCCCCTTTGGGGTGAGAAGGGCAGCATATAAATATCGTAAATAAATAAATAAGTACATTATGTGCCTTCAAGTTGTATCTGACATATGATGATTCTAAGGTGAACCTATTATAGAGTTTCTTGGGTGAGAGTGTGTGGCTTACTTTGGCCAAGAGGGGAATCGAACTCTGGTTTCCAAAGTTGTGTTCAACCACTATACCAAGCTTAAAACAGATGGGTTATAAAGCTTTTAGAACCCCTAGCATTTATAGGAAGGGATGAATTTAGCGGACCTCATCTTTCCAGAGGTCCACCAATGGAATAACTCTGGAATAACTCTCTCTCTCTTACAGCTTCCTCACATTGATAGAAATGGATGTCGGCTAACCAATTATAGTAACATTCTGAGGGCTTCCTTTATTTTTCTCTGGGGCTCTGACAAATCCACGCCCTAATTACATCCCGAATAGATTACTGCAACGCACTCTACGTGGGGTTGCCTTTGAAGACTGTTCAGAAACTCCAACTAGTCCAATGGGTGGCAGCTAGATTACGCACAGGAGCAACATAGAGGGAGCATACCCGCCCCCCCCCCTTGTGTCAGCTCCACTGGCTGCTGGTCCATTTCCGAGCACAATTCAAAGTGCTGGTCATGACCTATAAAGCCCTATATGGTTCCAGCCCAGCTTACTTGTCCAAACGTATCTCTCTCTACGTCCCGCCTCGGACTTTAATATCATCCAGGGAGGCCCTGCTCTTGGTCTCGCCTTCTTCGCAAACACATTTGGTGGGGATGAGAGACAAGGCCTTCTTGGTGGTGGCCCCCCACCTCTGGAACACCCTCCCCAGCAAAATTAGGTCAACCTCACCCCTCCTCTCCTTCAGGAAGAAGCTTAAATCATGGTTCTGGGGCCAGGCATTTGGGGAGCAGGCTTGGTAGCGATTGCAGTGTTTACGTCAGGGGTCCTAAAACTATGGCCCGAGGGCCGGATGCGGCCCTCCAAGGTCATTTACCCGGCCCTTGCTCAGGGTCAACCTAAGTCTGAAATGACTTGAAAGCACACAAAACAACAACAATCCTATTCATCAGCCAAAAGCAGGCCCACACTTCCCATTGAAATACTAATAAATTTATATTTGTTAAAATTGTTCTTCATTTTAATAATTATATTGTTTTTAAGTGTTTTTGAACTCCAAATAAGATGTGCAGTGTGCATAGGAATTCATTCATTTTTTTTTTCAAATTAAAATCCGACCCTCCAACAGTTTGAGGGACAGTGACCTGGCCTTCTGTTTAAAAAGTTTGAAGACCCCTGGTTTACATGAACTGACAATGGGCAGGCTTTGACAAAGTCTTTGGACACTGAATTGGATTGGATTTGGCTACATGGTTGTTAATAATGTTTTTAAATGGATTTTAACTTAATGTTTTTTATTTAATGTGTAATGTTGTGATATATTGTGTATGTATTCTGTATGCATTGGCATTGAATTGTTGCCGATGTAAGCCGCCCTGAGTCCCCCTTCAGGGGTTGAGGAGGACGGGGTACAAATGCTGGAAATTTCTCTCTCTTCCAGCTGGTGATGGACATCTGGTTGAGAATGAAGAATCATGCAGGCTGTGGCCTGAAAGAGCCACATGTGAAGAGATGGAAGAGAAAGGAGTAAACATGGACGCTGAAGGAAAGAGGGGGAGCAAAGCAGCAGCATGTCAAAGTGGGGAGATCTTTGGAATCTCAGATGAAGAAATGACACCCAATGGAAATGAATGTATTTGTCTTCTGTGTAGGAGAAGCTTCAGTTGTCAAGCGAGCCTCGATTGTCACATGAAGACTCACACAGGGGAGATGCCTTTCCAAGACGGCGAATGCAGAAAGATCACTGGTGAGGAGAAAGGCCTGGTTTCCGATGAAAGGACTCACCTGAGGGAGAAACCATTTCAGTGCCTGGTGTGTGGAAAGAGCTTCCATAAAAAGCTACACATGACCTCTCATGAGAGAATCCACACAGGGGAGAAGCCATTTAAATGTGTGATGTGTGACAAGAGATTCAATCACAAGAGAACGCTCACTCGCCATGGGAAAGTTCATATGGGAGAGAAACCATTTAAATGCTTGGAGTGCGGGAAGAGCTTCATTCAGAAGACTGACCTCGCTCGTCATCAGGCTATTCATACGGGGGAGAAGCCATTTAAATGCTTGGAGTGTGGGAAAGGATTCACTCAGAAGGGGAACCTTGCTTGTCACAAAAGGATTCATACCGGGGAGAGACCTTTTCAGTGCACAGAGTGTGGGAAGAATTTCAGTCGCAAGAAAGGCCTCATTTATCACCAGACGACTCATACTGGAGAGAAACTCTTCCAGTGCTTGGAGTGCGGGAAGTATTTCAGACAGAAGGCAAATCTCACTTATCACCAAACTACTCAGCACAGGAGAGAGACCATTTCGATACTTGGAGTGTGGACCGGACTTCATTCGGAAGTCACACCTCACTTGACAGCTAATAATTCTTATGTGGAGAAATCGTTTCAGTGCTTTTAATGCAGAAAGGGTTTCATTTGGAAGGTAAGGCAAGCCCGGGCTTTAGCAAACCTGGTTAATCACCAGCAGCAATAAATCTTACCAATTGAAAAGTTGGCTGTTCAAAGCTCGGGTTGGGGTGAGCACCCAACCTTCAGCCCAGCTCACTGTCCACCTAAGCAGTTCAAATTAGGAATTATGCACTGCTTAAGTGGGGAGGTATTTTATAGCACCACAAAAAGGAAAAACCAGAAAATGCCGGCCATCAAAGAAAGGAGGAAGTCTGTGATAAAGGACTCTTCATCATAGAAGATGCAGCGACAGCACCCCGCTGTGGCTCGAATCAAGCACAACCTCTAGGATGCCAAAGTTGGCAAAAAATGCTGACATAATACCTCTATCTCAGTGGTTCTCAACCTGGGGTCCCCAGATGTTTTTGGCCTACAACTCCCAGAAATCCCAGCCAGTTTACCAGCTGTTAGGATTTCTGGGAGTTGAAGGCCAAAAACATATGGGGACCCCAGGTTGAGAACCACTGCTCTATCTGTTGTCTGTCCTGTCTGTTTAGCGGCATTGAAGGTTGTTTATTTATTTATTTACGATATTTCTATCCCACCTTTCTCAAGCCGAAGGCGACTCAAGCGGATTACAATTTGGCAGCAATTTGATGCCATAACAATTCACAATATACAATTAAAACATTTAAATCAGCATTATAAAATCAATATAAAATCAATGCAATACAAAAAGGTAAGGCAAGGCCGGGCTTTAGCACAGCTGGTTATTTGCCATGTATGTGTACTGTGATCCGCCTTTTCTTTGAGGCGAGAAGGGTGGAATATAAATGCTGTAAATAAATAATCAGCCTCATATGTCCTCAAGCAGTTCCTACAGGGAAGAAACTACTTCAAACCTTGGGATGTGGAAAGAAATTCGTTCAAAAAGTACACCCCATTTGCTGCCATGCAACTTACGAGAAGGGGATAGCAGTTAAAATCAGGGATCGACAAACAACAGAGCTGAACTGGCCCCATCACCAGAAGTCTTTTGAACAATGTCATGTGCCGTTTCGAATGACTGGAAGAGATATCTATCACATCCAGTCTCTTTTGAAGGCAGTGTAGGAGGACGTTTGCTATTTTGTGGTGTATGGATGCTATTTTGTTTGCTATTTTGTGGTGTATGGCATCCTTGAAGTGACTGGACTGACCTTGAGGGAGCTGGGGGTGGTAACGGCCGACAGGGAGCTCTGGCGTGGGCTGGTCCATGAGGTCACGAAGAGTCGGAGACGACTGAACGAATGAACAACAACAATGGATGCCCAATATAGCATTTTCTTTTTACCGTTGCTAGCAGTTAGGGTCCCAAAGACTGCAGTGTTTCTCTCAGCCTACAAATAGTTTGCCGGCCCCAATGCTGCCACCTCGGAGTACTGAAAGAAGATAGACCTCATTTTTTATGATGGATTGTGGGGGGCTATTAAATTCTTGGGGTGTGGGAAGAGGTGTAGTAGGAAAATATCCACAATGAAATTTCACCAGGAGGAGAGAATTTCGATTTGGAAAAGTTGATGAGAATCTTTAGGATTCATTTATTTATTTATTTACAGCATTTATATTCTGCCTTTCGCATCCCGAAGGGGACTCAGGGCAGATCACAGAATGCATACACGGCAAACATTCACTTACTTATTTTGAATTTATTTACAACATTTCTATGCTGCCCTTCTCATCCCAAAGGGGACTCAGTGCAGCTTACAAGTCACTTGTACAATTTATTAGATTGATAGTATATAAAAATAAGCACAAGGTGAAGGCACCCTCCCAGTCCCAAAGCAGCTCAGGCCCATAGACCAATCTTCCTAAGTTGTCATCACGGATGGCGGGTGTTGAGGGAGCTGCAATGGAGGACAGCTCCGAATGCAGCTGGCGGCAATGGTATGGCCAAGAGGTAGGTGTAAAGTGGCAGCAAAGGTAGATGTTACTAAGGCTCGGAAAGAATCAGCCTCTGCACACCACGATAGAGAATAAGAGCAGCAAGAGGGCAACAATGCATGATGGAGCAGACAGGAGTACAGTGTTCCCTCATTTATCACGGGTGTTACGTTCCATTTACTTACTTACTTAGGCAATCCCTCGTTGTCCAAGTAGGATAATCCTCCAGGGTGGGTCCGTAGGTTACTGTGGAGCCCTATTCTTGATCTGCATCGTCTCCCGCAGTGAGGGCATTGGTTTCCAGGTGGAAGGCAGTCCTGGTCGGGGTTGGCTTGACGCACCTTCTTCTTGGCACATTTCTCTCTTTCGCCCTCCATTCGTGCCTCTTCAAATTCTGCAGCACTGCTGATCACAGCTGACCTCCAGCTGGAGCACTCAAGGCCCAGGGCTTCCCAGTTCTCAGTGTCTATGCCAGAGTTTTTAAGGTTGGCTTTGAGCCCATCTTTAAATCTCTTTTCCTGTCCACCAACATTCCGTTTTCCATTCATGAGTTCGGAGTAGAGCAACTGCTTTGGGAGACGGTGGTCAGGCATCTGGACAAAGTGGCCAGAGGAGGAGCATCGCTTCGATGCTGGTGGTCTTTGCTTCTTCCAGCACGCTGACATTTGTCCACTTGTCTTCCCAAGAGATTTGCAGGATTTTCCAGAGGCAGCGCTGATGGAATCTGCAACTTCTGGTTACGTTCCAGGACCACCCACGAAAAGTGAAAATCCACAAAGTAGGGATACTGTATGCGTGTGTGTGTGTATTTACAATCTCGCATCAGCAAGCAGCGTCTCAAGATGCTGCTGCTCAAGTCCTACTTTTGTTTTTGTATTCATCCGCTGGGTATATCCTGACACCAGTTTCTTTTTAGGGAGCTTGACGCCTCTCCCGCCTTTCTGTCCCTGTACTGGGTTGGTCTCGTGATGTCATATGGGTCCCCCCTCCTTCCTCCCTCCCGATCCACCTGCCTTTCACCCCTCTGGACCTGTCCATCATCCTTCCCTTCCTTCCTTCTCCCGCTTTCAATCAGGAAGGGCTCCCATCTGCAGTGGAGAGTTAGGCAGGTGGGGCATCTGTAGGAGGCAGCTTCCTGGACTGGCATCTCCCACAATGCGCATGGCAAGGAGAGGCGCAGCTCCAGTGTAAATATATACATTACTGTACTTATTGAAAAACCACGAAACAGCGAGTCTGCGAAAAGCGAACCGCAAAATGGCAAGGGAACACTAATCACAGCCGAGAGCAGGAACAGCAATAGCAGGTGGAGGCCATATTAGCTGAGGCATGAATAATGAAGCCTCTAATATTTATTTAAAACGTTTATATTCCGCCCTTCTCACCCCTAAGGGAACCCAGAGCAGAGCACAGCATATATACAGCAAACATTCAATGCCAGGACACAGATTCTTATATACATACATAAACATTAAAAACATTTATCCAAATATTAAAATACACCATTTAAAACTGTCCTAGTCATCCATGTCAAATCTAATTGGCCTAGTAATCTTTCCTATTGCTGCTTTATTGCCCTGTTCTGAAAGCTTGGTCCCACAGCCAAGTTTTTACCATCCTAAAGGACAGGAGGGAGGGGGCCGATCTGATCACACCAGGAAGGGAATTCCGTAGCCGGAGAGCAATCACCGAGAAGGCCCTGTCAACGATGGTAAGATCAGTGACTGGCGAAGGCATTAACGGCAAGTTGGTGAATTGGTAAATAGAGGGAGCGCGATGTAATAGCGGTAGCAGCAGCACTCCACCTCCTTTCCTGGTTTTTTTTTTCTTTTCTCACCAAATTCAGCTCCTCAAGGTCTCCTCCAAGGTGGGACTGTCTTCTGCCCACCCCCTCTTCACTCTGGCCCAGAGCAGCAGTTGATGCTGGGGGGGAGAGGGGTCCATTTAATTAGCATTTAATGACCTGGCAGTTACAAGATCTGGCTTCTTACTGCCTTGGAGAAACTTTTGTTGGGAGGTGATTAGCTATTCCTGATAGTTTCTTGTCTGGAATTCCCTTGTTTTTGAGTGTTGTTCTTTATTTGCTGTTATGATCAGGGCCAGCTAATCACCTCCCAACAAAGGATTCCCCCAGGCAGTAAGAAGCCAGACTTTGAAACTGCCAGGCCATTCAATGCTCATACAACATTCACACCTATCTCAAACAGACAAGAGTTCTTTCTTCACCCTGGACATTCCACAGATATATAAACCCTATTTTCCTAGTTTCCAACAGGCCTCACTACTTCTGAGGATGCCTGCCATAGATGCAGGCGAAACATCAGGAGATAATGCTTCTGGAACTTAGACATGAAGCTTGGAAAACTCACAACAACCCAGACAGATATATAAACCTCATTTTCCTAGTTTCCAACAGGCTTCACTACCTCTGAGGATGTCTGCCATAGATGCAGGCGAAACTTCAGGAGAGAATGCTTCTGGAACAGGGACATACAATTTGGAAAACTCACAACAACCCAGACAGATATATAAACCTCATTTTCCTAGTTTCCAACAGGCCTCACTACCTCTGAGGATGCCTGCCATAGATGCAGGCGAAACGTCAGGAGAGAATGCTTCTGGAACATGGACATACAGTTTGGAAAACTCACAACAACCCAGACAGATATATAAACCCCATTTTCCCAGTTTCCAACAGGCCTCACTACTGAGGATGCCTGCCATAGATGCAGGTGAAACGTCAGGAGAGAATGCTTCTGGAACTTGGACATACAGTTTGGAAAACTCACAACAACCCAGACAGATATATAAACCCCATTTTCCTAGTTTCCAACAGGCCTCACAACCTCTGGTGATGCCTGCCATAGATGCAGGCGAAACGTCAGGAGAGAATGCTTCTGGAACATGGACATACAGCCTGGAAAACTCACAACAACCCAGACTTTGCACAATTTGCTTTGCTGTACCGCTTGGGCTGAGCTATCCTGTCCGACCTGTAGGTGGCACTGTGGCGCCATAGGCTGGGAAAAGAAAGCATTATTACTAGGGACAATGGAGGGGGAAGGTTGGAATGTTTAGAGCGAGTGCTGATTGGTGGAACGCCGGATAAGATTTGCATATCGCTAGTGATTGGTAGTAGGGGTGGATAGCTTGTCCTCCTGCAGATTGTGGAATGTTTAGAGCGAGTGCTGATTGGTGGAACGCCGGATAAGATTTGCATATCGCTACTGATTGGTAGTAGGTATGGATAGATTGTCCTCTTCCAGATTGGCTTCTGGGAAAGAGACACTTCCTAGCTTCCTCGGCTGTCACTCTTGCCCTTGGCCCCTCCCTTTCCGGTTGGTCTTGCTCTCTTACTGGCTGCCTCCCGTGGCCACGCCCCTTCCGGCTATTTGTGCCTGCATCTTCCTAATGTAGTGCATATTGCTGCAGCTCTCTCAGGTGAGTGGCCTGTGTGTTAAAGGTGTGACAGCAATAAACCTACAGGTAGCTGGAGACTCTTCTGAGGGGAATTCTGTAATTAAATAGCTATTTATCTTTTGTATCCATGACACACATATTTAATTTTTTTTTGTTTCTTTTAATGTTTGTCTTGGCCTTGTTTTCAAAATTGTGTTGAGTTGTTGAGGATAGAAATGAAGTAAATGGATACAATACATCATTATTAGGTCTACAGAAATATAAATGAACAAAATAAAACATGATGATAGAAATGAAGGAAATTAATACAACAAAATAGTAGTAGTAGTAAGTAGTAGTAGTAGTTTAGAAATGAAATAAATACAATGAACTATATTATTACTATTATTATTGTAGAATTTAAGCAAATAAATGCAATATATTATGGAAATGATATAAATACAATGTGTTATTATTGTATTAAGGAGGTAAATAAATGCAATATATCATTATAGAAATGAATACAACGAATCAAGCAAATATAGGAATGATGTAAATTGATACAATGAATTATTATTATTATTATTATTATAGAAATGAATGATTGACTACAGTGAATTATATTATAGAAATGAAGGAAATGAATGCAATGAATTATTATTACTGTAGAAATAGATGAAATGAAATAATGAATACAATGTATTACTATTATAGAAATGAAGTAGATAAATCAAATATTATATTGTCGAAGGCTTTCATGGCTGGAATCACTAGGTTCTTGTAGGTTTTTTTGGGCTATATGGCCATGTTCTAGAGGCATTTCTCCTGACGTTTCGCCTGCATCTATGGCAAGCATCCTCAGAGGTAGTGAGGTCTGTTGGAATTAGGACAATGGGTTTATATATCTGTGGAATGACCAGGGTGGGGCAAAGAGCTCTTCTCTGCTGGAGCTAGGTGTGAATGTTTCAACTGACCACCTTCATTAGCATTTGAAGGCCTGGCTGAGCCTGGGAAAATCTTTTGTTGAGAGGTGTTAAGATGTGCCTGGTTGTTTCCTCTCTGCTGTTTTGCTGTTGTAATTTTAGAGTTTTTAATACTGGTAGCCAGATTTTGTTCATTTTCATGGTTTCCTCCTTTCTGTTGAAATTGTCCACATGCTTGTGGATTTCAATTGCTTCTCTGTGTAGTCTGACATGGTGGTTGTTGGAGTGGTCCAGCATTTCTGTGTTCTCAAATAATATGCTGTGTCCAGGCTGGTTCATCAGGTGCTCTGCTATGGCTGAATTCTCTGGTTGAAGTAGTCTGCAGTGCCTTTCATGTTCCTTGATGCGTGTCTGGGCAATGCTGCGTTTGGTGGTCCCTCTGTAGACTTGTCCACAGCTGAATGGTACAGCTGATGAGAAAACACAACATACAAACAATCTACAAACCCACCAAGAAAATCCAACAAATGCTACGTTCAGCAAAGGACAAGAGGGATCCTCTCACCTCTGCAGAGTCTACCGTGTACCATGCAGCAGTGGACAAGTCTACATAGGGACCACCAAACGCAGCATTGCCCAAACACGAATCAAGGAACATGAAAGGCACTGCAGACTACTTCAACAAGAGAAGTCAGCCATAGCAGAGCACCTGATGAACCAGCCTGGACACAGCATATTATTTGAGAACACAGAAATGCTGGACCACACCAACAACCACCATGTCAGACTACACAGAGAAGCCATTGAAATCCACAAGCATGTGGACAATTTCAACAGAAAGGAAGAGACCATGAAAATGAACAAAATCTGGCTACCAGTATTAAAAAACTCTAAAATTACAACAGCAAAACAGCAGAGGAAACAACCAGGCACATCTTAACACCTCTCAACAGGGGATTTTCCCAGGCTCAGCCAGTAAGGAATAAAATAGTTATTACTTTAGCATTATTGCTATAATTTTTATAATTATTACTATAGAAATGAAGTAAATGAATCAAATAAATTATTATTATAGAAATAAAATAAATGAAATAAATAAATACGGTACTATTTATTATATTTATTCATGTCCAATTTTTTCTCTCTTAAGAGAAACTCAAAGCAACTTATTTCCATTCGCTGTCACCAGAGGGTAGGCAAGTGAATAATAATAATAATCATAACAACAATTTAATTTTTGTACCCCACCTCCATCTCCCCAAAGGGACTCAGGTGGCTTACATATGGCACAATGTTCTTTATTATGGTCTGTTTCTAGTTTGAGTATTATTCTGAAATATCTTCCGGGATTGTGGCTCAGCTGGCTGAGTGTCAGCTGCATTAAGATCACTCTGACCAAAGGTCATGAGTTCAAAGCCAGCCCGGGTTGGAGTAGGTTTCCAGCCAATTGTGTAGCCTGTTGTCGACCTTTGCAACCTGAAAGACAGTTGCATCTGTCAAGTAGGAAAATTAGGTACCACCTTAAAGTGTGGGGAGGCTAAATTAACTAATTTACGAAGCCATAAAAAAGACTCCAGCAAAAGCATGTGGGGAATGCGGAAGTACTTCATCAGTGTCACAGATGGACGATGAAAGCGACAGCTCCCCTGTTGGCCAGAAAAAGTTAAATAGCCTCTGTGTATGTCTGTATATGTTGTAAGTCAAAATTGGCATTGAATGTTTGCCATATATGTGTACACTGTAATCCGCCCTGAGTCTCCTGCGGGGTGAGAAGGGCGGAATATAAATGCTGTAAATAAATAAATAAATAAAAATAAATAAATAGCTCTCTCAGCAGACAGCTCGCTCATTTTTATTTTCCTATCTTTCTGTCCCCAATCTTTTTGTCTTGCAGGAGAATCTGGAATTGGTGGGAAATCTTGCCAAAATGATGGGAGGGCAAGACTCTGTGCAACCCAACCTGGGAAAAGGCCCTCCTCTCATTCAGGATAAATTTAATGGGGTCTTTTGTGAAAGAACCATGCAGAAAAGCATGGGGGTGGAAATGCTCCGTGTGGACAGACAGCATCAGAGCTTCAGGCAGTTCTGCTACAAGGAGGTGGAGAGGCCCCGAGAACTTTGCAGTCAGCTCCATGTTCTCTGCCGCCAGTGGCTCCAGCCAGAAAGACACACCAAGGCGGAGATGCTGGACCTGGTGGTGCTGGAGCAGTTCGTGTCCGTTCTTCCTGCGGAGATGGCGTGCTGGGTGAGGGAGTGCGGGGCGGAGAGCAGCGCCCAGGCCGTGGCCCTGGCAGAAGGATTCCTCCTCAGCCAAGCAGAGGAACGCAGACAGAGCAAGGAGCAGCAGGTGAGAGGGAGTCAGCCTGGTCATTTCAAAGGACTGCGCAGATTTATTTTGGAGTTCATTTTAAAACTCCATATCATATATCAATTTTTTTTTTTTGTAAATCATTCAAAGTAAGGATGGCAGCCTTAACTTTGTCCTCTTCCATTCTTTTCTCATTTCTTATCTTTCTTAATGTGCTTCTTCATGGTTTTTTTTTCTGGTGAAGGACTTGTTTGTGGAACCAGTGACTGAGGCAGTGAATTGTCTGTCTGAGATCAAGTCTGAGATCATGCTGGATAGTGACAGCTTCTCCACCACATTGGGTAAGGAGAAACACACTCTTGTTTTGCTCCCCTTCTTCACATATGTCTGGGTCACATGGGTTATGTGTTGTTTAACAGTTATACATACCAGCACTTTGAAAACATAAATATATAAGGAAGAAAAGTTTTTGACTAGTAAAATAATGCAGTACAAGAAGTAAATATGAAATATGTGCAATTGACATTTGGAATGGCCCTGGTCTATGAGATTGGATAATGTGATTTTAATGTTTTTATTAGGTGGTTTTAATTTTTATGTCTCCATGTTGTTTTATCTTGTGGTTAATTGTCTTATTGATTTTAATGCATAATTATATGTTTTGTTTAAATTTAAGATTTGGTGTTTATGTATGTGAGGTATTGAATTATGCCATTATTGGTCGTAAACCGTTTTGAGTCCCCCCTGGGGTGCCAGAAAAAAAAAACCCTTCTCCCCCATGAATGTATAGAAGCATATCAAGGAGTTCTTGATGACATTGTTCTCTCATGGTGAATGCATTCTGGGGTATTCATCCAGTTTCCAGTCCCCCCCCCCCCCCAGCTGCCCTTCCTCTTCCCCTGGGAGCATCAGTTCTCATTAATCTCCTATTGAGCCTCTCTAGTCTTTATTGGGGGTTCTAAGAAATTTCATTTCTGTTGCATTTTGTATATCTGTGGTTTCAGAGCAGAACCTTTAAAGAGGTTCTCATTTCCTTCTCTGATGAGAATGTAAAATAGATTTTCATGTGAAACTTAAAGTGATCTATCAAGGGAACAAAATATTTTCTATGTACTTTTAATTAGCATTTTTAAGCATTGAAACTAATTTTAAACAGTACTCGGTTTCATTTATGTATTTAATGCTGTACACCATGGTACATTATCTTGCAGTCTGTGTGATTAGAGAATCGGAGAAAAGCTTCAGAGATGTAAATACATTACCAAATATTGTGGGGTCCTGTAGAAATCCTCAAGCTGATTCTTTCTGTTATGGTTTACATATATTCCTAAAGATGGGTTATTGTAGGTTTTTTTGGGCTATATGGCCATGTTCTAGAGACATTCTCTGCAGACGTTTTGCCTGCATCTATGGCAAGCATCTGAGGATGCTTGCCATAGATGCAGGCGAAACGTCAGGAAGGAATGCCTCTAGAACATGGCCATATAGCCCGAAAAAGCCTACAACAACTCAGTGATTCCGGCCATGAAAGCCTTCGACAATACATTCCTAAAGATGTTCGCCAAACTGCTCCAAGTCTCACTTTTCTCTGGGTGAGTTTGTATTGTGTTTTGGTGTGTGTGGAAAAACGTACATTAGAAATAGAAAGAACGCTCCATGTTTCAGCTTTCTCCTTTTGTGTCTCTCATAGGAGAAGGAACGAGCCCATCTCTTGATTTTGATGCTCTTGGTGAAGCTTCAGTGGGGCTGGATCAGGTGAGGGGAAGGATCCCTGGAGGGCTGGCTATTCCTGACCCTCGCCCTGGACATGGAAAAATCCCTCTGTGAATGAAAGATGCCCACCCTGAATGCCTTGTCTAAATAGTGATATCCAATTCGGCTAACTCCAGTCTTTTTTTGTTGGGGTATTTCCTGCTCATGGATCAGTAGTTGTTTTTCTTCAGGTGACCTTTGAGGAAGTGGCTGTGGATTTCACGGAGGAGGAGTGGGCTCTGCTGGACGCAGACCAAAAGGCCCTTCAGATGGAAGTCATGGAAGAGAATTTCAGGCTCTTATTCTCTCTGGGTAATTCCACCTCTTTCTTGTGATTCATTACATATTTACCCACCAAAATTATTCTCTTGTCAAACTTTATGTAAAGCTGAATTCTCTTTTGCCCTGGATGATTTTTGAAATCCATTCAGAGTCTTACCAAAATTACCGGAGATTGTGTCAGGTCCAGACCAATATCTCCATAGAAGGGACTAAATCTCACCTGCACACAGTTTTGATCCCATTTTTTTTCTTTTTGCTGTCACTAACAAATACATGCATTTTTGTATTTGATTCCAATTCATCATTCACCATTGTCTGTGTTCCTTATGGCTGATGGGAGTCAAACCAGAGGCAGACATAATCTGACTTATCATCAAATCAGTTCTGCTTTCTGCTATTGCCAGAAATTATTTATTTATTTACTGCATTTATATCCTGCCCTTCTCATTCCGAAGAAGACTGAGGACGGCTCACAAATTATTTGCACAAATACCCAAGGTATCAACAAAATCCAGATAATTTCTCCCTACATCTTTAGTATAAAAGGAAGGACTCTGAGGAACAAAAGTGGATGGGGCAGAGAAGAGAGGGAAACTAGATTGAGCCACAAATAGATCTTTGGGCTATAAAGTCATGCTTCTGTAAGTAATAGAAAGAGTTCAAGGAGGAGCTCAGTGAACCTTGTCACTCTACAGAGGCTACGAAAAGACTCTGATTCCTTTTCCAGTATGGCTGTCAACTAAGCAGTTGCCTTGTGGCTGGTTTCCAATTCTCTCTAGGGCAGTGTTTCTCAGCCTGGAGGTCAGAACCCCTGAGGGGGTCATGAGGAGGGTTTCAGAGGGGTCACCGAAGACCATCAGAAAACACATTTCTGATGGTCTTCGGAACCTCTTCGGCAGAGAAGGCTGAAGATCTCTTCCATTTTGGAAACAGATGGTGAATACTTCCACCAAAAGCCCTCCTCCTGCTCTCTGGATGTAGGTGAACTACAACTCCAGAACTCAAGGTCAATGCCCACCAAATCTTTCCAGTATTTTCTGTTGATCAAGGGAATTCTGTGTGCCAAGTTTGGTTCAATTCCATCGTCTGTGGAGTTCAGAATGATCTCTGGTTGTAGGTGAATTATAAATCCCAGCAACTACAACTCCCAAATTTCAAGGTCTATTTTCCCCAAACTACACACATGTTCACATGTGGGCATATTGAGTATCCATGCCAAGTTTGGCCCAGATCCATCATTGTTTGAGTCCACAGTGCTCTCTGGATGTACTACAACTCCCAAACTCAAGGTCAATGCCCACCAAACCCTTCCAGTATTTTCTGTTGGTCATGGGAGTTCCGTATGCCAAGTTTGGTTCAATTCCATTCAGAATGCTCTTCAAATGTATAAATCCCAGCAACTACAACTCCCAAATGTCAAAATCAGTTCCCTTCCCAACCCCACCAGTATTCAATTTTGGGCATACCAGGTATTTGTGTGAAATTGGGTCCAGTGAATGAAAATACATTCTGCATGTCAAATACTTACATTATGATTCATAGGTAAAAGGTAAAGGTTAAGTCAATTCGGGTCTGGCTCTGGAGGCTGGTGCTCATCTCCATTTCTAAGCTGAAGAGCCAGCGT
The DNA here is from genome assembly GCF_025583915.1 of Anolis sagrei ordinatus. Lineage (NCBI taxonomy): Eukaryota > Metazoa > Chordata > Lepidosauria > Squamata > Anolidae > Anolis > Anolis sagrei. The sequence continues at coordinate 300,376,659 of NW_026845477.1, forward strand.
TGTCCATAGACACCTCCAAAGTAATGTGGCCAGCATGATTGCATGGAGCGCCATTACCTTCCTGCCGGAGCAGTACCTATTGATCTATTCACAGTTGCATGTTTTCGAACTGCTAGGTTGGCAGAAGCTGGAGCTAACAGTGGGAGCTTACGCCACTCTCTAGATTCGAACCTGAGACCTTTCGGTTAGCAAGTTTAGCAGCTCTGTGGTTTAACCCACTGTGCCACCGGGGGCTCAGTAGCAAAATTACAATTATGAAGTAGCAATGAAAATAATGTTATGGATGGGGGTCACCACAACATGAGGAACTGTACTAAGGGGTTGCAGCATTAGGAAGGTTGAGAATTACTGCTCTAGAGTTCTGACTAGTCTTTTCTCTTCTTTGCAGGTGGTGGTGGGCAGTTGGAGGAGAATGACGGGGAGCCAAGTCGGCAGTTGTTCGAAAGCATAAAATGTAAACAGATGGAAAGGAAAGAACGAAATCCGGATGTTCATTGGAAGGGGAGCAATTCCCAAACTGGAGAGGTCTCTGCAGTCTCAGTCTCAGAAATAATTCAAAGAGTCATGGAAAGAAACGGATGCCTGCTGTGTGGAAGAAGTTTCAGTTGTAAACAAAACCTTGATTCTCACATGAGGATCCACACGGGAGAGAAGCCCTTTCAGTGCTCGGAGTGTGGAAAGAGGTTCAGTCGGAAGTCAATCCTCATGAGTCATGGAAGAGTTCACACGAGGGAGAAACCTTTCGAATGCTTGCAGTGTGGAAAGAGCTACAGTCGGAGGACGTACCTGGCGTGCCATGAAAGAATCCACACAGGAGAGAAACCATTTCAGTGCTTGGAGTGTGGAAAGAACTTCAGGCACAAAGCGAACCTTACGTGCCACGAAAGAAGCCACACTGGAGAGAAACCATTCAAATGCTTGCAATGCGGAAAGAGTTACAGCCGGAGGACGTACCTTACGTGTCATGAAAGAAGCCACACCGGAGAGAAGCCATTTAAATGCTTGGAGTGTGGAAAGAGCTACAGTCGGAAGACGCAACTTACATATCACGAAAGAATCCATACAGGAGAGAAACCGTTTGCATGCATGCATTGTGGGAAGGCTTTCAGTCAAAAGGCATTCCTCATTTCCCACCAAACGGTCCACACGGTGGAGAAACCATTCCAGTGCTTGGAATGCGGAAGAAGCTTCAGTCAGAAGACAACACTCCTTCGTCATCAAAGAGTCCACACAGGAGAGAAACCCTTTCAGTGCTTGGAGTGTGGGAGAAGCTTCAGGCAGAAGGCCAATCTCACTTGCCATCAAAGAGTCCACACTGGGGAAAGGCCCTTTCAGTGTTTGGAGTGTGGAAGGCGCTTCAGTTTGAAGCTGAGCCTCACTTACCATCAAAGAGTCCACACAGGAGAGAAACCATACAAGTGCTTGAAGTGCGGGAAGAGTTTCCGCCACAAGGTGTCCCTCGTTTCTCATCATACGTGTCACACAGTGAAAGAAACGATCAAATAATTGGATTGTGGAAAGAGCTTCAGATAGAAGACAGGCCTCGATCGATCATTCCAAAATGTTCATGCAGGAGAAAAGCCATTTCATTGCTTTGTGTGTGGAAAACAGTTCAGGCAGAGATTGCACCTCACTTGTTATCAGCTAATTCACTCATAGAATCATAGAGTTGGAAAAGACCTTGTGGGCCATCCAGTCCAACCCCCTGCCAAGAGCAGGACGATCGCGTTCAAAGCACCCCCAACAGATAGCTATCCAGCCTCTGTTTAAAAGCCTTCATAGAAGGAGCCTCCACCACACTCTAGGGCAGAGAGTTCCACTGCTGAACAGCTCTCACAATCAGAAAGTTTTTCCTAATGTTCAGGTGGAATCTCCTTTCCTGTAGTTTGAAGTTATTGTTCCACATCCTGATCTCCAGGGCAGCAGAAAACAAGCTTGCTCCCTCCTCCCTGTGACTTCCCCTCACATACTTATACATGGCTATCATGTCTCCTCTTAGTCTTCTCTTCTGCAGGGTAAACATGCCCAGCTCTTTAAGCCGCTTCTCATAGGGCTTGTTCTCCAGACCCTTGATCATTTTAGTTGCTCTCCTCTGGACACATTCCAGCTTGTCATTATCTCTCTTCAATTCTGGTCCCCAGAATTGGACACAGTTTTCCAGGTGTGGTCTAACCAAGACAGAATAGAAGGGTAGCATGACGTCCCTGGATCTAGAAACTATACAGCGTTCCCTCGCTACATCGTGGTTCGCTTATTGAGCCATGGGGTGCGTGTGTGTGGAGGAGGAGGAGGAGGGGAGGGGGAGCGGGAGCCAGGCACTGGGCCTTACTCTGGGGCTTGTCTCCAGGTTCTTCAGCAGCGGCCTCCTCCTTGCCCCCTCTGCTGCTCCCCACTCCTTCTTCAGAGGTCCCTTGGGCACTGTTGATGGCACTGCCGAGCTGGACTGAGGCCTCAGACCAGGCCATAGCCCAGCCTGGCAGTGCCATCAATGGCGTCCAAGGGGCCTCTGAGGCCGGGAGCCTTGGAGGCAGCAAGGAGGAAGAGGCCACTGCTGAATGGGCGGAGCGTCCCTACTTCGTGGATTTTCACTTATTGCGGGTGGTCCTGGAATGGAACACCGGCGATAAATGAGGGAACACTGTACTCCTACTTATGCAGGCTAAAATCCCATTGGCTTTCAGTCAAGAAATGAAGGGCATTTTTACACAAGGCTCTAAAACCAGGTTCTAGCATCACAAATCCATCTTGCTTGAGCGTCTCCTGATTTCTTGGCTGCAGTCTGCGTCTGCAGTAATCTTTGCACCTAGAAATACAAAGTCTGTCACTGCCTCCATGTTTTCTCCCTCTGTTTCCCAGTTGTCAATCAGTCTGATTGCCAGAATCTTGGTTTTCTTGATGTTTAGCTGCAACCCAGCTTTTGCACTTTCTTCTTTCACCTTGGTTAGAAGGCTCCTCAGTTCCTCCTGGTTTTCGGCCATCAAAGTGGTATCATCTGCATATCTAAGGTTAAATGTTTGCTCCAGCAATTTTAACTCTAGCCTTGCATTTGTCAAGCCCCACACAGGGGCTTCAGGGGAGACACCGTGTAAATTCTTGGACTGAAAATTCAGAAGAGGGACTTCACTCGTCATCACAGAATTCCTACAGGAGAGAAACCATTTGAATGCTCAGAGTGTGGAAAGGGCTTTGGTTGGAAGGTGTCCCCACATCATCAAAGGATTCATCTTGGGAAAAGCTTGAGTTTGGAAAGCTCTTCCAAGTCAGAAGATACACTTGATTCTTTCTATATTCAAAATATCTAACTCATCACTTTAATATTAAGACTTTTTTATTTTCTTGTGAGCAGCATGCTTAGAAATTTCAAAGCATTTAGAACTTGATAAGTGAGGGTTTTATTTCCTAACTCTGGTCCTTAACTCTGGTGGAAAAACTAACAGAGAAGAGCATCAAAAGGTGTTTTGATTTTGTATCAATTTATAGGATATACAGAGTTTGAAACCACACAATTTGAGCTTCTATGACAATGCTTAAACTCTTAGATCAGTCCATTTTAGTAACTTAGAGAATAGACATATAAAGATATTGACATTAATGTGATAGATGTTGCAATAGAGATTAAATACTGTATTTATTCATTTTAGATTCTTGTTTTCCTGTTTCTTTTCTTACTGTAACTGTACTGAACTTGGCTTTTTTTGTTATAAAGTTAATGTAGTGTGTCACAAGATGAAATAAATTTGCAAAACAATATTATTTTTCTCCCAACTTTTTTGTTGTTTGACTTCAATTTTGAATTCATTGAAACAGCTAGTGTTCGTGTATCACTTCCTCTACTGTTTTTTGACTTGTGGTGATCCAAGAGGAACTTCTCATTGGGGTTTTCGAGGCAAGATTTATTCTGAACGCTTTTGCTTTCATCCAGAGTTGTTTCAACACTCAGCACTAATCCTCAGTGGCTGCTTACACGCAGATATTATGGATTACCCCAATGTTTCTCAACCTTCCTAATGCCGCGACCCCTTAATGCAATTCCTCATGTTGTGGTGACCCCCAACCATAACATTATTTTCGTTGCTACTTCAGAACTGTAATTTTGCTAATTTTGTCATGTAAATTTTAGATATGCAGAATGTATTTTCATTCACTGGACCAAATTTGGTACAAATACCCGATACGCCCAAATTTGAATACTGCTGGGGCTTGGGGGGGATTGATTTTGTCATTTGGAGTTATAGTTGCTAGGATTTATAGTTTACCTACACCCAGAGAACATTGTGGACGCAAACAATGATGGATCTGGACCAAACTTGGCACGAATACTCCATATGCCCAAACACTGGTGGATTTGGGGGGAAATAGATCTTGACATTTGGGATTTGTAGTTGCTGGGATTTATAGTTCACCTGCAATCAAAGAGCATTCTGAACTCCACCAATAATGGAATTGAACCAAACTTGGCACACAGAACTCCCATGAGCAACAGAAAATACTGGAAAGGTTTGGGTGGACATTGACCTTGAGTTTGGGAATTGTAGTTCACCTACATCAAACAATGATAGATCTGGACCAAACTTGGCATGGATAGCCAATATTTCCAAATGTGAACACTGGTGGTGTTTGGGGAAAATAGACCTTGACATTTGGGAGTTGTGGTTGCTGGGATTTATAGTTCACCTACAATCATGACCAAGAAAAAATACTGGAAAGGTTTGGTGGGCACTGAACTTTTGGGAGTTATAGTTCATCTGCATCCAGAGAGCACTGTGGACTCAAACAATGATAGATCTGGACCAAACTTGGCATGGATACTCAATATGCCCAAATGTGAACACTGGTGGATTTTGGGGGAAACAGAATCTTGACATTTGGGAGTTGTATTTGCTGGGATTTATAGTTCACCTGCAATCAAAGAGCATTCTGAACTCCACTAATAATGGAATTGAACCAAACAGTTCACCTGCAATCAAAGAGCATTCTGAACACCAATAATAGAATTGAATCAAACTTGGCACACAGTTCTCCCATGACCAAGAGAAAATACTGGAAAGGTTTGGTGGGCACTGAACCTTTGGGAGTTGTAGTTCATCTGCATCCAGAGAGCACTGTGGACTCAAACAATGATAGATCTGGACCAAACTTGGCATGAATACTCATTATGCCCAAATGTGAACACTGGTGGATTTTGGGGGAAATAGACCTTGACATTGGAAAACTGTAGTTGATGGGATTTATAGTTCACCTACAATCACAGAGCATTCTGAACCCCACCAATTATAGAATTGGGCCAAACTTCCTACACAGATCCCCCATGTGGGCCACAGCAACGCGTGGCAGGGGACGGCTAGTAGTCAATAAAACAGAAATAGATGTTTTTCCTGAAACTCCCTGCCTTCCTCAATTATCCAGCATTTGGATATTGGCAATTGTGAGAGCCATTCGGCAGTGGAACTCTCTGCCCCGGAGTGTGGTGGAGGCTCCTTTGGAAGCTTTTAAACAGAGGCTGGATGGCCATCTGTCAGGGGTGATTTGAATGCAATATTCCTGCTTCTTGGCAGGAGGGTTGGACTGGATGGCCCATGAGGTCTCTTCCAACTCTTTGATTCTATGATTCTATCTGATTCACCAAATTTGGGACTACTTATCTATAGGAGGACGCTTTTTTTGCATAGCCATATAATTAGAAGCTTCCTTTTTACAGACTGTGCTTAGTCTACACTGCCATATAATTTATTTATTTATTTATTTATTATTTATTATTTAAACTTATATGCCGCCACTCCCCTGGGGCTCGGAGCGGCTTACAAGAATGGCTAAAATCTAACAAAATTTAAAAGCAATTAAAAACAATTTAAAAACAACACTATCAAACATTAAAAGCCTGTCGAAACAGGTATGTCTTACATGCCCTGCGGAAAGCTGGTAAGTCCCGCAGGGCACGAACCTCAGGTGGCAGAGCATTCCAGACTGATGGCGCCACTGCTGTGAAGGCTCTGCGTCTGGTTGCCGCTAGACGCAAGGTCTTGACACTGGGGACTTCCAATAGATCTTGGTCCTCAGAACGGAGGGATCTCTGGGGTTGGGAGGGGGTGAGACGATCCCTCAGATACATTGGCCCCAGACCATGCAAGGCCTTAAAGGTGAGTACCATCACTTTGAAAGTGATCCGGTGCTCAATTGGTAACCAATGCAGCTGTAGTAAGATTGGTGTTATGTGGCATCTCATCGGAATTCCCGCAAGAAGCCGAGCAGCTGCGTTTTGTACCAACTTGAGCTTCCGAATCACCGACAGAGGGAGGCCAATGTAGAGGGCATTACAGTAGTCCAGTCTTGAGATGACGTGGCCTGGATCACCGTAGCTAGGTCGTCCCTGGACAGGTAGGGGGCCAGCCGTCTAGCCTGCCGCAGGTGAAAGAAGGCGGTTCTGCTCACGGCGGAGACCTGGGCCTCCATTGTCAGCAGAGGGTCCAAAAGGACTCCCAGACTCTTGACCAATGATGACGGGCGTAACGCCTCACCATCCAGGGTGGGCAGATGGATGTCCCCACTGACCGGTCCACCCAGCCATAGGATCTCCGTCTTTGCTGGATTCACCCTCAACCTGCTGGCACGCAGCCATCCAGTCACGGCCTCGAGGCACTGATGGAAACAATCGGGTACAGAGTCCGGTCGGCCTTCCATCTTCAGCACCAGCTGAGTGTCATCGGCGTACTGATAACACTCAAGCCCAAAACCTCGAACCAGCTGAGCAAGTGGTCGCATATAGATGTTAAACAACAGAGGGGAGAGAATGGCCCCCTGAGGAACCCCACAAGATAGAGGGGACCTCTCAGAGACCAGGCCTCCCCTCTCCACTCGCTGTCCACGGTTGTGAAGAAAGGAGGACAGCCAGTTTAAAGCTGTCCCCCTGATTCCAGCAACAGCAAGGCGGTGGGTCAAGAGATTGTGGTCGACTGTGTCAAATGCTGCTGTGAGATCCAATAGCACAAGCAGCGCTGACCCGCCCTGGTCAAGCTGGCATCGAAGGTGATCCGTGATGGAGACCACCACAGTCTCTGTCCCGTGCCCTGCACGGAAGCCGGATTGGAAGGGGTCTAGTCCGGCTGTGTCGTCTAGGAATTGCTGCAACTGCTCCGCTGCTGCCCTCTCAATCACCTTGCCCAGGAACGAGAGATTTGAAACTGGGCGGTAACTGGAGGGAACCGAGGGATCTAAATCTGGTTTCTTCAGCAAAGGAGAGACCACCGCCTCTTTTAAACCCTCTGGAAAGACTCCTTGCTCAAGGGAGCTGTTTATGATCTTCAACAGAGGGTCACGTAATCCCTCCAAGCAGGATTTCACCAACCAAGAGGGACACGGATCGAGGGAGCAAGTGGTCGGTCTAGCTGCAGCTATGAGCCTATCGACAGCCCCTGCATCCAGCGGGATGAACCGGTCGAGGATGGGCCCAGCAAGTGGCCACGGGGTCTCAAGTTCTCTCACTGTATCAATTGTGGCGGGGAGGTCCCGGCGAAGTAGCGAGATCTTGTCTGCAAAATAGCTCTGAAAAACCTCGGCTGGAGGGGCCTGATCACCACTTTTTGGGACGGTAGGAACCGTCGTTAGAGATCGAATTATTTTGAACAATTTTGCCGGGCGTGAGCTAGCAGACGCTATCAAAGAAGCATAATATACTCGCTATTATACTCGTATTAAGGGCCTAAGAAGGGAAAGAGACAGATCCACACACCTCATCAGAAAGGGAGACAGAGAGGGAGGGGAGGGGGGACTCTGTGGAGGGACTTCCTCCTTCTCAGGCCACGCCCCTTTCGGAAGGGCCTGCCATTGGTCCCGCCGGGAGGGGGCGTGGCTTCGTCCACCTGACCGTGACCGGAAGCAGGAAGTGCCGCGCTCAAAAGGGAACCTCAGGTGAGTTCTTCTTGCAGTCCTCCTTCAGACCTTGGAGGGAAAGGAGGGAAGGCAGGGATTCGGGAAGAAGGCTCTGGAAGGGAAGGTGAGAGGCCGGCGACCAAGGAGAAGGTGCCTTCCTTGCTTTCCTCCCTCTCTGCTCAGTCCCAGGGTCCCCAGATGTTTTGGCCTTCAACCCCCAATAATCCTAACAGCTGGTAAATTGGCTGGGAATTCTGGGAGTTGTAGGCCAAAACACTGGGGACCCACAGGTTGAGAACCACTGTTTTAGGCCACTTAGAAACATAGAATCATAGAATCAAAGAGTTGGAAGAGACCTCATGGGCCATCCAGTCCAACCCCATTCTGCCAAGAAGCAGGAATATTGCATTCAAATCACCCCTGACAGAGGGCCATCCAGCCTCTGTTTAAAAGCTTCCAAAGAAGGAGCCTCCACCACACTCCGGGGCAGAGAGTTCCACTGCTGAACGGCTCTCACAGTCAGGAAGTTCTTCCTCATGTTCAGATGGAATCTCCTTCTCTTGTAGTTTGAAGCCATTGTTCCCTTGCGTCCTAGTCTCCAAGGAAGCAGAAAACAAGCTTGCTCCCTCCTCCCTGTGGCTTCCTCTCACATATTTATACATGGCTATCATATCCCCTCTCACCTTCTCTTCTTCAGGCTAAACATGCCCAGCTCCTTAAGCCGCTCCTCATAGGGCTTGTTCTCCAGACCCTTGATCATTTTAGTCGCCCTCCTCTGGACACATTCCAGCTTGTCAATATCTCTTGAATTGTGGTGCCCAGAATTGGACACAATATTCCAGGTGTGGTCTAACCAAAGCAGAATAGAGGGGTAGCATTACTTCCTAGATCTAGACACTATGCTCCTATTGATGCAGGCCAAAATCCCATTGGCTTTTTTTGCCGCCACATCACATTGTTGGCTCATGTTTAACTTGTTGTCCACGAGGACTCCAAGATCTTTTTCACACGTACTGTTCTCAAGCCAGGCACCCCCCATTCTGTATCTTTGCATTTCCTCCTTCATGGGACCCTGGGACTTGTAGTCTGGTGAGGCATCAGCCCCTTTGGTAGAGAAAGCTCAGTTCTCCTTCCACATTTGGGGTTTCCATGATTCATGGTTTGGATCAGACATGGGCGAACACCTGTTGGAAATAGGCAGCCTTCTCAACCCCCTCAGTTTGATTATTTGTCTGCATATAATAAGTAAAGGTTTTCCCCTGACATTAAGTCCAGTCATGTCTGACTCTAGGGTGTGGTGCTCATCTCCATTTAGACCACACCTGGAATACTGTGTCCAATTCTGGGCACCACAATTCAAGAGAGATATTGACAAGCTGGAATGTGTCCAGAGGAGGGCGACTAAAATGATCAAGGGTCTGGAGAACAAGCCTTACGAGGAGTGGCTTAAGGAGCTGGGCATGTTTAGCCTGAAGAAGAGAAGGCTGAGAGGAGATATGATAGCCATTAGGCTTTGGCAATCCATGGTTCTAAATGGTTCTAAAGAACTTACAAAACTAAAGTTCTGGTAGTGAAAATTTCAGAACTCTAACAAAACTCTCAAAATTTCATAATAAATGGCAGTTCCTAATTGGTTCTGTCATTAAAATCACCAACAATGAAATAATAATTAAATTTTGAAAGTTTTGTTAGATTTCTGAAATTTTCACCACCAGAACTTTAGTTTTGTAAGTACTTTAGAACCATTTAGAACCATGGGTTGCCCAAGCCTACTAGCCATGTATAAATATGTGAGAGGAAGCCACAGGGAGGAGGGAGCAAGCTCGTTTTCTGCTTCCCTGGAGACTAGGACGCAATGGAACAATGGCTTCAAACTACAAGAAAGGAGATTCCATCTGAACATGAGGAAGAACTTCCTGACTGTGAGAGCCGTTCAGGAGTGGAACTCTCTGCCCCGGATTGTGGTGAAGGCTCCTTTTTTGGAAGCTTTTAAACAGAGGCCGGATGGCCATCTGTCAGGGGTGATTTGAATGCAATATTCCTGCTTCTTGGCAGGGGGTTGGACTGGATGGCCCATGAGGTTTCTTCCAACTCTTTGATTCTATGATTTCTAAGCTGAAGAGCCGGCATTGTCCATAGACACCTCCAAGGTCATGTGGCCGGCATGACTGCATGGAGCACCATTACCTTCCCGCTGGAGCGGTACCTATTGATCTACTCACATTTGCATGTTTTCAAACTGCTAGGTTGGCAGAAGCTAGGGCTGACAGCGGAAGCTCATGCCACTCCCCGGAATCGAACCTACGACCTTTCGATCAACAAGCTCAGCGCTTTAACCTGCTGCGCCACCAGGGGCTCCCCTGCATATAATATGCAGTTTCAATACTGAAGTGTAGATGTGGGTAATAGTATGAAAGCTGGGTCCGGAAGCTCTGAGCATTACGCTGTTTCTGCTTTGCTCCTTTCAGAGCGCTGTTTGCACAACGCAGAACGGAACACAGATATTATAGAAGGAATGTAAGAATTCTTTAATGGTAAAACTCTAACCCTTGCCTGAACCCTAAACCTTACCCTAAGCCGAAGCCTTACCCTTAACATTAATCTTAACCCTAATTTATTTATTTATTTAGTGCATTTCTATACCGTCCCTTCCAGCGACTCGAGGCGGTTTACAAGGCAAGAATTCAATGCCACCAAGGACACAATTACAATATAAAAAACATCAGCAACAATAAAATCAAACATTATAATGAAACATACTTCAATCGATAATCATTAAAACAATGTTTTTATCTGTGATTATCCAATATCCAATAATTTGGCCCTCTGGGTGTTTTAGACGTTAACTCTCAAAACTCCTCTAACAGCCGGTAGTCTGTTAGGAATTGTGGGAGTTGAAGTCCAAAACACCAAGAGGGCCCAAGTTTGTCCAGGCCTGCTCTAACTCCATAATTTCTTAACTCCCAAAACAAGAGGAAAAACCTCCAAACGCCACACCTTTTCAAACACAGAAAGTAGAGAGAGGTCTGAGTGCAAAGGTGGAAAAGTAGAAGTCGTAAACAAAGGCATGCAACCTGAAAAGTATCCATTCTACACTAATCAGGATGGCAGAAGAAAGAGAGACACAGAGAGAAAAAGTAGATACCCTCCAACCGACATTCAGGACTCAGGGGAGAAGGGATTCCCTCAGCCCATGCTAAGGCTAACTAACTGTTCCTCATTAAGGATTGCAAACTTGGACAGTGTTTTAATTATGCATTTTCCATTGTAGTACTGGTCATGGACTGTAAAAAAGATTGATTGATGGAGCTAATTTCTGGTTTTAATGTGATTCTGAAACATATTCCTAGAACAGGAGAGTGTTCATAATAGTTCCTTCACCAAACATCTTGCTTGCTTCTCCTGCCCCTTTCTTTCAATCTCCAGTAATTTCTGCATTGTTTTTGCCTTTTAGGAGAACCTGGCAACAGTGAAATATCTAGCTTGAAGGATGGGAGGGAAAGACTCTTTTGAGCCCAACCTAGAGAAGGGCCCTTCCCTCATTCAGGCCAAGCCTAGTGGAGCTTTCGAGGAGAGAGCCACACAGACGAGCCTGCCGGAGGAAGTGCGCACTTCAGATTTACGGCGCCAGCAATTCAGGGACTTTGGCTACAGGGAGACATTGGGACCTCGGGAGGTTTGCAGCCAGCTGCACCTTCTCTGCCGCCAGTGGCTCCGGCCAGAGCAGCACACCAAGGTGGAGATGCTGGACCTGCTGGTGCTGGAGCAGTTCCTGGCCGTCCTTCCTACAGAGATGGAGCGCTGGGTGAGGGAGTGCGGGGCAGAGAGCAGCTCCCAGGCCGTGGCCTTGGCAGAAGGATTCCTCCTCAACCACGCAGAGGAGGGCAGTCAAAGCATGGAGCAGCAGGTAAGAGGAGTTCATCCTGGCCCTTTCAAAAATATTGGAATGCTGTTTCTAAAGGATATTTCCAAGCTCCTTGCTGTTTCTTAGGTAATCCCTCGTAGCTCGAGGATGATAGTCTTCCAGATGTGGTGTCATGGCAGTGGGTCCGTGGGTGGCTGTGGAGCCCTATTCTTGATCTGCATCTTCTCCCGCCATGAGGACATCAGTTTCCAGACAGAAAGCGGTCCCGGTCAGGGTTGGCTTGATGTGCCTTCCTCTTGGCACCTTTTCCCTTTCACCCTCTTCAAATTCCACAGCACTGCTGGTCTCATCTGACCTCCAGTTAGAGTGCTCAAGGGCCAGGGCTTCCCAGTTCCCAGTGTTTCTGCCACAGTTTTTGAGGTTGGCTTTGAGCCCATCTTTAAATCTCTTTTCCTGTCCACCAACATTCCGTTTTCCGTTCTTGAGTCTGGAGTAGAGCAACTACTTTGGGAGATGGTGATCGGGCATCCGGACAATTCCAGCAGAGTTGATGACAGAGGAGCATCACTTCAGTGTTGGTGGACTTTGCTTCTTCCAGCACGCTGACATTTGTCTGCCTGTCCTTCCAACAGATTTGCAGGATTTTTCGGAGGCAGCACTGATGGAATTGTTCCAGGAGTTGCATGTGACTTCTGTAGTCAGTCCACGTTTCGCAGGTGTATAGTAGAACACCCAGTTTTCTCCTTGAAATCCTTGTAAGCAGGTATGGCCTACCTTGATTCCATTCTTTTCTTAATCTGATCCTTCCTATTTCTTCTGGTGCAGGACTTCTTTAAGGAAGAGGAGAAGACCAAGGCAACGAAGTATTCATCCGGGACCAGTTGTATCATGCCAGACTGGGAGAGCGCCTCCACCTCATTGGGTAAAGATCATAGAATCAAAGAGTTGGAAGAGACCTCATGGGCCTTCCAGTTCAACCTCCTGCCAAGAAGCAGGAAAATTGCATTCAAAGCACCCCTGACAGATGGCCATCCAGCCTCTGTTTAAAAGCTCTCAAAGAAGGAGCCTCCACCACACTTCAGGGCAGAGAGTTCCACTGCTGAACAGCTCTCACAGTCAGGAAGTTCTTCCTAATCATAGAATCATAGAATTGGAAGAGACCTCTTTGGCCATCCGGTCCAACCCCCTGCCAAAAGGCAGGAAAATCGCATTCAAATCACCCTCAACAGATGGCTGTCCAGCCTCTGTCTAAAAGCCTCCATAGATGGAGCCTCCACCACACTTCAGAGCAAAGAGTTCCACTGTAGAACAGCTCTCACAGTTAGAAAATTCCTCCTAATGTTCAGGTGGAATCTCCTTTCCTGTAGTTTGAAGGCATTGCTCCACGTCCTAGTCTCCAAGGCAGCAGAAAACAAGCTTGCTCCCTCCACCCTATGACTTCCCCTCACCTCTTGATTCATGGCCATCATGTCTCCACTCAGTTTTCTCTTCTACAGGCTAAACATGCCCAGTTCTTTAAGCCGCTCCTCATAGGGTTTGTTCTCCAGACCCTTGATTAGTTTAATTGCCCTCCTCTGAACACCTTCCAGCTTGTCAATATCTCTTCAATTGTGGTGTCCAGAATTGGACACAGTGTGATTCCAGTTAAAGGGGATTTTTTTTTAATTCTTGGTCCTTTCCTCTAAAATATATTGAAACTAAGCAGGATGTATAGCTTTCAGTATTCCTCATTCTCCAGTTCCATTGCCTATCCCCCTCCTCGTCCTCCGTCCCAAACTTTGTCTTGGCTCTGTCTTGTCTTTGGAAGGATATGGAAAGACTTCCATTAGAAATCTAGAGGATGGTCCATGACTTGCCTTTCTCTCTTTCTGTGTCTCTCACAGGAGAAGGAACAAGGACACAACCACCATTGCCAAGTCCATCTCTTGAGTATGGTTCAGCTTCAGTGGAGCTGGATAAGGTGAGGGAAAGATCCCTGGGAAGCGGGCTATCCCTGACCCTCTTTCTGGGCATGGAGGAATCTCCCTGTGAATGGAAGGTGTCTGGATACCTTGTTTTAGGAGTGAAATCCAGTTATTATTATTATTTATTTATTATTATTATTTATTTATTTACAGTTCTTATATTCCGCCCTTCTCACCCCGCAGGGGACTCAGGGCGGATTACAGTAAACACATATATGGCAAACATTCAATGCCAGTTTGACAAACAACATTTAACAGACAAATACACCGAGGCTATTTAACTTTTTTCTGGCCCCCAGGGGAGCTGCTGCTTTCCATCGTCCATCAGCGACACCGATGAAGTTCTTCCGCATTCCACATTCCCCGGAGTCTTTTTTCTTTATGGCCTCATAAATTAGTTAAATTTAGCCTCCCACACAAGGTGGTCCCTTATTTTCCTACTTGACAGATGCAACTGTCTTTCGGGTTGCAAAGGTCGACAACGGGCTACACAATGGCTGGACACCCACTCCAGCCCGGGTTGGCTTCGAACTCATGACCTTTTGGTCAGAGTGATCTTAATGCAGCTGACACTCAGCCAGCTGCGCCACAATCCCGGTTAGTTTATAACAAACTACATTTCTTTTCTTTTTAAGTTGGCCCTTAAAACGAAGTATTTTTCTGCAGGTGGCCTTTGAGGAGGTGACTGTGGATTTCACGGAGGAGGAGTGGGCTCTGCTGGATGCGGACCAAAAGGCCCTTCAGACGGACGTCATGGAAGAGAATTTCGAGCTTGTGCGCTCTCTCGGTAATCCTCTTTCTTTCTTGTAATTCATCACATATGTGCCTCCCAACCATCCCTGTTACCTTGTCAAACATTCTCTATTTCAAATAGGTGAGTTTCACCCGCTTTCTCCTTTTTTAGTGTTTGAGGTCTGTTTTGAGGCTTTTTTTAAAGTTACAGTGGATGATGATCATATCTATATAAATAAAAATGTTATGTTCGTTTGTGGGATTAGCATAACTCAAAAACCACTGGACGAATTGACACCAAATTTGGACACAAGACACCTATCAGGCCAATGAGTGACTATCACTCAAAAAATGATTTTGTCATTTGGGAATTGTAGTTGCTGGGATTTATAGTTCACCTACAATCAAAGAGTATTCTGAACTCCACCAACTATGGAATTGAACCAAACTTGGCACACAGGACTCCCATGACTAAGAGAAAACACTTAGAAGGGTTTGGGGGGCATTGATCTTGAGTTTTGGTGTTGTAGTTCACCTACATCCAGAGAGCACTATGGACTCAAACAATGATGGATCTGGACCTAACTTGGCATGGATACTCCATATGTCCAAATGTGAACACAGATGGAGTTTGAGGGGAAATAGATCTTGACATTTGGGACTTGTAGTTGCTGGGATTTATAGTTCACCTAAAATGAAAGAGCATTCTGAACCCCACGAATGACAGAATTAGGGCAAACTTCCCACACAGAACTCCCACAACCAACAGAAAATACTTAAGGCCATTCAGTCCAACTCCCTTCACTAGGGCAAAAAAATGTAATCAAAGCTCTCCTGACATATGCATATATGTGTGTGTGTATATATATGTGTATATATGTGCATTTGTGTATATATATGTGTGTGTGTGTGTGTGATTTTGCGCATGCATTGTAATGTATTTTTTGTTTTGTTTTTGGCCTTTTAAGTCCCTTCTGCTGTGTTTTTCAGTGTTTTTAGGAGTGATGGTCACTTCTTGGCCTGGTGGGTGTCTTATGTCCAAATTTGGTATCAATTCGTCCAGTTGTTTTGGAGTTATGTTAATCCCACAAACAAACATTACATTTTTATTTATATAGATGTGTATAGATTAGCTATGCTGCTTCTCGCTAATGGAGGTGCAGTACAAAAACATCTATGGTATTTTAATTGTATTTTATTGTTTTTGTGCCTGAGCCACCATAAGTTCTTCAGACTACAAAATCCTGTTTCTTTAAGTATCTCCTATAGAAAAAGTTGAAGGATCGGCTCAGTAAGTCTGTTCCCTCTACAGAGGTAATGGAAAGAATTAGGTCTCCTCTCCCAAATAGATGGCAGCGGAGGAATTGGGTCAACACACTAGTTCCCCTTGAGGGTCTGACCAGCTCTGTCTCTGTGTCCTAGGTGCTCATGAGCAATTGGAGGAGAAGGAAGAGGGACCAAGCAGCGGCCTGTTCAAAAGAGCTGAATATAAAGAGATTGGACCAAAAGGAAGAAGACTTGATACTGACAGGAAAGAGCAGAAGGAAACAACAGCTTCCCTGAGTGGGGTGGTCCCTGGAATCTCAATCCCGGAAATAACTCAAACAGAAATGGAAATAAATATATGTATTTGTGGGAGGAGCTTCAATGGTAGAGAAAACTTTGATTCTCATATGAGAATTCACACAGGAGAAATGCCTGTGAAAACTGAGGAGTTTGGAAAGATCAGCAAAAGCCACATTTCTCACCCAGCTCATCAGACGTGCCACTCATCTTTCAAATGCTCAGATTGTGGAAAGAGCTTCACTGAAAAGAGGCAGCTGACTTGCCATCAAGCAACCCACAGGGGAGAAAAACCATTTCCGTGCTTGGAGTGTGGAAAACGTTTCACTCAGGAGATGCATCTCACTTTGCATCAAAGAACTCACTCGGTAGAGAAGCCGTTTAAATGCTTGGAGTGTGGAAAGAGCTTCAGCCGGAAGACGATCCTGACTCTTCACGAAATAGTTCACACGGGAGAAAAGCCATTTCAGTGTCTGGAATGTGGAGAGAGCTTCAATCGGAAGACAAACCTCACTTGCCACCAAAGGATTCATACCGGGGAGAAACCGTTCCAGTGCCTGGAGTGTGGGAGAAGCTTCAGCTGGATGACAAACCTCATTCGCCATCGAAGCGTTCACACCGGGCAAAAAACCTTTCAGTGTTTGGAGTGTGGAAGAAACTTCAGTCAGAAGAGATACCTCACTTGCCATGAAAGAATTCACACAGGGGAGAAACCCTTTACGTGCTTAGAGTGTGGGAAGAGCTTTGGTCAAAAGGCACACCTGATTTACCATCAAGCAACTCATGCAAAGCATTAGCGAAAATGGTGGAAAACTCGACTTTTATGTGATAAGACATGTTCTAGAGGACCCCTTTGCTCCTCTAAAGTGGCAATAGGTGCAGCGAAGAACACTGTGTCTGCAGATTCACGTCTAGCTGAGCTGTTCAGAATGGTGAGAGGCTTGACCCAGGTGCCCTCTCTGAACCCATTGCTAAAACCTTCAGTAGCTCACTGTGATGTTTTTAACAACCATTTTGCAAATACGAGGGTTGGATGAAAAGTAATGCCTCCACCTTTGTTGCTCTTCAACAGATGGCAGTATTGATATGTGGCAGGTACTGGCTTGTTCAGTAGATTCTCCTCTATAGTTCCATTTTGGCAGGAAGCCTTCGCATTGAACGGTAATGTTGTTAAAGTGCGAAATATGACGGTCGGTCAATGCAACTTAAGCAACATGCAGTCATTGAATTTTTAACAGCAGAAGGTGTCACCCCAAAGGAGATTCATTAGAGAATGCAAGCTGTTTATAGTGATTGTGTTGATGTGAGTACTGTGCATTGTTGGGCGAGTAAGTTTAAAGATGTTGAGGTGCGTGACAAACCAAGAGTTGGACGTCTTGTGACAGCAACCACTAAGTTTCACAAGCAAAACGTTGATAGATTGATTCAGGATGATCGTCTTATCACTCAGAGAGAAATTTCAAGCATAATCGGTATTTCACAAGAACGTATGGGTCACATTATTGCTTTGCTTGGCTATCGGAAGATCGGTGCACGATGGGAACACAGCACAACTTCAAAGACTGGATCTCACCACCGTACAGCATCCTCCATTCAGTCCAGATTCAACACCGTCTGACTTCCATCTGTTCCTGATAATGAAAGAAGATCTGCGGGGACATCATTATGCTTCTGATGAAGACGTTGAGAGAACTGTGAGACGCTGGTTGCGGAAACAGAGTGTCGACTTCTCCCGTAACGGCTTCAGAAAATTTGTTCACCGTTAGCAGAAATGTATCCAAAAGTGAATAGTGGTAGTTAAAGAGCACATTCTAAGGATTGTTTCTGCATTTGATTTATTAAAATATTCCCATCCAAACCCAAGTAACGAAGATAGAGGCATTACTTTTCATTCAACCCTTGTAAAATCTCTCGCCATTGGAGCAGAATCCAACAATGAGGTGTCCAGCAACTCTGAGTGGGTTTACACTGGATCAGTTTCAGTTGGCTGAGTGTTGTTGATGTGGACAAGCCGCTGCGGCTAGTAAGAAGGACCACTGTTGTACTCTAGAGCAGGAACACCTCTGGCCTTAAACACCATACCAGCTTGTTAAAATCAGCAAGCAGTTTATTGAATAATAAATTCACGCAAGGCAGTAAAAATCCACCTTGCACATTGAGGTCTCTGGAGGGCAGCTACTCCAACCAGCCAGAACGTGACTGGTAACTGTCACCCAAAGGGCCTTCTCGTTGACCGCCCTAAGACTGTGGAATGACCTGCCAGAAGAGCTCCCACAGTGGGATCAGCTGTTGGAATTTAAAATCAACTAAAGACCTAAGGGCCCCCTGTTGGCACAGCGGGTTAAACTGCTGAGCTGCTGAATGTGCTGACTGAAAGATTGGTGGTAAGAATCAGGGGAGTGGGGTGAGCGCCTGCTGTTAGCCCCAGCTTCTGCCAAAGTAGCAGTTTGAAAACATGCAAGTGTGAGTAGATCAATAGGTACTGCATCTGCAGGAAGGTAACAGTGCTCCATGCAGTCATGCTGGCCACATGACCTCGGAGGTGTCTGTGGACAAAGCCAGCTCTTTGGCTTACTAATGGAGATGAGCACCACCCCCCAGAGTTGGACACGACTGGACTTAATGTCAAGGGGAAACCTTTACCTTTAAAGACCTATTTCTTCCTGCAGACCTACCTAGCCAGTTTTAAGCATGAATTCTAAACTTATGTCTTGTGTTTAATCTCTGTTTTGTGTATTTTAATATGTATATTTATAGAATTTTTACAATGATTATGTATTTTAATTATGCCGTAACCTGCCTTGAGCTACCAAGAGAGACGGGTTAGAAATAAAATTATTATTAATATTACTTTTAGCATTTCTTTTTTTTTAAATTATTCCCCATCTTAACTCTAAAACAGCAATCAACGAGTCACAGTCTTCTTAAATTTAATTGAGGATTTTTCTTTGATCAACATTGTCAAAATGTCTATCTGCTGATTCGCATGTCTTCCTCAGCCATCAGGATGTATCAGGATGCCTGGTTCTTTCCATCTCTAGGCATAAATAATTCTCACAACAATAATCACATGTAATAGCCTCTTTCCATATTTCTTTTCTAGTTGGTCAAATGGAATCTCCAACAAATACAATTCAAACTTCATTATAATTTTAACCTTTGTTCATATCCATTCACTTTGTCCAGTTGGGTTTATGTCCCTTTCAATATTCTTTGCCCTTTCTTCCGACTATCTTGGTTCCATCTCCTCTTCTCATCTGGTCTGTCCCCAGCCTGTTTCCGTACTTCTGTTGCCTTTTGCACTGTGTAGTCCAAATCCCTTTTGGATGAGCGGAAGAGAGATTCCTTCCCACTTTGAATCACTGAGTTTTAGGAGACCTTGTGGGCCATCCAGTCCAACCCCATTCTGCCAAGAAGTGGAAAAAATGCATTCAAGGCACCCCCAACAGATGGCCATCCAGCCTCTGCTTAAAAGCCTTCAAAGAAGGAGCCTCCACCACACTCTGGGGCAGAGAGTTCCACTGCTGAACAGCTCTCACAGTTAGGAAGTTCTTCCTAATGTTCAGGTGGAATCCCCTTTCCTGCAGTTCGAAGCCATTGTCTCCAGAGCAGCAGAAAACAAGCTTGCTCCCTCCTCCCTGTGACTTCCTCTCACATATTTATACATGGTTATCATATCTCCTCTCAGCTTTCTCTTCTGCATTCTAAACATGTCCAGCTCCTTAAGCCGCTCCTCATAGGGCTTGTTCTCCCTTGATCACCCTCCTCTAAACACATTCCAGCTTGTCAACATCTCCCTTCAGTTGTGGTGCCCAGAATTGGACACAATGTGATTCCAGGTGGGGTAGCTTGACTTCCTGGATCTAGGCACTAGACTCCTATTGATGCAGGCCAAAATCCCATTGGCTTTTTTACCTTCTGCATGACACTGTTGACTCATGTTTAACTTGATGCCCAAGATCTTTTCCCCAGATCCTGCTGACAAGTCAGGCATCGTCCCCCATTCTAGATCTTTGCATTTCCTTTTTTCTGCCTAAGTGGAGTATCTTGCATTGGTCCCTGTTGAACTTCATTTTGTTAGTCAGAATTTTCTTCCAGCACCACAGTTCAAAATCATCTCTCTCCCTTCGCTCAGCCTTCCTTCTGGTCCAGCTCTCACATCCATAGGTTATTACAGGGAATACTATTCCTTTTACTATGCGGATCTTCGTTGCCAGTGTGATGTCTTAACTCTTCACTATTTTATCAAGATTGAACACTGCTCTCCTTCCAAGAAGTAAACATCTTCTCATTTCCTGGCTGCAGTCTGCGTCTGCAGTCATCTTTGCACCTAGAAATACAAAGTCTGTCACGGCCTCCACGTTTTCTCCTTCTATTTGCCAGTTATCAATCAGTCTTGTTGCCATAATCTTGGTTTTTTTTTATGTTTAACCCAGCTTTTGCCCTTTCTTCTTTGACCTTGGTTAGAAGGCTCCTCAGCTCCTCCTTGCTTTCGGCCATCAAAGTGGTATCATCTGCATATCTAAGTTTGTTAATTTTCCTTCCAGCAATTTTTACTGCTTAAGCAGCTGGGGGGGGGGGGGGGGGAAAGGGTCTGGGGCTGTTAGGAATTGTGGGAGTTGAAGTCCAAAACACCTGGAGAGCCAAAGTTTACTATGTCTGCTGTAGACAATGCATTTTTTTAATTATAATTTTTATTCTGAAGAAAAAAATCTGTAATGATAAAATAAAAGAGGGGGAACATTTCATGAGTATAGAAAAGTGGGAAATAAAGTGGGAAATAAAGAAATAAAACTAATTTTTAAAAGAACAAGAGAGGGAGAAAAAGAAAAAAAAGAAAAGATTCCTAAAATAGAGCAAGAGTAGAACTGAAATTTGGTACTTCCTGTCTTCGCCTCAAAGAATTAATATCTAAGATAAAGGTAAAAGAGAGTTATTTATATAGTGCTAGTCCTTTTAAAGATTGAATTCAATCATTCCATGCATTTTATATAATAGCGTCTTCTATTATTTCCGGATTTTTGGTTTTCAAAAAACATTTCAGGGGTGTCCAGTCCGTTTAGTTTTTAGGATTTGGGGAGTGACATGAGATTTGATATGTCAATATGTCCATATTCATTATATCTAATAGTCTTAGTATTCAACTTGTATGCAGAACACATCATGTGATGTGCGGGGCTTGATGAATGCAAAGCTGGGGTGAAAATTGCTGGAAGAAACATTAACACCTTAGATATGCAGATGACACCACTCTGATGGCCAAAAGTGAGGAGGAGCTGCGGAGCCTTCTAATAAAGGTGAAAGAAGAAAGTGCAAAAGCTGGGTTGCAGTTAAACATAAAAAACAAGATTATGGCAACATGAATGATTGACAACTGGGAAACAGAGGGAGAAAACGTGGAGGCAGTGACAGACTTTGTATTTCTAGGCGCAAAGATTACTGCAGATGCAGACTGTGGCCAGGAAATCAGAAGACGCTTACTTCTTGGAAGGAGAGCAATGTCCAGTCTCGATAAAATAGTGAAGAGTAGAGACATCACACTGGCAACGAAGGTCCACATAGTTAAAGCAATGGTATTCCCCGTAGTCACCTATGGATGTGAGAGCTGGACCTTAGGGAAGGCTGAGCGAAGGAAGAGAGATGCTTTTAAACTGTGGTACTGGAAGAAAATTCTGACTAACTAACAAAATGAAGTTAAACAGGGACCAATGCAAGATACTCCACTCAGGCAGAAAAAAGGAAATGCAAAGATCTAGAATGGGGGACGATGCCTGGCTTGTCAGCAGGATGTGGGAAAAAGTCAGGAAAGCTTAGAGAAGAGGATGATGCTGGGGAAAATGGAAGGCAAAAGGAAGAGGGGCCGACCAAGGGCAAGTTGGATGGATGGCATCCTTGAAGGCACTGGATTGACCTTGAAAGAGCTGGGGGCGGTGACGACCGACAGGGAGCTCTGGCGTGGGCTGGTCCATGAGGTCACGAAGAGTCGGAGACGACTGAACAAATGAACAACAAAATACTCTTAGTACCTATAGTGTTCTGGTTGGAGTGATTTCTTTTTTCCATAGTTTTGCATACGTTAATCTTGCTGCTGTCATCATGTAGGTCAAAAGTTTGTCTTGGTTTTGATCTAAAACAAAGTCAAACATACTTCATAAAAAGTATTCTGGTTTGTACTTAATGCACTTTGATACCACTTTGCCTTCTCTGCTGGGGCATCACCAAAATTACAACTCTCAGGACTCCTTAGCATTGAGCCATGGCAGTTTAAGTGGTGTCAATATATATATATATATATATATATATATATATATATATATATATATATATATATATATATATATATATAACTAAATATATATATAACTAAATATATATATAACTAAATATATATATATATATATAACTAAATTTGACACCACTTAAACTGCCATGGCTCAATGCTAAGGAGTCCTGAGAGTTGTAATTTTGGTGATGCCAAAATTATATATATATATAATATATATATTCCTGAACTCTAGTTGTGGACTTCAGTTCCCAGAATCCCTGATCATTGAGCCAAGCAGCAGAGGTTTCTGGGAATGGAAGTCCAAAACACCCTTGGCCTCCTTGAGCAACAGATGCAAGTGCCTCCCTGCTTCCTAGCCTCACTCTTGGCCTTGTCCCCGCCCCTTCCGGCCATAGGAAAATCTTCCCAGAGAGGCGCCCAAAAGAGGTGGTGTGGAACCCGGAAGAGCTTGGAAGACTCCAGAGAAGGAGCTGAGACAGAGGGAAGGAAGGAGGCAGGAGGCAGCATCTCTCCCACCCTGAAGCACCTGGTCAGGTATTATTGTTGCTTATTAATTTTACCCTGCTTTTCTCCCATGTGTATTTATTTGTTTATCCTGTACCAAGTGTACAGTTGTGATGTATTTGAGAAAACACAAAGTTTAGAAGCTTGGCATGCTATTAAATGTCCTTTGAGCAGTGGCTGGCCACTTGGAGTGCCTCTAGAAGAAGGTCCATTGTGCATGTGGCAGGGCTCAGGTTTCATTGTAATAGAATCCTAGAGTTGGAAGAGACCTCATGGGCCATCCAGTCCAACCCCATTCTGCCAAGAAGCAGGAAAATCACATTCAAAGCACCCCTGACAGATGGCCATCCAGCGTCTGCTTAAAAGCCTCCAAAGAAGGAGCCTCCACCACACTCTGGGGTAGAGAGTTCCACTGCTGAACGGCTCTCACAGTTCTGACCTTCCTAATGTAGAGTTGGAAGAGACCTCATGGGCCATCCAGTCTAACCCCATTCTGCCAAGAAGCAGGAAAATCGCATTCAAAGCACCCCTGACAGATGGCCATCCAGCCTCTGTTTAAAAGCCTCCACCACACTCCGGGGCAGAGAGTTCCACTGCTGAACAGCTCTCACAGTTCTGACCTTCCTAATGTTCAGATGGAATCTCCTCTCTTGTAGTTTGAAGCTATTTCTCTGCGCCCTAGTCTCCTGCATCAATAGGAGTCTAGTGTCTAGATCAGAGGTCCTCAAACTAAGGCCCGGGGGCCGGATACGGCCCTCCAAGGTCATTTACCCGGCCCTAGCTCAGGGTCAACCTAAGTCTGAAACGACTTAAGAGCACACAACAACAACAACAACAACAACAATCCTATCTCATCAGCTGAAAGCAGGCCCACACTTCCCATTGAAATACCAATAAATTTATATTTGTTAAAATTGTTCTTCATTTTAATTATTGTATTGTTTTAATTGTTTTTTGCACTACAAATAAGATATGTGCAATATGCATAGGAATTCATTCATGCTTTTTTCAAATTATAATCCAGCCCTCCAACAGTTTGAGGGACTGTGACCTGGCCCTCGGTTTAAAAAGTTTGAGGACCCCTGGGCTAGACAGTGTAATTTCTCCAGTGGTGTAGGGCGCAGACACCCTGTAATAATGCGGTATGTCTCATTAAGAGCCACATACTCTGTTTTAGTGTGCTGGGATGTGTTCCACTCTGGGCATGCCTATTCAGCAGCAGAAAAGCAAGGCGCAAGGGCAGATGTCTTCACTATGTCCAATTGTGATCCCCAGGTTGTGCTAGTCAGCTTTCCTATGATATTGTTTCTAATGTCCACTTTTTGCTTGATATTTAAGCAGTGCTTCTTGTAGGTCAGAGCACGGTCCAGAGTGACTCCCAGGTATTTGGGTGCGCTGCAATGCTCCAGTGGGATTTCTTCCCAGGTCATCCTCAGAGCTTGAGATGCTTGGCTGTTCTTAAGATGAAAAGCACATGTCTGCGTTTTAGATGGATTAGGAATCAGCTGGTTTTCCCTGTAATAGGCAGTAAGAGCACCTAAAGCTTTGGAGAGCTTCTGTTCAACCATCTCAAAGCTCTCTGCTTGAGCGGTGATGGCATGATCGTCAGCATAGATGAAACCCTTCCCTTCTGGCAGTGGCTGGTCATTTGTGTAAATGTTGAACATTGATGGGGCAAGCACGCTCCCCTGAGGCAGGCAGTTAAAAACAGAGATTACACTTTCATGCCGTAGGGAGATCTTTCATAATCCACCTTGCATTGGATTATGAAAAATCTCCCTAGGGCATGAAAGTGCTTGTAAGAGCTCCCTCATCAGACACCTTGTTTTTGCAAGGCTGTCATTCACCAAGGCTGTAATTGCCATCTTCAATTTGATAGCAAAACCTTTCTCTAGAATAAGAATAGAATAAGCTGTTCATCACAGCTATCAGCTATCATACTATAGATAGATTTCTTTCTTTGTAGAGCTCTCAATTCTCCCTATACAGAGGAACCTCAACTTAAGAGCATCCCAATCTAAGAGCATTTTGAGTGAAGAGCCCTCACTCGACCCCGTTTTCGCTTTGACATACATTCAGAGCATTTTGAGTTAAGAGCTAGCGTGAGAGAACAGGGCTTTGGGACTTCAAGGGAGCAGCCCCCATGCCTCATGTTCTTGTCCATTTTGCAGTTCGTTTTGCTCTTGTCCGCTTTGAGGAACTTTGAGTTAGTTTATTTTGTGTGTGTTTTTTTATTCCTGGCATGTTTGGCTTCATGAAGAGGGAGAAGAGAGCGAGAGAGGCTGGAATGATGCCTCTGCCTATCCACTTCGTGCTTCTATCATTGTGCCACAACTTTGTATTTCTACCATTTTAAAGTTGATCTTTCTTTCGTTATTGTTCCATATGAACATGTATTTACACATTATTTATTATTTATAAATTCCTTTTTAAAAACATGTAACAAAAATACGGAGGGGGGTTTCCGGTGGCTGGAATGAAGTAATACCATTTCAGCACGGAAATTTGTTTTAAGATAAGAGTGATTTGAGTTAAGAGCTCAGTTACTGATTGGATTAAACTCTTAACTCAAGGCATCAGTGTAATTCTTCCCGTCTTTTGCCTTGCAGGAGAGTCTGGCAAAAGAGAAGCATAATCTGGATGGGAGTTGCAGTCAAGCAGGACTCCTATGGATCTGGATTAAGAACAGAGTTTCCTCTTGTTCAAGCTGAGAGGGCAGAGGCGTTTCGGAAAAGAACTGCACGGAGCAGCCTGTGGAAGGATATGCTGATCTCAAACGTTGAGCGCCAGCGCTTCAGGGACTTCCGCTATGAGGAGATGGAGGGGCCTAGAAAAGTTTGTAGCCAACTCTACCATCTCTGCCGCCAGTGGTTGCAGCCAGAAAGGCAGAGCAAGGCGGAGATGCTGGACCTGGTGGTGCTGGAGCAGTTCCTGGCCGTCCTTCCTGCGGAGATGGAGCGCTGGGTGAGAGAGTGCGGAGCGGAGAGCAGCACCCAGGCCGTGGCCCTGGCAGAAGGATTCCTCCTCAGCCACGCAGAGGAAGGCAGGCAGAGCAAGGAGCAGCAGGTGAGAGGGATTCATGTAGTGCTGTCGTCCCTCCATATTTGCAGATTTAACTTTTGTGGATTTGAGTATTCACGGCTTTGATTAAAATATTCTTTCTTGGAATTCTGTGTCCTTCAGTTCGGCACTATAGTAAACGGATTGATTAAAATGTTCTCCCTTGGAATCTCAAAGCCCTTTTTTAAAATTATTATTATTAAACTTTATTTGTACCCCGCTAGCATCTGCCGAAGGACTCGATGCGGCTTACAAAGGCCGAGGCCTTAACACACAATACAACAATACAAAACCTAGGCAAATTAAAAACAATTAAAGCAATCTAAACAACAACAAACAATGAACAGTCCACTAAGACATGATAAAACTGGGCCGGGGCCAAAGTAAGGGTACAAGAGATTAAAAGTGCTGATGTGACGGGTGGAATATGAGGCTTATGGGCAAGTGCAGTGTGCGGTGTGCAACAGTCTTAGCTTTAATAAAGTGCTTATTGGACTTGGTATTGGAGGTTTCCTATTCGGGGAAGGCACATTGGAACAGCCAGGTCTTCAAGTTCTTTCTGAAGACTGCCAATGTAGGGGCCTGTCTGAGATCTTTGGGGAGGGTGTTCCAGAGTCGGGGGGCAACCACGGAAAAAGCCCTGTCTCGTGTCCCCACCAAACGCGCTTGTGACGCAGGCAGGATCACGAGCAGGGCCTCTCCAGATGAACGAAGGGAGCGCGTGGGTTCGTAGATGGAGATGCGATCACGCAGGTAGGCTGGTCCCAAACTGTTCAGGGCTTTGTAGGTAAGCACCTGCACCTTAAATTGGGCTCGGAAGATAAACGGCAGCCAGTGGAGCTCCTTAAACAGGAGGGTTTGACCTCTCTCTGTAAGGAGCGCCAGTTAACATCCTGGCTGCTGCTCGTTGGACCCTTCAGTGCACCTCTATAGTCTACTTCCTCCAATGACACTGGAGGACCTAGAGGTTTCCTCAAGAGAACATCTCTCTAGGAATCTCTAGATCCCCTGATGCATTTTTATGTTCAGCTTCCAGTGAAACCTATTTATTTATTTATTTGCCTTATTTATATCCAACCTTTCTCTACACCGAGGGGGAGACAAGGCAGCTTACAATGGCCCCTCCATGGTGCCTTAAAACCTACCGCGTCAGTTAAAACATAAGTTAAACATTAAAACATTAGTATAATAAAAAACTCACAACCTCTGAGGATGCTTGCAATAGATGCAGGTGAAATGTCAGGAGAGAATGCTTCTAGAACATGGTCATATAGCCCGAAAAATGTATAACAACCCAATAATAAAAATATATTCCAATGAATCACATCATCCAGACTCATAGTCTAAAGGCCAATACATAGTCAAATTGCACATATTCCATACTCACATTCCTGCACCACTCTATTTTTCCAACGCTTGCTCCCAGAGCCAGGTTTTGACTCTCTTTCTAAACACTAAGAGGGAGGCAGCTGTCCTGATATTGCTAGGGAGGGAGTTCCACAAGTGAGGGACCACCACTGAGAAGGCCCTGTATCTCGTCCCTACCAACCGCGCTTGCGGAGAAGGTGGGACCGAGAGCAGGGCCTCCCCAGACGATCTTAATCTCCATGATGGTTCATAGGGGGCAATACGTTCGGACAGGTAGGCTGGGCTGGAACTGTTTAGGGCAGGGGTCCACAAACTTTTTAAACAGAGGACCAGGTCACAGTCCCTCAAATTGTTGGCGGGCCAGATTATAATTCGAAAAAAATACGAATGAATTCCTATGCACACTGCACATATCTTATTTATAGTGCAAAAACATTTAAAAACAATACAATAATTAAAATTAAGAACAATTTTAACAAATATAAACTTATTAGTATTTCAATGGAATGTGTGGGCCTGCTTTTGGCTGATGAGATAGGATTGCTGTTGTTATTGTGTGCTTTCAAGTAGTTTCATACTTAGGTTGACCCTGAGCGAGGGCCAGATATATGACCTTGGAGGGCTGCATCCGGCCCCCGGGCCTTAGTTTGAGGACCCCTGGTTTAGGGCTTTATAAGCTAAAGCTGGCACTTCGAATTGTGCTTGGTAGCAGATTGACAGCCAGTGGAGCTGACGCAACAGGGAGGTGGCATGCTCCCTGTACGCCGCTCCGGTGAGTAGCCTCTCATTGGACCAATTGTAGCTTCCAAGCAGTCTTCAAAGGCAACCCCATGTAGAGTGCATTGCATTAATCTATACAGGATCTAACTTAATCTCATCATCATCATCAGCATCATCGGCGATCCCTCATGGGCAAATCTGATCGCCTTCCAAGTGTAGGGTTTTGGTGGTGTGTCTGTAGGTGAGTGTAGAGATGTAGTCTTGATCCACATCTTTTCGCAGTGAGGACATCGATTTCCAAGTGGAAGGTGGTCCCGGTGGGTTAGCTTGACACTTCGTCCACTTGACACGTTTCTCTCTTTTGCCCTTGCTCATAGCGCCATATTAGACATTTTGAGAGAAGTGTTACCTCAGTTTTAAGAAATACCAATTTCTAGATCTGTTGTTTCTCACTTTCACAGAGGTCCTGTGATCCTAATCAGGGCCGTAGCCAGAAAAAAATTTCGGGAGGGGTTGAAATTTTTGGGGGGGGGGTTTGAAATTTTCGTGGGGGGGGGGTGTGAAACCTGCCTCCTAGCTCACGCTGAAGCAAAGAGCACAGCTGGGGGAGAGCAGCCTTCCATAGCCTGCAGCTCCGCCCCTGTCAACCACCTCCACCAAGTCTGGCCTCCTTAATGAGAGCATTCAACACACACACCCCACAATGACAATAATAATAATAATAATAATAATAATAATAATAATAATAATCCTTTATTTGTACCCCGCTACCATCTCCCGAGGAGCCCCCGGTGGCGCAGTGGCCGAGCCCAAATACAACAGTAAAAACAACAACAATACAGCAAAATAACTCAAAAACAAGGCAATAACATTAACAACACACCATGACGCAATTAAAATCTGTGGCAGGGCCAAATGTAATAATTAAAATTAAAAAGTGCTGGCCATGACCAGGTGAAAAGGGTAGGTGTTTGGAGGGGGATGGGCATGCAGTTATCCTGGCTCTCTGATAAAGTGCGTTGGTGACAAAATGCTTAGGAGTTTCCTTATTCTGGGAAGGCACACTGGAACAACCACGTTTTCAAGCTCCTCCTAAAAATTGCCAGCGATGGGGCTTGCCTGATGTCCTTAGGGAGAGAGTTCCAGAGTCGAGGGGCCACCACCGAGAAAGCCCTATCCTTTGTCCCCGCCAATTGCACTTGCGATGCAGGTGGGATCGTGAGTAGGGCCTCTCCAGATGAACGAAGAGATCATGTGGGTTCGTACACAAAGATGTGGTCACGCAGGTAGGTGGGTCCCAAACAGTGCCTGAGACAGTGCTTGCAGTTCTGGAGGGACTCTTAATTTTTTGCATCTCATAGACTTAGCATGAGGATTTGGTTAACCAGTTAAAATTCATGAGTAAACCAGGTTTTTTAAAAAATCGGAAACGTTTCGGGGGGGTTTTGAACCCCTAAAACCACCCCCTCGCTACAGGCCTGATCCTAATCCCAATGAAGAGCTGACTGTAGTTGCAAGAAGCCAGGTAGACTTGTTTTCAAAGATATTGTAAAATTACCTGCTGTGCTGACCCACTCAGACAGTGTCCTCTTCCATTCCTTTTCTAATTCCTCCTTCTCTTTGTGATCCTTGCTGCTTCTTCTGGTGCAGGAATTCTTTATGGCAGAGAAAGCTGACTTAGAGGACTGCTATTTCGAAATCAAGGGAACAATGCTGGACAGGAATAGAGTGTCCACTTCAGTGGGTAAGGATGAAGGGAGAAGGGGTTTTTTTAGCCGCTTCTTAAGTATGCTCAACTTTGTGGAGTGTGAGACTCATCATGCTTTCACAGTTATAATTGTCCACAACACAAAACCACATGCAAGTAGGGAAGTGGAGACCAATGGAAATGATGCTTTCTGTAACTGACTTCCAGACAGTCCCAGAGTCCACCAACAGGTCTTGCCATCTTGCTTTGTGGGGAAGAACCAGGGGCCTGAGCTAAGAACATGTATCATCAAAGGCCATCAAAGATCCTGTCTACAGAAGTAGACAAAGGAGTCCTTAATAATAATGTTCTCTCATGAGAATTTGAATCGAAAGATGCTTTGGAAGTCACTCATGGATTTGAACATTGGGTGTAATCATGATGACAAAATGTGGCAGTATTTAGGCCTAGCTGGTTAAGGTCCCAGGCTCTGAGTTTTTCTCATTCCAGTTCCCTCTGAAAGTTGGTCAAAAGTTTGGATGCCAAACCCTATGAGGATCAGGTTAGGGAGCTAGGCTTGTTTAGCTTGGAGAAGAGAAGTTTGAGAGGGGAGATAATAGCCAAATTTCAACATCTGAAAGGATGTCACATAGATAAGGAAGGTTGTTTTCTCCTGCACCACAGACCAGGAGACAGAGCAACAGATCCAAACTATAAGAAAAGAGATCCCACTGAAACATTACGAAGAACTGTTTGGCAGTGGAATGTGCTCCTTGATTTGTGACAGACTTTGTCAGAAATATTAAATATTAACTGGGTATTTTTGATTACAAAAGTGTAAGTCAAGCACTGAAAGAGTGAGTAGGCCAAAGCCTGTTAGATACAGTGGACCAAAGCTACTGTCATCCTGAGGAGAGTGAGTAGGCCGAAGCCTATTAGGTGCAGTGGATCAAAGCTAGTGTCATCCTGAGGAGAGTGAGTAGGCCAAAGCCTATTAGATACAGTGGACTAAAGCTACTGTCATCCTGAGGAGAGTGAGTAGGCTGAATCCTATTAGATACAGTGGAACAAAGCTAGTGTCATCCTGAGGAGAGTGAGTAGGCCGAAGCCTATTAGATACAGTGAACCAAAGCTAGTGTCATCCTGAGGAGAGTGAGTAGGCCAAAGCCTATTAGATACAGTGGACTAAAGCTACTGTCATCCTGAGGAGAGTGAGTAGCCCAAAGCCTGTTAGAGTCAGTGGAACAAAGCTAGTGTCATCCTGAGGAGAGTGAGTAGCCCAAAGCCTGTTAAAGTCAGTGGACCAAAGCTATGTATCAACTTCCCTACAAAATTTCCCTTTTTCCCTCTCTCAATAGTTTTTGGTTATTTAGTTATCCCTGAACATATTCTATTTCCCTTTTTGTTTTTTGTTGTTGTTTTTTTTGGGGGGGGGGGGGTTCTTATGTGGCTTTACATATCTTTTATCAAGATTTTGGCATTCTATCAACCTCAAAATTAAACTGTGATTTTTACTCTCTCTCTCTGTGTGTGCGATATTGTCTGTGTACTGACAGACATCAGTTAGAAACAGAGCAATGCTATATAACACAAGCACTCTTTTACCTTTTGTGCCCCTCACAGGAGACACACTATTGACATGGCCAATGCTTCTTGATTGTGATGCTCATGGTGCATCTTCCACAAGACTAAATCAGGTAGGGAGCAAGATTTGGGAAGGTTTCTGTCCCTGACTCCTCAATGTGTCCCTGGGCCTAAAGCCATCTTTCTCGTCCAGTGTAGCTTCTTTAACTGCACTTGGCCTTTGATTCTTATGTATAATGTGACTTTCTTTAGGTGTCTTTTGAGGACGTGGCTGTGTTTTTCACGGATGAGGAATGTGCCCTGCTGGACCCAAGAGAATGGGCCCTGCACTGGGAAGTGATGGAGGAGAATTTTGGCCTTGTGTCCTCTCTGGGTAGGTCTGCTTCTTCCTTATCGTTCATAAATTATTTATTTATTATTTATTTTGGACATTTATATCTTGTCCTATCTCGACCTCCGCAGAGGGACTCAGGTGCCCAAAACCCCATATAATTAACATTGGTCTCTGAATGATAGTGGAGTTGTTGTTCTGGTTGGTTCTAGATCAGTGTTTCTCAACCTTCCTAATGCTGTGACCCCTTAATACATTTCCTCATGTTGTGGTAACCCCCAACCATAACATTATTTTGCTACTTCATAACTGTAATTTTGCTCCTGTTATTAATTGTAATGCAATTATCTGATAAGCAGGATGTATTTCCATTCACTGGACCAAATTTGGAACAAATACCCGATATGCCCAAATTTGAATAGTGGTGGGGTTGGGGGGTGTGTGATTTATTTTGTCATTTGGGAGTTATAGTTGCTGGGGTTTAGAGTTCACCTACAATCAAAGAGCATTCTGAACTCCAGCAATGAATTGGACCAAACTTGGCACCAGAGGTGGCCCTAGGTAATTTTCAACTGTAAGCTAACAGTATTTTTCTGCCCCCCCCCCCCCCAACCAATCACTGATATATATTTTCTGTTCGTCGTGGGAATTCTGTGTGCCATATTTGGTTCAATTACATCATTTGTGGAGTTCAGAATGCTCTTTGATTGTAGGTGAACTATACATCCCAGTAACTACAACTCGCATATGT
This sequence comes from Anolis sagrei ordinatus, assembly GCF_025583915.1. Classification (NCBI taxonomy): domain Eukaryota; kingdom Metazoa; phylum Chordata; class Lepidosauria; order Squamata; family Anolidae; genus Anolis; species Anolis sagrei. The sequence continues at coordinate 300,408,940 of NW_026845477.1, forward strand.
CAAGGTCTATTTTTCCCCAAGAATGCCTCAAGAGCGCCCCTGGGCTCTTACTGCAAATGCTTACTTTGCGTAATGGGTTGAGCCGCCCCTGCTTGGCACACAAAACTACCATGGCCAACAGAAAACACAGGAAGAGTTTGGTGAGCATTGACCTTGAGTTTGGAGTTGTAGTTCACCTACATCCAGAGAGCACTGTGGACTCAAACAATGATGGATCTGGACCAAACTTGACATAGAATCAAAGAGTTGGAAGAGACCTCATGGGCCATCCAGTCCAACCCCTTTCTGCCAAGAAGCAGGAATATTGCATTCAAATCACCCCTGACAGATGGCCATCCAGCCTCTGTTTAAAAGCCTCCAAAGAAGGAGCCTCCACCACACTCCGGGGCAGAGAGTTCCACTGCTGAACGGCTCTCACAGTCAGGAAGTTCTTCCTCGTGTTCATATGGAATCTCCTCTCTTGTAGTTTGAAGCCATTGTTCCATTGCGTCCTAGTCTCCAAGGAAGCAGAAAACAAGCTTGCTCCCTCCTCCCTGTGGCTTCCTCTCACATATTTATACATGGCTATCATATCTCCTCTCAGCCTTCTCTTCTTCAGGCTAAACATGCCCAGCTCCTTAAGCGCTCCTCATAGGGCTTGTTCTCCAGACCCTTGATCATTTAGTCGCCCTCCTCTGGACACATTCCAGCTTGTCAATATCTCTCTTGAATTGTGGTGCCCAGAATTGGACACAATATTCCAGGTGTGGTCTATCCAAAGCAGAATAGAGGGGTAGCATTACTTCCCTAGATCTAGACACTATGCTCCTATTGATGCAGGCCAAAATCCCATTGGCTTTTTTTGCCGCCACATCACATTGTTGGCTCATGTTTAACTTGTTGTCCACGAGGACTCCAAGATCTTTTTCACACGTACTGCTCTCGAGCTAGGCATTGTCCCCCATTCTGTATCTTTGCATTTCGTTTTTCCTGCCAAAGCGGAGTATCTTGCATTTGTCACTGTTGAACTTCATTTTGTTAGTTTTGGCCCATCCCTCTCTAATCTGTCAAGATCGTTTTGAATCCTGCTCCTGTCCTCTGGAGTATTGGCTATCCCTCCCAATTTGGTGTCGTCTGCAAACTTGATGATCCTGCCTTCTAGCCCTTCATCTAAGTCATTAATAAAGATGTTGAACAGGACCGGGCCCAGGACGGAACCCTGCGGCACTCCACTTGTCACTTCTTTCCAAGATGAAGAGGAAGCATTGGTGAGCACCCTCTGGGTTCGTCCATTTAACCAATTACAGATCCACCTCACCGTAGTTTTGCCTAGCCCACATTGGACTAGTTTCCTTACCAGAAGGTCATGGGGGACCTTGTCGAAGGCCTTACTGAAATCCAGGTACGCTACATCCACGGCATATAAATTGGGTAGATGTGAACACTCTGGGAGTTTGGGGAAAATAGACCTTGACATTTGGGAGTTGTAGTTGCTGGGATTTATAGTTCACCTACAATCAAAGAGCATTCTGAACCCCACCAACGAATAATTGGACCAAACTTCCCACACAGAACCCCCATGACCAACAGAAAATACTATGTTTTCTGATGGTCTTTGGCGACCCTTCTGACACTCCCTGGTGACCCCCGCAGGCTCTAGAACCACTGTTCTAGAGTCTGTTCACAGAAATCCCTAACTTGGCAAACCTTGGTCAAGGCAATAGTGTTGGTGTTGGGTTGGTGTGTACTGCTAAGCATGGGCTACTAGGGGAGGAAGTGTGGGGAACCCCCAGGGGCATCCCTGAGACAACCAGCTTTTCCTCTAAATGTTATGTCAGAGGTCAGAGGTCTTTTAACTCCCGCCACTTCAGGCGGGAGCCCTGACAATTCGGTCACGCGCTGTGAAGCATTTGCTCGGTTCTTTGCAGACAAAGTCGCTTTGATCCGTTCTGAGCTGGACACCATGTTAAATGCAGTCTCTGTGGATGTGACACGAGCACCTGCTTGTCCTATTTTGTTGGATTCTTTTCAGTTTGTGAAGCCCGAAGGTGTGGACAAGATACTTGGAGGAATGAGGCCCACCACGTCCATCCTAGACCCCTGCCCATCCTGGCTTCTGAAGGAGGCCAGAGGGGGATTGGCTGAGTGGGTAACGGTGGTGGTTAATGCCTCCCTTCGGGAAGGCAAGATTCCAGCGTGCTTAAAACAAGCAATTATAAAACCGCTGTTGAAGAAACCATCATTGGACCCCACTAAATTTGACAACTTTCGGCCTGTTTCCAATCTCCCCTTTTTGGGCAAAGTCATGGAAAGCGTGGTGGCCTCACAACTCCAGGTATTCTTGAGAGACACGGATATTCTGGATCCGGCACAGTCTGGTTTCAGACCGGGACATGGTACTGAGACGGTCTTGGTCGCCTTAGTGGATGATCTGCGCCGGGAGCTAGACAGGGGGAGTGTGTCCCTGTTGGTGCTCCTGGACCTCTCAGCGGCCTTCGATACCGTCGACCACGGTATCCTTCTGGGGCGCCTTGCGGAAATGGGTCTTGGGGGCACTGCTCTGCAGTGGCTCCAGTCATTTCTGGAGGGTCGTACCCAGAAGGTGTTATTGGGGGACTGCTGTTCAACACCACAGCCTTTGACCTGTGGGGTTCCACAGGGTTCTATACTGTCCCCCATGCTGTTTAATATCTACATGAAGCCGCTGGGTGAGATCATCCGGAGTTTCGGGGTGCGGTGTCATCTGTACGCAGATGATGTCCAACTCTGTCACTCCTTTCCACCTGCTACTAAGGAGGCTGTCGAGGTCCTGAACCGGTGCCTGGCCGCTGTAATGGTATGGATGAGGGCGAACAAACTGAAATTAAATCCAGACAAGACAGAGGTACTCCTGGTCAGTCGCAAGGCCGAACAGGGTATAGGGTTACAGCCTGTGCTGGACGGGGTCGCACTCCCCTTGAAGGCGCAGGTTCGCAGCTTGGGTGTGACCCTGGATTCATCGTTGAGCCTGGATCCCCAGGTTTCAGGGGTGACCAGGGGAGCATTTGCACAGCTCAGGCTCGTGCGCCAGCTGCGCCCGTATCTTGGGAAGTCTGACTTGGCCACGGTGGTACACGCTCTGGTCACATCCCGCCTTGACTACTGCAACGCTCTCTACGTGGGGCTGCCCTTGAAGACGGCCCGGAAGCTTCAGCTGGTTCAGCGTGCGGCAGCCATGTTACTAACGGGAGCGGGTAGCAGGGAGCACACAACGCCCTTGTTGTCCCAGCTCCACTGGCTGCCGATTTGCTACCGGACCCAATTCAAGGTGCTGGTTCTTGGACCGCATCTCGGCCTATGAGCCCACGAGGGCCTTGAGATCGTCTGGGGAGGCCCTTCTCTCGATCCCGCCTGCCTCACAGGCACGTCTGGCGGGGACGAGAGAGAGGGCCTTCTCAGTGGTGGCCCCCCGGCTGTGGAACACCCTCCCTGTTGACATCAGACAGGCGCCCTCCCTTATGGCTTTCCGTAAGAGCCTAAAGACCTGGCTATTCGAGAAGGCATTTAATTGAGAGCTACACGAATCTGGTAATGACAACTGGAACGGACTATGGATTATGAGACTGGCTACGATTCTATGTTGTGACGGTGCGGATTTGTTAGTGTGATTTAGATTAGATTAGATTAATGTGTAATATGGTTAGGTTGTTATATTGTGTATTTTTGTAAACTGTTTTTATATGTTGTACACCGCCGCGAGTCGCCCCAGGGCTGAGAGCGGCGGTCAACAAATGCAGTAAATAAATAAATAAATAAATAAATAAATTATGGTTTTCTCCAGCCACCAATAAGAATACAGATTGAGCAATCTTGCAGCCTGAAAGACAGTTGCATCTGTCAAGTAGGAAGTTTAGGTACCGCTTATGCAGGGAGGCTAATTTACGACGCCATAAAAATCTCCAGCAAGCATGCAAAGAATGAGGTAGTACATCACCAGTGTCACAAATAGACAATGAAGCGACATCTCCCCTGGTGGCCAGAATACCTTCATGACAAAGCTGGAATGTTAAATAGCCTCTGTGTGTGTCTGTCTATATATGTTGTGTGTCTATGGCATTGAATGTTTGCCATGTATAGGTACATTGTAATCCACCCTGAGTCCCCTGTGGGCCAAGAAGGGCAGAATATAAGTAGTGTAAATAAATAAATAATAGTAAATAAATAAATAAGGTCAAGCAAGGTTCCTCATATTGATGCAAATGGGTGCCAGCTAATCAATTGTGTTAACACTCTGCTGCCTACCTCCATCTATCACAAGGGCATTCCACAATTCTTTCTCTCTCTTCCAGCTGGTGACGAGCAACTGAACGAGAATGACAGAGAAATATGCAGATTGTGGCTTGAAAAGCCCATATGCGAAAAGATGGAAGAGAAAAGACAAAACACTCAAGGAAAAAGGAGCAAAATGCTCACTTCTCAAAGTGGGGAGATCTTTGACATCTCGGTTGAAGAAATGACACAAACTGGAAATGAATGTATTTGCTTCCTTTGTGGAAGATGCTTCGGTTCTCAAACGAGCCTTAATTCTCATGTGAGAACGCACACAAGGGAGATGTTTTTCCAAAGTGGCAAGTGTGGAAAGATCATTGGTGATGGGAAAGGACAAACAATTCACACCAGGGAGAAACCATTTCACTGCCTAGAGTGTGGAAAGTGTTTCCGTCTAAAGGTACACCTGAGCTCTCATGAACGAATCCATACAGGAGAGAAGCCCTTCCACTGCTTGATGTGTGAAAAGAAATTCAGTCAGAAGAGAACCCTCATCCGTCATGAAAGGATCCATACAGGAGAGAAACCATTTCAGTGCTTGGAATGTGGAAAGAGATTCACTCAGAAAACAGATCTTGCTCGACATGAGATCATTCACACAGGGCAGAAACCATTCCAGTGTTCAAAGTGTGGGAAGAGCTTCAGTCAGAAGGCACACCTGACCTCCCATGAAAGGATTCACACAGGCGAGAGACCATTTCGGTGCTCCGAGTGCGGGAAAAGCTTCAGTCAGAAGCCACACCTTGCTTGTCATCAAGCCGCACACACAGGGGAGAAACCATTTAAATGTTTGGAATGTGGAGAACGTTTCACGCGGAAGGTGCACCTCACTCGCCACCAAGTAACTCACACAGGGGAGAAGCCCTTCCAGTGCTTGGAATGTGGAAAGTGCTACAGCCGGAAGATGCATCTCACTTGTCACCAGGCAGCTCACATGGGGGAGAAGCCATTTAAATGTTTGGAGTGTGGCGAGAGCTTCGGTCGGAAGATGTCCCTCACTTGTCATCAAGCGAGTCACACTAAGGTGTAACCATTCCAATTGGGTGGATAGGCCCCAATGTCCATGAAGCTTTCCCTCCCAATGTTCTGCTCCTTCGGACCTTGTGAGAACTGTAGTTCATTGTCTTAACTGCCATTCTGGATTCATCACCTCTGCAGGAGTCTACTGTATTCCATGCAGCTGTGGACAAGTCTACATAGGGACTACCAAACGCAGCAGCATTGCCCAAACACGAATCAAGGAACATGAAAGGCACTGCAGACTACTTCAACCAGAGAAGTCAGCCATAGCAGAGCACCTGATGAACCAACCTGGACACAGCATATTATTTGAGAACACAGGAATGCTGGACCACTCTCACAACCACCATGTCAGGCTACACAGAGAAGCCACTGAAATCCCCAAGCATGTGGACAATTTCAACAGAAAGGAGGAAACCATGAAAATGAACTAAATCTGGCTACCAGTATTTAAAAAAAAACTCTAAAATTACAACAGCAAAACAACTGAGAGGAAACAATCAGGCACATCAAATCACTCTCAACAAAATATTCCCCCCAGGCACTTCCAAGCCATTAAATGCTAATCAAGGTGGTCAGTTGAAACATTCACACAAAAGTCCTTTGTCCCACCCTTTGTCATTCCACAGATATATAAACCCATTTTCCTACTTCCAACAGACCTCACTACCTCTGAGGATGCTTGCCATAGATGCAGGCGAAACATCAGGAGAAAATGCCTCTAGAACATGGCCATATCGCCCGGAAAAACCTACAACTCCTCATCACTTCTAGTTTTTCTTGGGTCTCTTTTGGTTGGGAGGGGGTGTTCTTGCTGTGTTGGTATTGCAGAACATCCAAAACAGAATTTTTAGTTCTTCTTAAGCTCTTTTCAATTTTTAGCCATTGAATAATAAAATAATAATAATAATAATAATAATAGATTGAAGAGAAACAAATGGAAAAGATGACACGATATGAGGATTTAAAGATGGAAATGCAAAGACTCTGGCACAATCCCGTTAAGGTGGTCCCAGTGGTGATCAGCACACTGGGTGCAGTGCCTAAAGACCTTGGCCTGCACTTAAACACAATCGGCGCTGACAAAATTACCATCTGTCAGCTGCAGAAGGCCACCTTAGTGGGATCTGCACGCATTATTCGCCGATACATCACACAGTCCTAGACACTTGGGAAGTGTCCGATGTGTGAGGCAATACAACAGCCAGCAGAGTGTCTGCTGTGGACTCATCTTGTTGTGCTTCAAATAATTAATAATTAATAATAATAATAATAATTACAACAACAACAACAACAAAAACTTTACTTTTATACCCAGTCAACCATCTCCCCTAGGGGACTTGGGGTGGCTTACAAGGGACAAGACCAGAAATTACAGATAAAAACAAAGGCAATTAAAATATCAGATAAAATAAATTAATTAATTTAGAAAAGCTTTATATATATACCGCTCTATCTCCCTGAGGGGGACTCATAGCAACATCACCAAAACATACAGAGTAAACAGCATAACATAAAATTAACAAAACAACATAAGCATAAAATTATCACAGTAACACATATATATTAAAAATAATCCTGCGTGTTCAGAGCAATTAAAAGGCCAGGCTGAGGCTTGTGCAAACTCAAAATATGAGGGGACCGGGAATTAAGTACAGTGCTATAACAGGCTAACAGCAATAGCAGGTACGGGTCTGTGGCTGCTCATTTCCAGGGCCTATTAGAGGGATGATTGGGGTAATAGGTAGGAAGTATAAGGTGATATTCAACAATGTTTGGGGCTGGGCTAGAACTGGTCATTCTCAAAGGCTTGTTGAAATGTACTGAGTCCCTCTATGGAGGTTAGAGAAGAACTGTATATAAAAGTTTTTTAATAAATAAATAAATAAACCACCAGGTCTTCAAGCTCTTACGAAAGGAGAGGAGGGATGGGGCCTGTCTTATTTCCCTTGGAAGGGGTTCCAGATGAAGGGGCCACCACCGAGAAGGTCCTCTCTCTCATCCCTACCAACCGTGCTTGTGACGGTGGTGGGAGCGAAAAGAAGGCCTCCTCAGAAGATCTTAGAGTTCATGCCGGTTCATAGAAGGAGATGCGATCATGAAGATAAAACAAACAGAGTAATAACAACATCAAAAACAATATTTTATTTATTTATTATTTAAACTTATATGCCGCCACTCCCCTGGGGCTCAGAGCGGCTTACAAGAATAGCTAAAACCTAACAAAATTTAAAAGCAATTTAAAACTATTTAAAAACAACAATATCAAACATTAAAAGCCTGTTGAAACAGGTATGTCTTACATGCCCTGCGGAAAGCTGGTAAGTCCCGCAAGGCACGGATTTCAGGTGGCAGAGTATTCCAGAGTGATGGTGCCACTGCTGTGAAGGCTCTGCGTCTGGTTGCTGTTAGACGCAAGGTTTTGACACTGGGAATTTCCAATAGATCTTGGTCCTCAGAATGGAGGGATCTCTGGGGTTGGTAGGGGGTGAGGCGGTCCCTCAGATACATCGGCCCAAGACCATGCAAAGCCTTAAAGGGGAGTACCATCACTTTGAAAGTGATCCGGTGCTCAATTGGTAACCAATGCAGCTGTAGTTATGTGGCATCTTTGGGGTTATGTGGCATCTCATGGGAATTCCCGCAAGAAGCCGAGCGGCTGCATTTTGTACCAACTTGAGCTTCTGGATCACCGACAGAGGAAGGCCAATGTAGAGGGCGTTATAGTAGTCCAGTCTTGAGATGATCGTGGCCTGGATCACCGTAGCTAGGTCGTCCCTGGACAGGTAGGGGGCCAGCCGTCTAGCCTGCTGCAGATGAAAGAAGGCGGTTCTGCTAACGGCGGAGACCTGGGCCTCCATCGTCAGCAGAGGGTCCAAAAGGACTCCCAGACTCTACCAATGATGACGGGCATAGCACCTCGCCATCCAGGGTGGGCAGATGGATGTCCCCACTGCCCGGTCGACCCAGCCATAGGATCTCCGTCTTTGCTGGATTCACCCTCAACCTGCTGGCACGCAGCCATCCAGTAACGGCCTTGAGGCACTGATGGAAACAATAGGGTACAGAGTCCGGACGGCCTTCCATCTTCAGCACCAGCTGAGTGTCATCGGCGTACTGATAAGACTCAAGCCCAAAACCTCAAACCAGCTGAGCAAGTGGTCGCATATAGATGTTAAATAACAGAGGAGAGAGAATGGCCCCCTGAGGAACCCCACAAGATAGAGGGGACCTCTCAGAGACCAGGCCTCCCCTCTCCACTCGCTGTCCACAGTTGTGAAGAAAGGAGGACAGCCAGTTTAAAGCTCTCCCCCTGACTCCAGCAACAGCAAGGCGGTGGGTCAAAAGATTGTGGTCGACTGTGTCAAATGCTGCTGTGAGATCCAATAACACAAGCAGTGCTGACCTGTCCTGGTCAAGCTAGCATCGAAGGTGATCCGTGATGGAGACAAGCACAGTCTCTGTCCCATGCCCCGCACGGCAGCCAGATCCCTCAGAGCATTCCGGAACCTACTGGGTTCCATAAGTCTCCTTCGGCGAGCCCAGATTGGCTCGGCGCCCTTGCAGCGTGGGTAGGCATGCTCCAACCGGACACTCAGGGTGCAGTGATCCGACCATGGAACCTCTATTGTGGAGGCTTGGGTCACTTGAATTCCTGCGCTGAAAATGTCTCCATGGTAGACACTAGGTCCACAGCTGCTAATGGACAAGAGTCTGCATCAGCATGGACATTGAAATTCCCCAAGACGATAAGTCTGGGGAACCTCAAGGACAACTCCGACACAGTCTCAAGCAGGTGGGATAGGCTGTCTGCTGGTGCGCTAGGCGCACGGTACACCAGCGGAAAGGCGATACTCTCACAGGAATCCCACACCAGGCTGAAATAAAGGAACATAGCTGGGATTCAGGCTCAATGAGTACAATAAATCCTGAAAGGAGCCCAAGGAAAGTGCCAAAATCAAATAAACGGACTGGGAAATACTATTATTGAAAGTGTTGAGGTAGTGTTGAATGGGCTGCTGGGATCCTCATTTCTATAGATGTGACGTTTCTTTCCAAAATATCCCAATTTTTTAAAAAAGGGTCGGGCTTTAGCACAGCTGGTTAATCATCAGCAGCAATAGATCTTACCAATCGAAAGGTTGGCAGTTTGAAGCCTGAGTCGGGGTGAGCACCCGACCTTCAGCCCAGTTTACTATGAAAACAGCTGTGAGCTGTGAATAGATAAATTAGGCACTGCTTAAGCGGGGAGGTATTTAACATCACCATAGAGGAAATAACAGAAAATGTTGGCGATCAAAGGAAGGAGGAAGTCTGTGATCAAGGGCTCTTCGTCATAGAGCAGCGGTTCTCAACCTGGGGGTCGCGACCCCTCGGGGGGTCGCCTGGCCATTTTGGAGGGGTCGCGAGGCAGTCTCCGTTGGCCCCGCCCCTTCATCAAAATGGCTCCCCACAGGGTGGATGGCTCGCGCTTCCCGCCAGGCTCGGGGAGGCACGAGCCAGCCAAAATGCTCCCTGCGGGGCCCAGGCCCTGCCTGGGAGCACAGCTCGGCCGGCTCGCGCATCCCAAAGTGCTCGGGGAAGGCGCCAGTCGGCTAAAACGCTCCCCGCAGGGCCCAAGCCCTGCCTGGGAGCACGGCTTGGCCGGCTCGTGCTTCTCGCCGGGCTCGGGGGAGGCGCCAGTTCGCCAAAACGCTCCCCGCAGGGCCTAGGCCCTGCCTAGGAGCATGGCTTGGGCTGCTTGCCTGCCCGACGGGCGGCGCAAGCAGGCGAGGGGCTTCTCGAGAGGCCAGGCCCCTTGCCTGGCTTGCGCCGTCCGTCGGGCCTGGCAAGCAGGCCAAGCAGGTGAGGGAGGCACAACCGCGTGGCCTGGCTGTGAGGCTGGAGGCAGCCATGTGGGAAGCGGCGGCAGCAGGTACGCTTCCCAGCCGCTCCACTCAGGCTGAAGCAGCTTTGCCAGAGGCAGGCTCCTTCCTCATGCTGCTTCTGTCCTTCCTGGGCCCCAACGGAGCGCAGTGAAGGAGGTCCTCAGCTCAGCAACCTGCCTGCCTGCCTGCCTGCCTGACTTCCTGGGCCAAGAGGTGAAAGCTCTCATTATTATTATTATTATTATTATTATTATTATTATTATTATTATTGTATTATTAAGGCTGGATGGCCATCTGTCAAGGGTGCTTTGATTGTGCTTTCCCTCCATGAAAGTAGAACGAAGGGGGTTGGACTGTATGGCCTTTAGAGGTCCCTTCCAAATCTGTTGTTTTTCTTATTATCTATGGGTGGCCATCTGTCATGGGTGCTTTGATTGTGCTTTTCATGCATGAAGGCAGAAGGGAGTTGGACTAGATGGCCCAAGAGGTCTCTCCCAGCTCGTTGTTGTTGTTGTTGTTGTTGAGGCTGAATGCCAAGTTTGGTTTAATTCCATTTCTGTTTGAGTTCAGAATGCTCTTTGATGGCAGGGAAACTATATATCCCCAGAACTCCCAAAAGCCAAGGTCTATTTTCCCCAAACCTCTCTGGTATTTTCTGTTAGTCATGGGATTTCTGTATGCCAAGTTTGGTTTAATTCCATTTCTGTTTGAGTTCAGAATGCTCTTTGATGGTAGGGAAACTATATATCCCCAGAACTCCCAAAAGCCAAGGTCTATTTTCCCCAAACCTCTCTGGTATTTTCTGTTAGTCATGGGATTTCTGTATGCCAAGTTTGGTTTAATTCCATTTCTGTTTGAGTTCAGAATGCTCTTTGATGGCAGGGAAACTATATATCCCCAGAACTCCCAAAAGCCAAGGTCTATTTTCCCCAAACCTCTTTGGTATTTTCTGTTAGGCATGGGATTTCTGTATGCCAAGTTTGGTTTAATTCCATTTCTGTTTGAGTTCAGAATGCTCTTTGATGGCAGGGAAACTATATATCCCCAGAACTCCCAAAAGCCAAGGTCTATTTTCCCCAAACCTCTCTGGTATTTTCTGTTAGTTATGGGATTTCTGTATGCCAAGTTTGGTTTAATTCCATTTCTGTTGACGTTCAAAATGCTCTTTGATGGCAGGGAAACTATATATCCCCAGAACTCCCAAAAGCCAAGGTCTATTTTCCCCAAACCTCTCTGGTATTTTCTGTTAGTCATGGGATTTCTGCATGCCAAGTTTGGTTCAATTCCATTTCTGTTGAAGTTCAAAATGCTCTTTGATGGCAGGGAAACTATACATTCCAGCAATCCCCAAATGCCAAGGTCTATTTTCCTCATGCCTCTCCAGTGTTTTCTGTTTGTCCTGGGTGTTCTGTATGCCATGTTTGGTTCAATTTGATTGTTAGAGTTCTGAATGCTCTTCGATGGCAGGGGATCTATACATCCCAGTAACTGCAACTCCCAAATGTCTTGATCTATTTTCCCCAAACTCCACCAGTGTTCAATTTTGGGCATACTGAATATTTGTGCTAAGTTTGGTCCAGATCCATAGTCATTTGGGTTCACAGTGCTCTCCGGATGTACATCTTCCATAAATCACTGTCAATTCCTCCCAATCCCCTCCATATTTTTTGTTGGTTATTGGGGTTCTGTGTGCCAAGTTTGGTCCAGGTCTGTAATTCGTGGGAGTCGCAGTGGACTGTGGATGTCAGAGGTGAACCAACTGAAGGTACTGCAGATCCCACCATCCCTTGTCCATACTCCCACAAACATATTGTTTTTGTGATTAATCACTATGCTTTAATTATGTTCTATTTCTACCAATGAAAATACATCCAGAATATCAGATATCTACATTACAATTCAGTAGCAAAATTACAGTTATGAAGTAGCAACGAAAATATGGTTGGGGGTCACCACAACATGAGGAACTTCATTTAGGGGTCACGGCATTAGAAAGGTTGAGAACCACTGTCATAGAGGATGGAGCGTCAGCACCCTGTGGCCGGGATTGAGCACAGCCTCTAGGATGCCTAAATTGGGGAAAATGTTGACATATACCTCTATCTTGGATTCTCGTAAGTGCTGACTTCCTCTCTCCGTGACTTTGGATTGCCTGGACGCTGCTGCTGCTTTTTGGACTTCAATATCTTCTACTGGAGTTCCTTCGACTTTGGACTGCTTTTGGATGATGGCTTTGTTTTTCTACACCTTGTTTGCTTGTATTCTTTGAACTCTGTGATTTTGGGGCGTTTTGCTCAAACTTTAGTTTAACCTGGATTATATGCCGGTTTAATCCGGATTATTTGCTAAATTGAGTTTTTACATTGCAATTTGCTAGAGACTTTCAGTTTTGACCAGGGACAGTGAAGTAAGTGTCCCTGAGTACTTTTTGTTGCCTTAATAAACTTTGTTTGGATTTGATCCCTGTGTCTGGCTCTTTAAAGGCGTCTGGGTCCTGACAGTTCTTTCTCCCACCCTAGACATCATTCCACAGATATATAAACCCCATTTTCCTAGTTTCTAACAGACCTCACAACTTCTGAGGATGCCTGCTATTGATGCAGGCGAAACGTCAGGAGAAAATGCTTCTAGAACATGGCCATACAGCCCGAAAAACCTACAACCCGTGGTATTTTATACATACACACACACACACACTATAGATTAACCCCTCTTAGAATAAATATTGGTTAATAGAGTCCTTGGACCTGCTAAGTAAATTTTGATTATTTGCATAGAAATGTATAAAGTTTGTATGGAGGAAAAAAGAGGGGGAAGAATAATAGTGATATATAGTACATTTTGGACACAGAAACAAACAGATTACCTCAGGGGAGTGTGCTTGCTCCATCAATGTTTAACATCTACACAAATGATGAGCCACTGCCAGAAGGGACTGAGGGTTTCATCTATGCTGACAATCGTGACATCACTGCTCAAGCAGGGAGCTTTGAGATGGTTGAACTGAAGCTCTCCAAAGCTTTAGGTGCTCTAACTGCCTATTACAGGGGAAACCAGCTGATCCTTAATCCTTCTAAAGCAAAAATGTGTGCTTTCCATCTTAAGAACAGACAAACATCTCAAGCTCTGAGGATCGCCTGGGAAGGAATCTCACTGGAGCATTGCAGCACACCCAAATACCTGGGAGTGACCCTGGACCATGCTCTGACTTACAAAAAACACTGCTTGAATATCAAGCAAAAAAGTGAGTGCTAGAAACAATATCATTTGAAAGCTGACTGGCACAACCTGGGGATCACAACCAGACACAGTGAAGACATCTGCCCTTGTGCTTTGCTATTCTGCTGCTGAATAGGCATGCCCAGTATGGAACACATCCCAGCACGCTAAAACCGAGGATGTGGCTCTTAATGAGACATGCCGCATTAACAAAGGGTGTCTGCGCCCTACCCCACTGGAGAAATTATACTGTTTAGCCTGTACTGCACCACATCTGCCAGAAAGTACCTGCCAATATGAAAGGACCAAGGCAGTGACATCTCCGGCCCATCCTCTATTTGGATATCAGCTAGCACGCCAATGCCTTCAATCAAGAAATAGTTTTCTAAGATCTACAGGGACACTTCCTGGAACACCTCAGCAAGCAAGAGTCCAAAAGTGGCAGTCTCAAACCCAAAACGTCAAGCCATGGCTGATACCAAATGAGAGACTCCCCCCTAGGCACACAGAAGACTGGGCAACTTGGAAGGCGCTGAACATGCTGCAGTGGGGCCACAAAGAGGAGTCTACGACATGCGAGTGTGGAGAAGAGCAAACCACAGACCACCTATTACAATGCAGTCTGAGCCCTGTCACATGCACAATGGAGAGTGATGCAGGGGGAAATGGAAGGAAAGAGAAAGAGGGCAAGATGGATGGATAGTATCCTTGAAGTGACTGGCTTGACTCTGAAGAAGCTGGGATTGGTGACCAAGTATTAAGAACAATGAATTTGGAAAACTGTAAAGGGCTTCAATCACCTATGATCTTAGAGTTCCAAAATGAGATTGAAAATGCTGAGCCATTTCAACAAAAGAAACTATACGAAAGTGTAACTGGGCAATTGCTGTATATAAGTAACTACACACGTGTAGATATTGCTTTTACTGTACATTTCTTAAGTAGGTATTCAAGTAACCCAACTACAGCAGCTTGGAATGGTCTCAAAAGATCGATGAAGTATTTAAAGGAAACACAATGTTTTGTTTAGTCTTGAACCCTGATGATTCACTAACACTATTTATTTTATTTATTTACTTTACTTGTATACCGCACTCTCTCAGCCCGTAGGCCAGAAGGCTATGTGGACGGTGACTTTGGTAATAGTCCCGATAGGAAATCAACAACAGGAATTTTATTTAAATTCTGTAACACAGTTATAGATTGGAAATCTAAAAAGCAATATTTTGTAGCCTCGAGTTCAAGTGAGGCTGAGCTTGGTGCACTATCACTAGCCTATACAGAAGTATGTGTCCTAAGCAACTGCTGAGGGATTTACAGATTCCAGTAGAAGAGCCAACAAACATTTTTGAAGATAACCAAACTTGTATTGTTGTAGTAAGACCTGCTAGTACTGGTGCAAACGGTGGGTTGGAGGTTAGAGGAGGGAAACGGGTTACTTGTGAACAAGAGTCTGACGAGGAGCATCAAAGGAAAAGGATCCGGGATATCCTTATGGCACCCACAGAGGAAGAATCCTTTGAGGGTTTCTCCGGGGATGATGGGCCTCAGAGTGAAGAAGAAAGTACCATGCTCTACTCCCAGAGTAGAAAGAGAGTTAGTAGTGATCAGGAGTCAAACAAGGAACAACAAAGGAAGAAGATCCGAGAGATATTTACTGTCCCCATGGATGACGAGTCATTTATGGGTTTTTCTGGGTCACAGAGTGATGGGAATGGGGATGAGGCTTTGGACTGGACTAAAGTACAAGAGGTGCAAGGGGTTTGTGGGGAACCAACATCCAGTGATACATTCGTGGGTTTCGCTGGTGGTGAGGAGTGGCAATCAGGGAACACTACAGAAACATGGGGAGACTTAAGTCTTGACAGGAGGTGGAGAAGTTGGAGAAGTGGTGACAGGAGTTCACGTGTGAATCTTGGGGCACCTGCACGGGATAATGACGGAGCATTGGCTAGCTCTTCATCGGAGGATGAGGATGTATGATATAAGCAAGGTCAAAGATGGGAAACCTTTGCAGAAGGCAAGGTGTCACTTTGGGTATCGTATGTTCTTGTCGCTGCCTGTTTCGTGTTGGGATTTTGGGTCCGGGATCTGCAGCCTGGCGTTCCGTTTACTTCGTTGGGACTGACTTCTCATGAGTGTGGAATTCTCCTTTCCTGAACCTTGGACTACTCGACAACGCTGCCTGCTGGACTTTGGAATCGACGCTACTCCAGATTGTTTCTATCTTGACTCCTGGACTTCAGCTGACAATGGCTTCTCTCTCCCTGCGGTTTCTGTTCTCTGTTACCTCTTTGTGTGCAGTTTGTTTGTTTGCCGCTGAAGATTGTATTTAATCCGGTTCTTTTCTCCGGATAATCCGGACTATTTCCCCATTTGCTTTATTTGCACCAAGTTTGGTCTGCGTTTTGAGTTGTTGCCAGTATTACTTAAGTGTTTCTGAGCTTATTTTTGTGTTGGACTCAATAAACTCTGCTTTTGGACTAAGAACTGTGTGTGGCCCCTTTAAGGCGTCTGTGTCTTGACAGATTGCCTTCTGTCCACATAAGACAGACATGGCTAACTTCGAAGGACTAGCGGCTCAGGTAGCACTCTTGCAAACGCAACTCCAGAAGGCGCAGTCTTCCGCTCCGCAGCCTAAGGGGCGTGTCATGCTTCCGGGGGGGGGGGGCATTTTGCACTCCAAAGGACCTGTTGCCTGTATTTTTCACTCAAGTAGATCTGTATTTTGGGCAAATTTCTGCTCTATAACTTCCCAATGACCCAGCCAAGGTGGCGTTCATGTTGAGTTTGTCTGGACCAGCTGCCAAGTGGGCTGTGTCCATTGTGACTGGCAATAATCCTATTGAGGATAATTTGGTTGCTTTCAAGGAGGCTCTTACTAATGCTTTTGGAGACCCATTGCGTGTTAAACATGCTGGTTGGGCTCTGCATTGGTTAAGACAAGGAAAACGCACTGTATTGGATTACTTGACCAAGGTCAACCTTTTGAAACAGTTGGACTGGGGAGAGAAGCCTTTTATGTTACTTTTTATTGCTGGGTTATCTGACCAGCTGCAGGATGAATTAGCTCGTCTTGAGCCAGCTACCACATGGGATGAACTTACTAAGAAAGTGCTGAGGATTGAAGCATGCTTAGAGTTCAGAAAGAAGGGTCGGCTGAGTCAGGGAATGATTATTTCTTCTACTTCTAACACTACTAGCAATAGAGATGATGAGGAACCCATGCAGCTGGGAGTGTTTAGAAAATTGACACTGAGAAAGAGCGAAGGAAACAATTGCATTTATGTTTGTATTGTGGTGGTAGGGGGCATTTTGCAAAGAATTGCTCTGTTAAACCTTCCAAATTTCAGGGAAAAGGTCAGCCCTAGTGCATCAAGAGTCCAATGCACTAGGGCCAATAGTTCAGTTGCCCAGAAATAATAATCATGTGTTTGTACAAATTACACTCTTAGTTGAGAATTATTATTATTATTATTATATTATTATTATTATAACTTTATTTGTACCCCGCTAGCATCTCCCAAGGGATTTGATGCGGCTTACAATAGGCCGGAGCCCAACACAATACAACAACACAATACATAGCAAATAAAACAGTTAAAGCAGAAACACAATAGCAATAGCAATACAACAGGACATTATTAAAAACTGAGCCGGCCGGAGTGGGGTACAGGATTAAAAGTGCTGAAGTGTCGGAGGGATATGGGATTAAAATATAAGTGCAGTGTGCGGTGAAGGTGATCTTGACTCTACTAAAGTGCTTCTGGGCTTTGGTAGTGGGGTTCCTAATCTGAGAAGGCACGTTGGAACAGCCAAGTTTTCAGGTTCTTTCTGAAAACTGCCAAAGTAGGGGCCTGTCTGAGATCTTTCGGGAGGGCATTCCAGAGGCGGGGAGCCACCACAGAGAAGGACCTGTCCCGCGTCCCCACCAAACGCGCCTGCGACGTGGGCGGGATCACGATCAGGGCCTCTCCTGATGACCGGAGTGAACGTGTGGGTTCGTAGACTGTGATGCGGTCACGCAGGTAGGGTGGTCCCAAACCGTTCAGGGCTTTGTAGGTAAGCACCTGCACCTTAAATTGGGCTCGGAAAATAAACGGCAGCCAATGGAGCTCCTTAAACAGGAGGGTTGACCTCTCTCTGTAATGGGCCCCTGAATGGGGAGAGTGTAGATACTTGGGCACTAGTGGACTCAGGAGCTACAGGTTCTTACATAGATGAACAGTTTGTTCAACAACATAACATTCCTATAGTTTGTAAAAGTAAAACTGCATGGGTGGAGGGAGCAGATGGTAAACTGGTTGGAACTGTAGGGACTCATGAAATCAAGGGTGTATCTTGGAAGTTACAAGGATTTACAGAAAGCTTTGTTTGGGATATTACCAGATTACCCAGATATACAGTTATTTTGGGAATGAGTTGGTTATCTAAAGTTAATCCATGTATTGATTGGGTTACCAAGACAATTAAGATTGGGAAACAACAGTGTCTGATAATGTCTGAACAAGATTCAGATATGAAAGGGGTTCCTTCATGTTATTATGGAGGATGTGTTTTGTAATAAAGAAGCGGACAAACTACCACGACACAGACCTTACAATTGTGCTATAAACTTAGAGGAGGGGGCTAGATTACCTGCTGGGCATTTATTTATTTATTTATTTATTTATTTATTTGCTTCACTTTTATACCGCATATTTCAGCCTTTAGCAGGCGACTCAATGCGGTTCACAGTGCAATTAAAACACAATAGTACAAAAAACCGGAACGACAAAGTTGCTCCACCAACAATTAACATCAGACAGACAACCCACAAACAACATATACAACGCCTCCGTTAAAGTCAGATCCATTCTCATAGTCATTATGCCGTTCCTATATTCAGTTACCGTCTTCCTTAGTTAGTTGCATTACTGCTTTATTACTGCTTAGTTAGTTGCATTACTGCTTTAGTTGCATTTATATGCTTTATCTGTTCCAGAGCAACAGGCATTGAGAGAATTCTGACCATCTAGCTCTCCTACTGCAGCACCAGTATTTTTCGTTGCTAAGAAGACTGGAGATCTTAGACTGGTTTGTGACTATAGGGTGTTAAATAAGTTTACTGTAAGAGATCGGTACCCACTGCCATTAATACAAGGAGCTTCTATTTTCTCTAAGTTAGATTTGCACGGTGCATATAATTTGGTACGAATTAAGGAGGGAGATGAATGGAAGTCTGTGTTCAATACATGTTTTGGGGCTTGTGAGTTTTTAGTTATGCCATTCAATTTATGTAATGCTCCAGCTCTGTTTCAACGTTTAATTAATGATGTCTTCCGTGATCTGTTGGATCGCTTTGTAGTCATCTACTTGGACGACATTTTGATTTTCTCTAAAAATGTACAAGAACATAAGCAACATGTTCGGCAGGTGTTAAAACGTTTAAGGCAAAATGGATTATTTGCCAAGGCAACCAAATATGTATTTCATGTCACTGAAGTTGAGTTTTTGGGGCATATCATTTCGGGGAAGGAGTTAAAGATGGATCCTCATAAAGTGGATGCTGTCAATTCATGGAAGGTATTAACTTCCAAGAAGGATGTTCAAAGGTTTCTTGGGTTTGCCAATTATTAACGAGAATTTATTCCACCCTATGCCCAGTTAACTGTTCCTTTGACTCGTCTACTACAGAAGAAGTATCCTTTTGAATGGACTATAGAGGCTCAACAAGCGTTCAATCCACTTAAGCAAAGTTTTCAGGATGGTAAGATTCTTATACATCCTGATGTTAACAAACCATTTGTTGTGGAAGCAGACGCTGCCAATTATGCTTTGGGAGCTGTGTTGTCACAAAAAGATTAATTTGGGAACTTAAGACCTTGTGGGTTTTACTCAAGGCAACTCACCTCTTTTGAACAAAATTATACCATTTGGGAAAAAGAATTATTAGCTATTAAAGTTGCTTTTGAGGTCTGGAGGCATTGGTTGGAGGGTGCAAAGCATAAGATCATTGTCAGGTCGGATCATAGGAATTTGGAACATCTACAGACGGCTAGAAAGTTAAATCAGAGACAGATTCGGTGGGCGTTATTCTTTTCGAGATTCGACTTTAAAGTGGAGTTCATTGAGGGGAAGCAAAATATTAGGGCGGTTGCGTTATCTCATAAACCAGAATATAAGTCATTAAGTGAGCCAATAACTAAGACTATAATACCACCATCAGACCAAGTTTGGTCTACGTTTGGTCTCCGCTTGTTGCCAGGAGCACTGAAGTTAAGTGTTTCTGAGCTTATTTTTGTGTTGGACTCAATAAACTGCTTTTGGACTAAGAACTGTGTGTGGCCCCTTTAAGGCGCCTGGGTCTTGTCATGTATCTTAATGGCAACTCAATCTAGGATTAAACAAAGAAGCAAACATGTTGACATCTAGTGCAATTGTGTCAGAGATGCTGTGAAAAATGGAAAAAATTCACTGACTTATTGCAATACTTGTCTGAACTTAGCTAACATATTAACGAAGCCATTGGGGGCACAAAAGCATAGCCAAGTCCTGAATGATTTGGGAGTATTTGAATTTGCTATGTAAAAGGTTTTTTTTTTTTAACACAAGGAGGAGTGTTAGGGTATACTGAAGATTGACAGCAAGATTGTGTGTGTTGCAAAACCTATACTGCTGATCACAGCCTGCAGGAACTAATCTAGGTCAGCAGCTAAGCAATTAAGTTTGGACCATACCCGGTGAGGTGTGGCTGTGCGTGTGTATTAGCTCCTGCTTTTGGTTCGCTTTTGCTATTAGCTCTCTCCTTTGGCAGAAAAAGAAGATGCCATGCTTTTTGGGTCTTGCAATGCTTACAAAGACTATATAAGTTTATTACACCTTAAGAACTATATTTGATGTAATACTGCAAGTTGTTTTCACTCTGCTGTAAAGAGTAAAGGTTTCTGTTTTTCGTTTTGCAACTGTGCAAAGTTATTGTGTTTTTGTTGGATGGGACTGAATTCCGCTTGAAATGCAACAAAGTCAATCTTCCGACTAAAACCTTTCCCACACTCCAGACACGGAAATGGCTTCTCCCCACTGTGAATTGTTTCATGGTAAGTCAGATCTATCTTCCGAATAAAATTTTTCTCGCACTCCAGGCATTTGAATGGTTTCTCCCCAGTGTGAGTTGCCAGATGCAGAGTGTGAGGCCTACCTTCTGCATAAAGCCTTTTCTACAGTCCAGGCATTTGAAAGGTTTCTCCCCAGTGTGAATGGCTTGATGATGGGCGAGGTATTTCATCCAAGGGAAACTATTTCCACACTCCAGGCATTTGAATGGTTTCTCCCCAGTGTGAGTTGCTTGATGCAGAGTGAGGCCTGCCTTTTGAATAAAGCCTATTCCACACTGTGGGTATCTGATGCTTTCTCCCCAGTATGAATTGCTTGATGTCGGGTGAAGTGTGTCCTGTTTTGCTCTTTAAAACAGCCTCAATACAAAGTTGAAAGTAAAAGAAAAATGCTTTACTCCAGCAAAGAAAATAAGGGAATGCAATTGAAAAAGTAAACAAGAAAATCTTACTACAGATACTACAGATAAGGCACAGATTACGAAGACCTTAACACAAAGCAGGTTCCGGCAGTAACAGAGTTGTTGTTAGCTAAGTTCTCCTGCTTCTGATTTATACCCCACACAGGAGGGCTTAAGGTGTCACCCAATTAGCTCATCAATCTTTTAGCAGCTAATCTAGCTGACCGCCACCTGTTCTCGGACTCCGTCTTTCTAAAAAAGTAGGCTAAAAAAGCCTCATTGTCAGATTCTCCTTCCTCTTCCTCCAAGAAACCTCCCTGCTCCCCTTCTTCTTCCGATGATGAGGAATCCCCAAAAAAGTGCACTTTCTGAATAAAGCCTTTTCCACAGGCCGTGCGTTTCAATGGTTTCTCCCGAGTGTGAGTTGCTTGATGCTTAGTGAGCTCTGCCTTCTGAATAAAGTCTTTTCCACACTCTGGGCATTGAAATGGTTTCTCTCCAGAGTGAGTTGCTTGATGCTGAGTGAGGCATGACTTCCTAATAAAGTCTTTTCGACACTGGGCATTTGAATGGTTTCTCCCCAGTGTGAGTTGCTTGATGCCGAGTGAGGTTTGCCTTCTGAATAAAGCCTTTTCCACACTCTGGGCATTTGAATGGTTTCTCCCCAGTGTGAGTTGCTTGATGCTGAGTGAGGTTTCTCTTCTGAATAAAGCCTTTTCCACACTCTGGGCATTGGAATGGTTTCTCTCCAGAGTGAGTTGCTTGATGCTGAGTGAGGCATGACTTCCTAATAAAGCCTTTTCGACACTGGGCATTTGAATGGTTTCTCCCCCGTGTGAGTTGCTTGATGCCGAGTGAGGTTTGCCTTCTGAATAAAGCCTTTTCCACACTCTGGGCATTTGAAT
>NW_026845477.1:300431725-300454308 GCF_025583915.1 Anolis sagrei ordinatus
GCTCGATGCAGAATGAGGTCTGCCTTCTGAATAAAACCTACTCCACACTCTGGGTATTTGATGGTTTCTCCCCAGTGTGAGTTGCTTGATGCCGAGTGAGGTTTACCTTCTGAATAAAGCCTTTCCCACACTCTGGGCATTGGAATGGTTTCTCCCCAGTGTGAGTTGCTTGATGCCGAGTGAGGTCTGCCTTCAGAATAAAACCTTTTCCACACTCCAAGCATTTGAATGGTTTCTCCCCAGTGTGAGTTGCTTGATGCCGAGTGAGGATTGCCTTCTGAATAAAGCCTTTTCCACACTCCAGGCATTTAAATGGTTTCTCCACCGTGTGAATTGCTTGATGCTGAGTGAGGTGTGACTTCTGAACAAAGCCTTTTCCACACTCTGGGCATTTGAATGGTTTCTTCCCCGTGTGAATTGCTTGATGCCGAGTGAGGTCTGTCTTCAGAATAAAGCCTTTTCCACACTCTGGGCATTTGAATGGTTTCTCCCCCATGTGAATTGCTTGATGCCGAGTGAGGTCTGCCTTCTGAATAAAACCTATTCCACACTCCAAGCATTTGAATGGTTTCTCCCTAGTGTGAATTGCTTGATGCCGAGTGAGGTCTGCCTTCTGAATAAAGCCTTTTCCACACTCCAGGCATTTGAATGGATTGTCCTCAGTGTGAATGGCTTGATGCCGAGTGAGGTTTCCCTTCTGAATAAAGCTTTTTCCACACTCTGGGCATTTGAATGGTTTCTCCCCAGTGTGAATGGCTCGATGCTGAGTGAGGACTGACTTCCGAAAAAAGCTTTTTCCACACTCTGGGCATTTGAATGGTTTCTCCCCAGTGTGAGTTGCTTGATGCCGAGTGAGGTCTGCCTTCTGAATAAAGCCTTTTCCACACTCTGGGCATTTGAATGGTTTCTCCCCAGTGTGAGTTGCTTGATGCCGAGTGAGGTTTACCTTCTGAATAAAACCTTTTCCACACTCTGGGCATTTGAATGGTTTCTCCCCAGTGTGAGTTGCTTGATGCTGAGTGAGGTTTGCTTTCTGAATAAAACCTTTTCCACATTCTGGGGATTTGAATGGTTTCTCCCCAGTGCGAGTTGCTTGATGCTGAGTGAGGTTTCCCTTCTGAATAAAGCCTTTTCCACACTCTGGGCATTTGAATGGTTTCTCCCCCATGTGAATTGCTTGATGCCGAGTGAGGTCTGCCTTCTGAATAAAGCCTTTTCCACACTCCAGGCATTTGAATGGATTGTCCTCAGTGTGAGTTGCTTGATGCCGAGTGAGGTGTGACTTCCAAATAAACTCTTTTCTACACTTCAGGCATTTGAATAGTTTCCTCCCGGCGTGAGTTGTTTGATGACAAAGAAGGAAACTCTTCAAAATGAAACCCTTTCGGCATATCCAACAATGAAATGGTTTCTTCCTTGTGTGATCTGATTGGTAACGGGAGAGGAAGGCCTTTTGACTGAATCTTTTTTTCCCCTCCAAACACTTGGATGACGAGGAATTGTTTCCACAAGTGCTTCCTGGAAAGAGACATCAGAAGTCAACAAGATTAGAAGAAAAGAATTCCGACTGCTTTAATATCAATATAATATATAATATAATACAAAGAATTCTGGTTTTATGTGAGCTGACTAAGCACAAGACAGGGGGAGCCTTACCCAGAGAGGACAGGCGTTCCAAATTCTCCTCCATCACCTTCTGATGAAGGGCTCTTTGGCCTGGGTCCAACAGAGCCCACTCTTCTTCTGTGAAATCCACAGCCACCTCCTCAAAAGTCACCTGGAGAACAACAAAAATATTGTTTCAGACTGCTCTAAAACTTGAAATTCTTATTGGATGATATCTACAGGCTCTTTGAAGTAACACGTTGGATGCAAGCAAAGGGAAAGAACAAGATTTTGTGAGAACCACAGGGTGGTTAAATCGACAGCAGAACACCGCCTGCGCCTTTCTTGGCTTGCTGGAGGGCCTGCCCCCTACCTGATGTACTTCTGCAGATGCTATTCTGAGTTCCTCTTGAGGAAAAGATGCTCTTCTACTTCTACTTACAGACCCAGTCCTTGTTCCCTCTCCTGGAAGGAAAGGAAAGAGAAGGGAAAGAGAACATTATTACCCACTCTCTCCTTTCTCCTTCAAATTCCTTCTACACATTCCAATGTAACAAACACCATAATGTATACACAGAAAGAATTGGGAAGTCTTGGAAGACCGCAGTCCTGCAGTTGTGAGGTGCACATCATCCTTCTCCTTTATAATCAGGCACAAGTTAATCAGGCAAATCTGCTCCTGAGCATGGCTTCTTAACGGAAAAATGGTAGCTGAGGCAGGAATAACATTGAAAAAAGGAGGATAAGCTCCTCCTTCACCAAAAAGAAGAGCACTTCAGCAAGCTTTTTATTCAAAATCAGCAAAATGCACACATTAAATGCAAGAATGACGTCAAGGTCAGCCTTGGGTTAGTGAAAAGACCCCAACAAAATTTAAAACCTACAGGCAACAAGAAGCCTTCTTCCAAAATGACCCTGTGTCAACCTATCCTTTCATAACCCTCCATTTTCTTATGATTTCCATTTTTAGTGGTCAACATTTTAAATCTCTACATTTTTCTCGTCTGCAATGGGAGCTGATGAGATTCCTACTTTCTCTTAGTTTTGCTGGTCATACATGCTCAGAAGCGGGCGCTAGTGGCAGCTGAATTTACATTGCCTTGTTGTAGGCAGGCACACCACTTGGAGTGCCTCTGGTGTTGCCATAAGAAGGTCCTCCATTGTGCATGTGGCAGGCCTCAGGTTGCATTGCAGCAGGTGGTCTGTAGTTTTCTCTACTCCACACTCGCATGTTGTAGATTCCACTTTGTGGCCCCATTTCTTAAGATTGGCTCTGCATCTCGTGGTGCCAGAGCGCAGTCTGTTCAGCGCCTTCCAAGTCGCCCAGTTTTCTGTGTGCCCAGGGGGGAGTCTCTCATCTGGTATCAGCCACTGGTTGAGAGTCTGGGTTTGAGCCTGCCACTTTTGGACTCTCGCTTGCTGAGGTGTTCCAGCGAGTGTCTCTGTAGATCTTAGAAAATTATTTCTTGATTTAAGTCGTTGACGTGCTGGCTGATATCCAAACAGAGGATGGGCCGGAGATGTCACTGCCTTGGTCCTTTCACTATTGCCTGCTACTTCCCGGCGGATGTCAGGTGGTGCAATACCAGCTAAACAGTGTAATTTCTCCAGTGTTGTAGGGCGCAGACACCCCGTGATAATGCGGCATGTCTCATTAAGAGCCACATCCACAGTTTTATTGTGGTGAGATGTGTTCCACACTGGGCATGCGTACTTAGCAGCAGAGTAGCATAGTGCAAGGGCAGATGCTTCACTGTGTTTGTTGTGATCCCCAGGTTGTGCCAGTCAGTTTTCGTATGATATTGTTTCTAGCGCCCACTTTTTGCTTGATGTTCAGGCAATGCTCCTTGTAGGTCAGAGCATGGTTCAGAGTGACTCCCAGGTATTTGGGTGTGCTGCAATGCTCCAGTGGGATTCCTTCCCAGGTGATCCCCAGAGCTTGGGGTGCTTGTCTGTTCTTAAGGTTTTTTTTTTGTCATGTTAGGAGCGACCTAGGAAACTGCAAGTCGCTTCTGGTGTGAGAGAACTGGCCGTCTGCAAGGACGTTACCCAGGGGACACCTGGATGATTTGATGTTTTTATCATCCTTGTGGGAGGCTTCTCTCATGTCCCCGCATGAGGAGCTGGAGCTGATAGAGGGAGCTCATTCGCCTCTCCCCAGATTCGAACCTGCAACCTGTCGGTCTTCAGTCCTGCCAGCACAGGGTTTAACCCACTGCGCCACCGGGGGCTCCATTGTTTTTAAGGTGAAAGGCACATGTCTGTTTTTTAGATGGATTAGGGATCAGCTAGTTTTCCCTGTAGTAGGCAGTAAGAGCACCTAGAGTTTCGGAGAGCTTCTGTTCAACCATCTCAAAGCTCCCTGCTTGAGCAGTATATGCTATTATATATAATATACTATTATATATAGTATACATATATACACTATTATATACAGTATATAATATACTATTATACCCAGATACTAAGAGTTGTATTCCTCCCGTCCTTTTTTATCAGTGAAAATGTTACAAGGGAAAAATCCAGCTACGCAGAAGCTAAGAAAGAAAAAGCAGATTTTCTGTTAGGAGACTTTCTTAGCTGAAGTATGCATACACGATCCCAGTACTGTTTAGGCAGCATGATATTGTTAACGTGCCATGATTCATACAACCCAGATATATTCAGGCAGACTTGAATGGAGAAGGCCAAGGAGAAAACTTCGGACGGCACTTACTCATTGAGGGAGACTTTCCTTCGCTGTCCTCCATCCTCCACCTTGGCTGCTGCCTTTGACTGGATTCAGAAAAACACTGACCTGCCTCAGGGATCCGTTCCAGACACAAATCCTGCAGCAGAAGCAGAAACAAGGGAAGGAAATGAAAGGGAGAATTGGGGAAAGAAAAGGCTTCAGTAGTGGTTGGGGAGTGGGACGTGGGATATGTCAAACAGTTACATCTTCTGCATGAAGAGGATTGTATTCATTTGCTTCTCATGTTTTTAATGGCTAAAATATAACCTTTCCACAGACTTGAAACAATTACAACACAGAGATAACAGTACAGAATAAGGTGACAGATAAGCATATCTCTACCCATGCTTAACTGGAAGCTTTTCGAGAAGCATGTTTCCTTGTGAGAACAAAAGGACAGGAAGGACGGAGCCAATCTAATCTCCCTACCAAAGAGTTGCAGAACCCAAGGAAGCCACTGAGAAGGAGGCTCTGTCCCATCTTCCCAGGAGGTAAGACCATGAGAGGAGCGGCATCTCAGGCTGAGCCCAACGAGGGCAGAGAAAACACTTCTTGGAAAAGCTGAGACCCAAGCCATACGGAGCTGTACACGAAATGACCAGTGCTATTAATTACCCCATCTCTTTAAAAGGTACCCATGTTCTGTGTATTTCTGGGAAGCGGAATCCCATCATACAGGTCCAGGCTATCCTTGACCTGCCTTTTGACTGATGAGACGCAATTATCTCTGGCCTCAGATTGTTCCAGACTTTTCAGAAAACGTGCCAAGACATATGGATGGCCCTCAAAATGACCAGAATGAACGGAGCTCACCGTCTCCTTTTCCTGCTTCTTCTCTGCCTGACTCAGGAGGAAGCCTTCTGCCAGGGCCACCGCCTGGGAACTGGTCTCTGCCCCACATTGTCTCACCCAGGACGACATCTCCGAGGGAAGGAGTGCCAGGAACTGCTCAAAGACCACCAAGTCCAACATCTCCCCCTTGGTGCGTCTTTCTGGCTGGAGCCACTGGCGGCAGAGAAGGTGCAGCTGGCTGCAAACCTCCCGAGGTCCCAACGTCTCCCTGTAGCCAAAGTCCCTGAATTGCTGGCGGCATAAATCTGGAGTGAGCACTTCCTCCGGCAGGCTCTTCTGGGTGGCTCTCTCCTCGAATGCTCCTCTAGGCTTGGCCTGAATAAGGGAAGGGCCCTTTCCCAGGCTGGGCTCAGAAGACTCTTTTCCTCCCATCTTTTCAGTTAAACCTTGCACTGTTGCCAGGATCTCCTGCAAGGCAAAAACACTGGGAAAATTACTGAAGGTAGAAAGAAAGGGGCAGGAAAAGCAAGCAAGATGTTTGATGGGGATCCAAAGAAAATGGGGAAAACAACCCCAGTCCCATTTTAGCATATCTCTGTGGCCATAAATGATGTTCCTTTTCAGTCCTTATACACCACTTACAAGATATTTTGGTGTCCAGAGCAAGCAAACAAGGTAGCATCTACCTATTATGCTTGGGATTAAGTGTAATTTATAAGCCAGTAAGGGTGATCCCAGTAGTGATCGACACACTGGGTGCAGTGCCTAAAGACTTTGGCCTGCACTTAAACACAATCGGCGCTGACAAGATTACCATCTGCCAGCTGCAAAAGGCCACCCTACTGGGATCTGAATGCGTTATTCGCCGATACATCACACAGTCCTAGACACTTGGGAAGTGTCCGACGTGTGATCCAATACAACAACCAGCATAGTGATCTTGTTTGCTGTGTACTCATCTTGTTTTGTCTCAATTAATAATAACTTTAGTTATATCCCACCACCACCTCCCCAAAAGGACTCGGGTGGCTTACAAAGCACTCCAGGGTGCCCATATAACACACAACTGATAAAAACAGTACAAAACAAGTCTGATAAAATTATAACAACAACCCACCCATCAACACATGTCAAAATCAAAACAATTTTAAAACAACAAGTACCGTAAAAAACGGGCGACAAGACGACTTTTTAAACCTTGAAAACCTTTTGAAAAGTTGGGGGTCATCTTGTCTTCCGGATATCTGAAGCAGCCTGCTTGCCTGACTTTCAGGGCTGCGCAGGCCAGTGCTGGCTGCCGAGGCCTGCGCTGACCTCCGCAGTGGAGTGAGCGTGCTCGCCCCTGCTGCTCCCGGCGAGGCTTCGAGTGAGATTGACTCTGGCCTCCAGGAGCAGTGCGGCGAGAGGCCAGACGGTCCATTGGGCCCCCGTTGGGCCCAGCAAGGAAAGAGGCAGCGTGAGGAAGGAGTCCAGAGGGCAGCCTTCTTCACGCTGCCTCCCTCCTTCCTGGGTCCAATTGGGGCCAACGGAGTGTCTGGCCCCTTGCCTCACTGCTCCTGGAGGCCAGTCGATCTCATTCAAAGCCTCGCCGGGAGCAGCAGGGGAGGGAGCGTGTGCTCATCAGCTGCGGAGGCCAGTGCAAGCCTCGGCAGCCAGCGCTGGCCTGCGCAGCCCTGGAAGTCAGACAGGCAGGCTGCTGCGAGGGGAGATTCTCCTCTGCTGCCTCGGTTGCATCGTCCGCTCGCTGCTTTCACAGTGCAGGCCTCTGCAGGCCTGCAGAGGCCTGCGCTGGCATAAGCAGCAAGCAGAGGACACAGCCGACTGACTGACTGACTGACTTCCAGGCCCAGGAGGTACCATACTTTGTGCTTTTGTAGTAGTAATAGTATTAAGTCTGGATGGCCATCTGTCAGGGGTGCTTTGGTTGTGCTTTCCCTACATGAAGGCAGAATGAAGGGGTTTTGACTAGATGGCCTTTAGAGCCCCCTTCCAACTCTATTATTATTATTATTATTATTATTATTAGTAGTAGTAGTAGTAGTAGTAAGTCTGGATGGCCATCTGTCAGAGGTGCTTCGGTTGTGCTTTCCCTGAAAGAAGGCAGAATCAAGGGGATTGGACTAAATCGCCTTTAGAGGTCCCTCCCAACTTTAGGATTCTATGAAAGGAATCTTTGTCAACCACGAGCCAATAGTGTGATGCTGCAGCTGAAAAGGCCAATGCCAGGGCTGGTTTTTTAATTGTTATAAATGATAATTTAATACAACTGTTTATTTTAACTGATTGCCAGCATGATGTAAAGGACCCAGAGTGTAAATGAAATTCAAGGGCGGAAGAGCAACTGTAATGTACAATATAAGGTACCATGTCCCTCTCATAGGAACCTGCATGTCATAAGCATTTGAATTAAAATTACCATATTGAATACAAATCTGATTTTTAAAAAAATGTTATTTGGTGTGCATTGGAAGAGGGGTGGTCTTATACAGCGAGTATATCCCAAACTCTATATTTTAACTGGAAAAGTTGGGGGGTCATCTTATAAGCTGGAATATACGGTACATAAAACTAACTGCTGTCAATTCACAGGTGCCAAGTGTCAGCGTCATATGGGCCCATTCAGCCTACTCAAAATCAAAAGCCTGTCTGAATATCCTGTTTTCAGGTTGGAACGGAAGGACTGAAGGATGGGGGCTAATTTAATCTCTTTTGGGAAGGTGTTTGAGCCAGGGGGCCACCACAGAGAATGTCCTCTCTCTTGTCCCCACCAACCAAGTTTGAGATGGTTGTGGGCCTGAGAGGAGGGGTTCCCCTGTCAATCTCAGAGTCCACACCAGTTCGTAGAAAGAGATGCGGAGTTGAAGATAGGTTGGACACGAAGCCTATGTAATATATAAACCCAAAGTGGCATCCAAGTTACTACTAATTTTGCTTATGGTGTAAGCATCACCTGGAAAGCCTGATTCTCTTTGATTGATGGACATGAAGGGCAGAAGAGCTCAGATAATCTTTCTGGCTTCTGACAGCTACATGCCTACCAAACCCTACCCAAAAGTCATTCAGTGGCACAGATTCAGAAGTTGTTTTTAAAAAGGAGAAATACACTGATTTCAGTAAGATCTTCATATGCTGGTAGAGACTTTTAAAAAATAATAATGATTTTTTGCAGAACCCCTGCAATGTTTTTGCGGAACCCTTGCGTTCCAAAGATCACAGATTGGGAAGCACTGGTTTACATCACTGTGATCACCATCAAAGGGAAAGAAGTGCAGAGTAGCAGATTCCTGCCAGCACCTGCCACATGAGGCAACCGCTTCATTGGCCTGAATGTCGGGCCTTTTCCAGAGGGTCAAAAGCTCAATGCGCTTTGTCCCATCTCTCAGTTTGAAATAAGCCATGCTGAGAGTCAATTGTGTAGAGCAGTTAAGAGTTCTGGGCTGGAGACATCCTCCTATAAAGCCCTAACTTTCATCCCAACCTCCCTTGGAGGGCTGTTGTTAGCAATGGGTAAGGCCGTTGACAAGGCCAAAATAAAGAAAGGCCCAGGCCCAGATGGATTTTCTGTCTTGTTCTACAAGCTGTACAAAGATGAAATAGGTTTATTATTGCTTTCAATAATGAATTGAGTGCTCCAGAAAGGGGAAACGCCAGACTACTGGGTATGATAGTCCTCATGCCTGAACAAGGTAGACATATGCATTTTACTGTATTTGTGCGCTCCTGCAGCACTATTATAAGCCTCCCTGAGTCCCTTTTGGGAGATTTTGGCAGGGCAGAAATAAAAGTATTACTGTTCTTCTTATTATTATTATTAGGAACAAGTCAAGAATTTCAGACAAATTTCATTAGTCAATTGTGATTACAAGTTATTTGCAGATATATTATCAAATAGACTGAAACAAATCTTAGTGAAAACAATTCATGGAGACCAAGTGGGCTTGAGAAAAGGCAGAGGAACGAGAGACCAAACTGCCAATATCCACGGGATAATGAAGGAAGGCGGGAGTTTCAGTAAAACATCTACTTTTGTCTAGGGCTTTATAGGTCATAACCTGCAATTTGTATTAGGACCGTATACGTATTGGTGCTGTGAAGCCAAACACCAATAGATCTGGACCAAATTTGGCACAAACACCAGACATGCCAAAATTTGAATACTGGTGGCTTTGGGGTGGGGGATTGATTTTGTCATTTGAGAGTTGTAGTTACTGGGATTGATAGTTCACCTACAATCAAAGAGCCCCTCGGACCCCACCAACGATGGAATTGAACCAAACTTGGCATACAGAACTCCCATGACCAACAGAAAATACTGGACGGGTTGGGTGTGCATTGACCTTGAGTTTTGGAGTTGTAGTTAGACCACACTTGGAATATGGGCACCACAATTGAAGGGAGAGATTGACAAGCAGGAATGTGTCCAGAGGAGGGTGACTCAAATGATCAAGGGTCTGGAGAACAAGCCCTATGAGGAGTGGCTTTAAGAGCTGGGCAAATTTAGCCTGCAGAAGAGAAGGCTGAGAGGAGACATGATGAGGGCCATGTATAAATATGTGAGAGGAAGTCATAGGGAGGAGGGAGCAAGCTTGTTTTCTGCTGCTCTGGAGACTAGGACGCAGAGCAATGGCTTCAAARGACAGGWAAGGAGATTCCARRWGGAACATWAGGAAGAACTTCCTGARGGTGAYAGCTGTTCAGCAGTGGAACTCTCTGCCCCAAAGTGTGGTGGAGGCTCCTTGTTCGGAGGCTTTTAAACAGAGGRTGGATGGCCATCTGTCGGGGGTGCTTTGAACYGATTTTCCTGCTTCTTGGCAGAAGGGGGTTGGACTGGATGGCCCACGAGGTCTTTTCCAATTCTATTATTCCATACATCCAGAGAACACAAACAAAGATGGTTGTGGACCAAATTGGCACAAATATCGTGTCATAATTTGGTAGGGTTGAGAGGGGTTTTTGAGAGGGGTCATTTGGGAATTGTGGTTGCTGGGATTTATAGTTAACCTACAACCGAGGAGCACTCCAAGCCCAGCCCACAATGGATCTGCAAAGAATTAGGCACACAGACCCAACATGGCCAACAATATGAGTTGCTTTATGAGTTTTAGTGTTGTATTTGTTAGGCTGTTGTTTTATTGAGGGCCTTGGCCTTTGTAAGGCGCACCGAGTCCTTCGGGAGATGTTAGCGGGGAACAAATAAAGTTAATAAATAATAATAATAATAATAAGTAATACAATATAATACTACTACTAATAATAATATATTATAATTATATATTTTAAAATATATGTAATATTATAGTACAATATAATAACATACAATATTAATATTAAGGTAATATTCTGCCATATTCCAGCTTCTTGGCAGAAGGGGGCTGGACTGGATGGCCCACGAGGTCTCTTCCAACTCTTTGATTCTCTGATATTGTATTGACTTCTTCCTTGTGAGCCGGCCTGAGTCCCTCTCGGGGTGAGAAGGGCGCCATATCCAGGTCGTAAGGAAATAAACAAAATAACTTTGAATACTGAGGGAGTTTGGGGGCGATTGACCAACCATTTTGGGAGTTGTAGTTCACCCACATCCTTAGGGGTGCACTAATTAAAAAAAAACAAAACAAAASGAAAGGAAAGACTTATTTCACCCCCCAAATAAACAGTATTCAAACTACAAGAGAAGAGATTCCATCTGAACTTTAGGAAGAACTTCCTGACTGTGAGAGCCGTTCAGCAGTGGAACTCTCTGCTCCTTCTTTGGAAGCTTTTCAACAGAGGCTGGATGGCCATCTGTCGGGAGTGCTTTGAATGCAATATTCCTGCTTCTTGGCAGAATGGGGTTGGACTGGATGGCCCACGAGGCCTCTTCCAACTCTTGGATTCTATGATTCTATTACAAATTACCTAAACTGCTGCTTCTGCTGCTGCTTCTGCTTCTGGGCCTGTCTTGAAGAGACCGTTGCCCGAGCCTCCCGCGAACCCCGCCCACACATGCGCACACACTCACACTGCCGCGCGCTGAGCACGCCTGCCCTGCCCTCAGAAACAGCCCTCCCATTGGCTAAGAGGCCGGCCAATCACAGCGCAGGAGGGCTTTTCGAAAACTTTGGTTCCAAACGAGAACGGCTCCTCAGAGGGAGGCCTCCAAAGCCAGGCTGCCTCCAGATCTCGAGTGGTGGACGTCATTTCCCGGAATCCCTGACCGTTGAGCCAAGCAGCAGAGGCTTCTGGGAGTGGAAGTCCACAACACCCTTGGTCTGTCTCCTTGAGCGACAGCTGCAAGCGCCTCCCGGCATCCCTCCCTCGTGGCCTCGRTGTCCCCGCCCCTTCCGGCCAGAGGAGAATCTTCCCAGAGAGGCGCCCAGAAGAGGTGGAGAGGGACCCGGAAGGGCTTGGGGACTCCAAAGAGGGAAGGAGCATGGAGGGGGGATCTTTCTCTCCCTGGAACATCTGGTCAGTGACCATTAGGCACTCTCGAAGGCTTTCATGGCCGGAACCACTGGGTTGTTGTAGGTGTTTTGAGCTGCATGGCCATGCTCCAGAAGRATTCTCTCCTGACGTTTCGCCTGCATCTGTGCCAAGCATCCTCAGAGGTTGTGGGACCTCACAACGTCCGAGAATGGCTGCCATTGATGCAGGCGAAACGCCAGGAGAGAGTGCTTCTGGAACGTGGCGATACAGACCGAAAAACTTACAAAAACCCTATTATTATTGTTGTTGTTTTTGTTGTTGTTATTATTATTATTATTGTTATTTGATACACAACAAGATGAGTCCACAGCAAACAAGATCACTCTGCTGGCTGTTGTATTGGATCACACCTTGGACACTTCCCAAGGGTTAAGGACTGTGTGATGCATCGACAAATAATGTGTGCAAGATCCCCGTAAGGCGTCCTTCTGCAGCTGGCAAGTGGGAATTTTGTCAGCGCCGATTGTGTTTAAGTGCAGGCCAAGGTCTTTAGGCACTGCACCCAGTGTGCCGATCACCACTGGGACCGCCTTGACTGGCTTGTGCCAGAGTCTTTGCAGTTCAATATTTAAATTCTCACATCGTGACAGCTTTTCTCTTCAATCCTGTGGAATTCACTTCCCGGGGAAATTAGATCTGCAACATCGCTCCTTTCCTTCAGGAAAAAACTAAAAACATGGATCTGGGACCAGGCATTTGGACAATCGGGCAGATAAAGGAAGAACTTTGATGATGACTAGGAAACGATTAATGGATTAGATCTATGGAACTCTGAAAGATGAAACGCTGAGCACGAGAATAGTTTTTATATGATGTTTTTATATGATTAGGTTCTTGTGGGTTTTTTTGGGCTATATGGCCATGTTCTAGAGGCATTTCTCCTGACGTTTCGCCTGCATCTATGGCAAGCATCCTCAGAGGTAGTGAGGTCTGTTGGAAATAGGACAATGGGTTTATATATCTGTGGAATGACCAGGGTGGGACAAAGCTCTTCCCTGCTGGAGCTAGGTGTGAATGTTTTATATGATGTTTTAGATGCGGTTTATATGATGTGTTTTGTATTGGTTGTTGAGTGTTTTAACTGTGATAACTGCTTTTAATTATGGTTTTGTATATTATGTGTTATTTTGTACAGGCATCGAATTGTGCCTTTTTTGTAAGTCGGCCTGAGTCCTCCTCCGGGAGTTGAGAAGGGAGGAGTAAAAGTACCCGAAATAAATAATAAATAAATAAAATCCTGCTGTCACCTGGGATTGCAACATCAACGATCCATACTTGGTTTTTTAACACAATCATGAGGTCAAGAGTATTGTGCTCCAATACTCACTCTGTCTGTCTGAATTCAGAAGTCTCAGAGTAGTTTGACATATTATTATTATTATTATTTTACTGACACAAAACACAGTATTTCACAGCAAACGAGATAGATATGCTGGATTTTGTATCACAAAATAACAAGTCCCAAACGTCTAGGCCTGTGTGATGTATTATTATTATTATCATCCTCATTGTTATTATTATTATTGAGTTGCTGTGAGTTTTCTGGGCAAGTGTGCAATGAATGTGTCGACTACGGATTGGTAATATGGATGATGCAATTGGACCACGATTTTAGTTAGGAGATGTATTGGATTGTGATTTATGAGAAATATTGTGTATTATGTTTTTTTACGGTTTTAATTGTATACTGTGTACTGTATATTCTGTTGTAAACCGCGTTGAGTCGCCAGTTAGGCTGAGAAACGGCGGTATACAAGGACAGTAAATAAATAAATAAATAAGTGTGGCCATGTTCCAGAAGCATTCTCTCCTAACGTTTCGCTCACTTCTATGTCAGGCATCCTCATAGCTTGTGAGGTCTGTTGGAAACTAGGCAGGTGAAGTTTATATATCTGTAGAGTGTCCAGGGTGGGAGAAAGAACTCTTGTCTGCTTGAGACAAGTGTGAATGTTGCAATTGGCCACCTTGATAAGAATTAAATGGCCTTGCAGCTTCAAAGACTAGCTGATTTCTGTCGGGGGGGGTCCTTTGTTTGGAGGTGTTAGCTGGCCCTGATTGTTTCATGTCAGGAATGCCCCTATTTTGTGGGTGTTGCTCCTGATGTTAGAGCTTTTTTAAATGCTGCTAGCCAGGTTTTGTTCATTTTCATGGTTTCCTCCTTTCTGTTGAAATTGCCCACATGCTTCTTGTGGATTTCAATGGCTTGTCTGTGTAGCCTGACATGGTGGTTGTTGGAGTGGTCCAGCATTTCTGTGTTCTCAAATAATATGCGTGGCCAGGTTGGTTCATCAGGTGCTCTGCTATGGCTGACTTCCCTGGTTGTGTTAGTCTGCAGTGCCTTTCTTGTAGACAGATTTTGTTGGTTTTCATGGTTTCTTCCGTTGTCCATAGACACCTCCAAGGTCATGTGGCCGGCACAGTTACCTTCCCGCTGAAGTGGTACCTATTGACCTGCTCACATCTGCATGTTTTCGAACTGCTAGGGTGGCAGAGGCTGGGGCTAATAATGGGAGCTCACTCTGCTCCCCTGATTCGAACCTGCGACCTTTTGGCCAGCAAGTTCAACAAGTTAGAGATATGGAGCAAGTGAAGAATTTCAGACCAATTTCATTAGTGAATTGCTATTACTAGTTATTGGCAGAAATATTATCTAATAGGCTGAAACAAATCTTAGCGAAAACGATTCATGGAGGCCAAGGCCCCTTAAGCACAGCTGAATAAAAACCCACATTTTCTGTTTTGAACTGGAATATATCACAGTGTGGACTCAAATAACCTATGTCAAAGCAGATATTATGGGATTTTCTGCCTTGATATTCTGGGTTATATGACTGTGTGGAAGTGCCATATAACCCAGGGAGATTATTATTATTATTTTATTATTTACTGAATTTATACCTCGCTCTTCTCAACCCCGAAGGGGACTCAGAGCGGCTTACAGATTATGGCAACATTCAGTGCCTCATCATACAACAAATAATA
This sequence comes from Anolis sagrei ordinatus, assembly GCF_025583915.1. Classification (NCBI taxonomy): domain Eukaryota; kingdom Metazoa; phylum Chordata; class Lepidosauria; order Squamata; family Anolidae; genus Anolis; species Anolis sagrei. Next base: position 300,446,298 of record NW_026845477.1, read on the forward strand.
AATATAACATATCAAATTATAAAACACCAGGTTTTAGATATAAACATGAAAATCAAGTCTACCTTCTTCAAAAGGCGATCTATGGGCTACGGCAGTCCGTACGGTGCTGGAACCTTTGTGTACACGAGGAACGATGTCGTCTAGGATTTAAAAGGAGTATTGCTGATGCGTGTGTCTATACGAGGGGGACTAATGATGATTGGATTGGTATTCTATTGTACGTAGATGATGTATGTGTGATTGCTAAGAATTTTAACAGAATTGCCAAAGTGCAAAAAGAAATATAGGTTGCTTACTTGTAAACGTAGTTTCCCAAGTGGTCACCTGTGTATTTGCACTTCTGGTATTATTCCTGCGCTCGCGCAGGCACCAACGGAAAGGTCTCGAGACTACAAAGACAGTTAGAGCAGCCCCGCCCCCCCTTGCCCCTCTATAAATAGCCCTCTGAAGGGGCTGTGCTCAGTTCTTCCGACAGCAAAAAGCAATCTGAAGTCCTGAGGCATGATAAAGAGGGGAGGAAGGGCGGGTGTGCAAATACACAGGTGACCACTTGGGAAACTACGTTTACAGGTAAGCAACCTATATTTTCCCCACGTGGTCACCTTGATTTGCACTTCTGGTAGACTAGCGAGCTGCTAACCTGGATGGTGGGCATCATGCCACAGCTGAAAACAGGACAGCCCTCCCGAAAGCTGCGTCCGTTTTAGAAATCACATCTAGCTTGTAGTGCTTTACGAAGGTCGTTGGTCTGGACCAAGTAGCTGCCCGGCAGACTGCATCGAGCGGGACTCCCTTCATAAACGCCGTCGACGTAGCCACTGCCCTAGTGGAATGCGCCTTCACCTGGAAAGGTAAATCTTTCCCACACAAACGGTAAGCAAGCCTAATAGTTGCCACAATCCAGGCTGAAAATCTCTGGGAAGAGACAGGGAGACCTAGAGAGTCCGTCCTGTACTTCAAAAATAGTCTTGTGGATTTCCTATGCTGTTTAGTTCTATCTATATAGAAAATGAGCGCCCTACGCACGTCCAACAAATGCAGCCTCTTCTCTAAAGAAGAGACAGGATTTTGGAAAAAAGCTGGCAGCACTATTTCCTGCGATGTATGGAATCTACTTGTGGCCTTGGGAAGAAAAGAAACATCAGTTCTTAAAACCACCTTATCTTTATGAAACCTCACATAAGGGTCATCACACCTCAAAGCACACAATTCTCCTGCTCTCCGAGCTGACGTTATAGCCACCAGAAAGGCTGTTTTCCAGGACAGATAGGCCATATCCACAGTTGCCATAGGTTCAAATGGTGGTTTAGTCAATGCTGTGAGCACCAACTCCAAACTCCATGGGGCAACCACTGGAGACACCGGCGGTTTTAAATTCTTCAATCCCTTCATAAAAAGGGATACCAACGGGTCGGCGAAGCAGGACGGTAAGTTCACCTTTCTCCTAAACCAGGAGAGAGCTGCTAGGTAGCATTTCAACGATGACCAAGACAACCCTTGATCAACTAAATGCGCTAAAAAGTCTAGATTTAAGGCAATTGGAGCCTTAAGAGGTTCAACACTCCTTTCTGAAGCAAACTTAGAAAATCTCTCCCACTTATAAATATAAGATTTCTTTGTTGATTGTCTTTGGGCTGCCTCTAAAATTTTCCTCACTGGCGTAGAAAGTGGCGTTACATGGGTTACTGAACTGGGAATATGCGCCATGCCGTTAGTTTCAGACTGTTGACATCTGGGTATAGTACCCGACCGTCCTGTTCCGACAGGAGGTCCTCCCTCCTTGGTAATGGCTTGAAGATCCTCCGGGACATTTGCAGGACCAGGGAAAACCAAGGTTGCCTTGGCCACCAAGGGGTCACCAATATTCCCCGTGCCCGATTGTGCAACAACTTTGACACTACTCGAAGTATAATGGGGAATGGCGGGAATGCATAAATCTCCCATCCCCCCCAATGTATCAGAAAAGCGTCGCCTAGGCAGTTCGGAATTGTGTTCCGGTACTCCCGGGCACAAAACTGTCGACACTGGCTGTTTCTTGCCGACGCAAAAAGGTCCACTTCCGGTTCGCCCCAAGCTCGGAAGAGTAGAGCTACCACCTGTCTGTTCAGCATCCACTCGTGGTGGGCGAGAGGATTTCTGCTCAAGTAATCGGCTAGAACATTCTGTTCCCCCGGCATATGAATTGCCATCAGGTAAATACCCCGGTCTATACACCAATTCCAAATTTTTAGTGTCAAATCTAGTAACTTTCTTGAGTGTGTTCCCCCTTGTTTGTTTACATAAAACATAACTGTTGTGTTGTCCGTTACTAACTGGACCACCTGATTTGTTAGAACCGGCTCGAATGACTTCAAAGCCTTTTCTACTGCCAACAGTTCTAGGATGTTTATGTGATAATCCGTTTCCAACACCGACCACGTCCCTTGAGTCGTCAACCCGTCCACATGAGCCCCCCACCCCATAAGGGAGGAGTCCGTGGTTAAAATCTTTGTAGGTCTGGGCTGTTGGAACGGTAGACCAAGACACACATTCTGGCGCTCCGACCACCACAGTAGTTCCCTGCATTGCTCCGAGGGCAAAGATAGGTGCATATTGGAACTGTGTAATAACGGGTTGAAAACCGACAGGAACCAAGACTGAAGTGGTCTTAGATGGAGCCGTGCATGTGGAGTCACTGCAGTCGTTGACGCCATATGGCCTAACAATATCTGGATTTGCTTTGCTTTCACAATGCCTTGTCTTATTACTTGCAGCACCAAATTTCGTAACTTTACGAAACGCTCCTCGGGAAGATATGCCTTCTGCGTCTCCGAATCCAAAAGGGCTCCAATGAACTGCATTCGCCTCGATGGAATGAGATTGGATTTCTCCCAGTTCACTATCAGACCTAAGGACTGGAGAAGAAATAACGTTTTGCTTATATGATCAATCAATTTTTCCCTAGAATTTGCTACTATCAGCCAATCGTCTATATATGGGTAAACCGTTACTCCCGTTGTGCGGAGGTAAGCAGCCACCGTGGCCATACATTTAGTAAATACCCTTGGGGCTGTGGCCAAACCAAAGGGTAACACAGAAAACTGAAAGGCATGGTTATCAACCATGAAAGTAAATCTACGGTGTTGTATGTTAATTGTGATGTGAAAATAAGCGTCCTTTAAATCCACCGATGCAAACCACACATTTTTATTTAACAAAGGAAGGATTGTCTTGAGAGACACCATCGGAACTTCTTAGGACTTATAAACTTATTGACTCCCCGCAAATCCAATATCGGTCGCTGACCTCCTCCCTTCTTAGAAACCAGAAAATATCTGGAAAAGAAACATTGTCCATAAAGGGAAGGAGAAACTGAAGATATTGCACCTTTGGCTAACAAGGTAGCAACTTCGTCTAACAGCGTGGGGGATGAGGGAGTGACCTTAACATAGCCCACTGGTGGCAGCTTATCAAACTCAATTAAATAGCCCTCTTTAACAATTTGTAAAACCCAAGAGTCAGAAGTAATACTGGACCAAACATCAAAGAATGGAGCCAAACGTGACTCATAAAAGGGGAGGGTAGGAGTCCATCCTCGTAGGCAGGAGTGTAACAAACTGGAACAGGAACAGGAGAAGCAAATTCAGACATCTTAGGGATTCCCTCATCTGGAAGGACAGTGTCAAAAACGCTGCTTGCTTCCCCCTGAACGGTTGGGTTTACTCTGATAAGGTTGAAACCTATTCCTCGATCCATACGATTGTTTCTTTGGAAAAAATGGTCTAGTATTCTGGGAGTTGCGTTGCCGTTGTTGATTCCCATAGAAATTACCGGTGTTCCTTTTGTAAAAGGGCACAGAAGACGGCTGCCAACGGGATTTAGGCTGGAAGGAGCCCTGACGTGGAAAGCCATAAATTTGCATAGTTTTCTTCATCTCCTGGTTATGCTTTAGCTTGTCATCAGTCGATGGGTGAAACAAGCCTTCTTCATGCATTGGCAGATGTTCGGCGAGAGCACGTCCTTCCTCAGACAGAGCAGACGCTCTCAGCCAACCATGTCGTCTTATTGCTGTGGCATTGTTGAAAACTTTCCCAGCAGTCTCAGCCATATGCTTAGCAAAGTCCTTTTGAAACTTTGCTAATAAGATAGCCTCTGTGTGAAAGGCTCTTGGCAGGCGTTGCTCATCCTCGGGTAAGAGGTCAACATATGGTAGCATCTTGTTCCAAAGGAATGTTTGATACGCGCTCATGTATGTTGCATAATGAGCCATCCTAGTATAGAGTGCAGCTGCCATATGTGCCTTCTTACCCATGGCATCAATCTTTCTCCCCTCTTTATCTGTAGGTGTGGGGTTCAGCTTCTTAGCCTTTTGTCCATTACCGACCTCTGCTATCACTGTATTGGCAACTGATGGTTTTGCCAACCAGTTTACTGAGGATAAGTCTAGTCTATAAAGGCTATCAACCTTCTTTGGCATTGCAGGGACCATGAAAGGAGATCCCTCAGAGTTCTTTGCTAATTTCAATAAGTATGGCAATGTCGGGAGAGTGGCTACTACTACAGAATCTTGTTGTTCCGCAGGAAACATAGGGTCATCCACTGACTCGGGTGGTTTAGGAGTAGGCAAGTCAAGCGCACGAATCATTCTTGTGATTAGAGATGCAAATTTATTAAATTCTTCACTAGGAGCCTCATCCTCTTCATCCCTGACATTGTTGTTGTTCATTCGTTCAGTCGTCTCCGACTCTTCGTGACCTCAAGGACCAGCATACGCCAGAGCTCCCTGTCGGCCGTTACCACCCCCAGCTCCCTCAAGGTCAGTCCAGTCACTTCAAGGATGCCATCCATCCATCTTGCCCTTGGTCGGCCCCTCTTCCTTTTGCCTTCCACTTTCCCCAGCATAATTGTCTTCTCTAGGTTTTCCTGTCTCCACACTCTGGGCATTTGAATGGTTTCTCCCCAGTGTGAGTTGCTTACGATTGTGCTATTAACTTAGAGGAGGGGGCTAGATTACCTGCTGGGTGTTTATATGCTTTATCTGTTCCAGAGCAACAGGCATTGAGAGAATTCTGACCATCTAGCTCTCCTACTGCAGCACCAGTATTTTTCGTTGCTAAGAAGACTGGAGATCTTAGACTGGTTTGTGACTATAGGGTGTTAAATAAGTTTACTGTAAGAGATCGGTACCCACTGCCATTAATACCTGAATTGTTATCAAGGGTACAAAAAGCTTCTATTTTCTCTAAGTTAGATTTGCGCGGTGCATATAATTTGGTACGAATTCAGGAGGGAGATGAATGGAAGACTGCGTTCAATACATGTTTTGTGGCTTGTGAGTTTTTAGTTATGCCATTCAATTTAGGTAATGCTCCAGCTGTGTTTCAACGTTTAATTAATGATGTCTTCCGTGATCTGTTGGATCGCTTTGTGGTCATCTACTTGGATGACATTTTGATTTTCTCTAAAAATGTACAAGAACATAAGCAACATGTTCGGCAGGTGTTAAAACGTTTAAGGCAAAATGGATTATTTGCCAAGGCAACCAAATATGTATTTCATGTCACTGAAGTTGAGTTTTTGGGGCTATCATTTCGGGGAAGGAGTTAAAGATGGATACTCATAAAGCGGATGCTGTCAATTCATGGAAGGTATTAACTTCCAAGAAGGATGTTCAAAAGTTTCTTGGGTTTGCCAATTATTATCGGGAATTTATTCCACCCTATGCCCAGTTAACTGTTCCTTTGACTCGTCTACTACAGAAGAAGTATCCTTTTGAAAGGACTATAGAGGCTCAACAAGCGTTCAATCTACTTAAGCAAAGTTTTCAGGATGGTAAGATTCTTATACAAACCATTTGTTGTGGAAGCAGACGCTGCCAATTATGCTTTGGGAGCTGTGTTGTCACAAAAAGATTCATTTGGGAACTTAAGACCTTGTGGGTTTTACTCAAGGCAACTCACCTCTTTTGAACAAAATTATACCATTTGGGAAAAAGAATTATTAGCTATTAAAGTTGCTTTTGAGGTCTGGAGGCATTGGTTGGAGGGTGCAAAGCATAAGATCATTGTCAGGTCGGATCATAGGAATTTGGAACATCTACAGACGGCTAGAAAGTTAAATCAGAGACAGATTCGGTGGGCGTTATTCTTTTCGAGATTCGACTTTAAAGTGGAGTTCATTGAGGGGAAGCAAAATATTAGGGCGGTTGCGTTATCTCATAAACCAGAATATAAGTCATTAAGTGAACCAATAACTAAGACTATAATACCACCATCAGACCAAGTTTGGTCTACGTTTTGAGTTGTTGCCAGGAGCACTGAAGTTAAGTGTTTCTGAGCTTATTTTTGTGTTGGACTCAATAAACTGCTTTTGGACTAAGAACTGTGTGTGGCCCCTTTAAGGCGCCTGGGTCTTGTCATGTATCTTAATGGCAACTCAATCTAGGATTAAACAAAGAAGCAAACATGTTGACATCTAGTGCAATTGTGTCAGAGATGCTGTGAAAAATGGAAAAAATTCACTGACTTATTGCAATACTTGTCTGAACTTAGCTAACATATTAACGAAGCCATTGGGGGCACAAAAGCATAGCCAAGTCCTGAATGATTTGGGAGTATTTGAATTTGCTATGTAAAAGGTTTTTTTTTTTTTAACACAAGGAGGAGTGTTAGGGTATACTGAAGATTGACAGCAAGATTGTGTTGCAAAACCTATACTGCTGATCACAGCCTGCAGGAACTAATCTAGGTCAGCAGCTAAGCAATTAAGTTTGGACCATACCCGGTGAGGTGTGGCTATGCGTGTGTATTATCTCCTGCTCCTGCTTTTGGTTCGCTTTTGCTATTAGCTCTCTCCTTTGGCAGAAAAAGAAGATGCCATGCTTTTTGGGTCTTGCAATGCTTACAAAGACTATATAAGTTTATTACACCTTAAGAACTATATTTGATGTAATACTGCAAGTTGTTTTCACTCTGCTGTAAAGAGTAAAGGTTTCTCTTTTTCGTTTTGCAACTGTGCAAAGTTATTGTGTTTTTGTTGGATGGGACTGAATTCCGCTTGAAATGCAACAAAGTCAATCTTCCGACTAAAACCTTTCCCACACTCCAGACACGGAAATGGCTTCTCCCCACTGTGAATTGTTTCATGGTAAGTCAGATCTATCTTCCGAATAAAATTCTTCTCGCACTCCAGGCATTTGAATGGTTTCTCCCCAGTGTGAGTTGCCTCCCCAGTGTGAGGCCTACCTTCTGAATAAAGCCTTTTCTACACTCCAGGCATTTGAATGGTTTCTCCCCAGTGTGAGTTGCTTGATGTAGAGTGAGGCCTGCCTTTTGAATAAAGCCTATTCCACACTGTGGGTATCTGATGCTTTCTCCCCAGTATGAATTGCTTGATGTCAGGTGAAGTGTGTCCTGTTTTGCTCTTTAAAACAGCCTCAATACAAAGTTGAAAGTAAAAGAAAAATGCTTTACTCCAGCAAAGAAAATAAGGGAATGCAATTGAAAAAGTAAACAAGAAAATCTTACTACAGATACTACAGATAAGGCACAGATTACGAAGACCTTAACACAAAGCAGGTTCCGGCAGTAACAGAGTTGTTGTTAGCTAAGTTCTCCTGCTTCTGATTTATACCTCACACAGGAGGGCTTAAGGTGTCACCCAATTAGCTCATCAATCTTTTAGCAGCTAATCTAGCTGACCGCCACCTGTTCTCTGACTCCGTCTTTCTAAAAAAGTAGGCTAAAAAAGCCTCATTGTCAGATTCTCCTTCCTCTTCCTCCAAGACACCTCCCTGCTCCCCTTCTTCTTCCGATGATGAGGAATCCCCAAAAAAGTGCACTTTCTGAATAAAGCCTTTTCCACAGGCCGTGCGTTTCAATGGTTTCTCCCGAGTGTGAGTTGCTTGATGCTTAGTGAGCTCTGCCTCCTGAATAAAGTCTTTTCCACACTCTGGGCATTGGAATGGTTTCTCCCCAGTGTGAGTTGCTTGATGCTGAGTGAGGTTTCTCTTCTGAATAAAGCCTTTTCCACA
>NW_026845477.1:300458089-300476085 GCF_025583915.1 Anolis sagrei ordinatus
TTATTATTATTATTATTATTATTATTATTATTCCCTCACTTATCCCAGGGGTTATGTTCCAGGACCACCCGTGATAAGTGAAAAACCAAAGAGTTGGAAGAGACCTCATGGACCATCCAGTCCAACCCCATTCTGCCAAGAAGCAGGAACCTTGCATTCAAAACACCCCCGACAGATGGCCATCCAGCCTCTGTTTAAAAGCTTCCAAAGAAGAAGCCTCCACCGCACTCCGGGTCAGAGAGTTCCACTGCTGAACAGCTCTCACAGTCAGGAAGTTCTTCCTCATGTTCAGATGGAATCTCCTCTCTTGAAGTCTGAAGCCATTGTTCTGTGTCCTAGTCTCCAAAGAAGCAGAAAACAAGCTTGCTCCCTCTTCCCTGTGGCTTCCTCTCACATATTTACCGGGAACCGTCCTACCAGCCATTCTGCTTGCCGGGGGCTTCTTCTTCGACCAAGGTCGGCTTACCCACCTTACCCCAGCAGCCTTTGCAGCACTGCCCTGGGCTTCCGCAGGGCTCCATGGCTGCTGGGGCGAGGTGGGGGAAGGCAGCAGGCTCCACTCCTGGATCAACAGCAGGGATTGCAACATCAGCGATCCATACTTTGTTTTTTAACACGATTGTGAGGTAGGAGTATTGTGCTCCATTACTCTTATCTGTCTGAATTCGTGTTCCAGAGTAGTTTGACTTATTATTATTAGTAGTTTGAGTAGTTTGACTTATTATTATTATTTTACTGACACAAAACACAGTATTTCACGGCAAACGAGATAGATATGCTGGATTTCGTATCACAAAATCACAAGTCGAACACTTCCCAAACATCTAGGACTGTGTGATGTATTATTGTTATCATTATTGTTATTATTGTTGAGTTGCTGTGAGTTTTCTGGGCAAGTGTGGCCATGTTCCAGAAGCATTCTCTCCTGACATTTCGGTCACTTCTATGTCAGGCATCATAGTTTGTGCGGTCTGTTGGAAACTAGGCAGGTGAGGTTTATATATCTGTAGAATGTCCAGGGTGGGAGAAAGAACTCTTGTCTGCTTGCTTGCTTACTTACTTACTTACTTACTTACTTACTCGTTGGACGAGTAAGATGGTCTTCCATTATGGATTTCCCTGTGGGTCCGTATGTGGCTGTGGAGCCCTATTCTTGCTCTGCATCTTCTTCCGCAGTGAGGGCATTGATTTCCAGGTGAAAGGCGGTCCCGGTCGGGGTTGGCTTGACGCGTCTTCCTCCTGGCACGTTTCTCTCTTTCACCCTCCACTCGTGCCTCCTCAAATTCTGCAGCACTGCTGGTCACAGCTGTCCTCCAGCTGGAGCGCTCAAGGGCCAGGGCTTCCCAGTTCTCAGTGTCTATGCCAGAGTTTTTAAGGTTGGCTTTGAGCCCATCTTTAAATCTCTTTTCCTGTCCACCAACGTTCCGTTTTCCGTTCTTAAGTTCGGAGTAGAGCAACTGCTTTGGGAGACGGTGGTCAGGCATCCGGACAACGTGGCCGGCCCAGCGAGTTGATGTTGGAGGACCATCGCTTCAATGCTGGTGGTCTTTGCTTCTTCCAGCACGCTGACGTTTGTCCGCTTGTCTTCCCAAGAGATTTGCAGGATTTTCCGGAGGCAGCGCTGATGGAATCGTTCCAGGAGTTGCATGTGACGTCTGTAGACAGTCCACGTCTCACAGGCATAGAGCAGGGTTGGGAGGACAATAGCTTTATAGACAAGCACCTTGGTATCCCTACGGATGTCCCAGTCCTCAAACACTCTCTGCTTCATTCGGGAAAATGCTGCACTTGCAGAGCTCAGGCGGTGTTGTATTTCGGCGTCGATGTTGACTTTGGTGGAGAAGTGGCTGCCAAGGTAGCGGAAATGGTCAACATTTTCTAATGTTACACCATTAAGCTGTATCTCTGGCATTGGAGAGGGGTTGGCTGGTGACTGCTGGAACAGCACCTTGGTTTTCTCAATGTTCAGTGACAGGCCGAGCTTCTCGTATGCTTCTGCGAAGGTGTTTAGAGTGGCTTGTAGATGAGACAAGTGTGAATGTTGCAATTGGCCACCTGGATAAGAATTAAATGGTCTTTCAGCTTCAAGGCTGGCTGATTCCTGTTTGGGAGTCCTTTATTTGGAGGTGTTAGCTGGCCCTGACTGTTTCATGTCAGGAATACCCCTATTTTTTGGGTATTGCTCTTTATTTACTGTCCTGATGTTAAGAGTTTTTTAAAATACTGCTAGCCAGGTTTTGTTCATTTTCATGGTCTCCTTTCTGTTGAAATTGTCCACATGCTTCTTGTCGATTTCAGTGGCTTCTCTGTGTAGCCTGACATGGTGGTTGTTGGAGTGGTCCAGCATTTCTGTGTTCTCAAATAATATGCTGTGTCCAGGTTGGTTCATCAGGTGCTCTGCTATGGCTGACTTCCCTGGTTGTGTTAAGTCTGCAGTGCTTTTCTTGTAGACAGATTTTGTTGGTTTTCATGGTTTCTCCCTTCTTGTTCAAATTGTTCACATGCTTGTGGATTTCAACTCCAGACTCCTGGGCAGAGACCACGATAGTCCTCATACTTCAACAAGTTAGGTTAAAGGTAAAGGTTTTCCCCTGAGATTAAGTCCAGTTGTGTCCAACTCTGGGCATTGGTTCTCATCTCCATTTCTAAGCCGAAGAGCCAGCGTTGTCCATAGACACCTCCAAGGTCATGTGGCCGGCATGACTGCATGGAACACCGTTACCTTCCGGCTGGAGCGGTACCTATTGATCTACTCACATTTGCATGTTTTCGAATTGCTAGGTTGGCAGAAGCTGGGGCTAATAATGGGAGCTCACCCTGCTCTCCGGATTCGAACCTGCGACCTTTTGGCCAGCAAGTTCAACAAGTTAGAGATATGGAACAAGTGAAGAATTTCAGACCAATTTCATTAGTGAATTGCTATTACTAGTTATTGGCAGAAATATAATCAAATAGGCTGAAACAAATCTTAGTGAAAACTATTCATGGAGGCCAAGGCCCCTTACACACATTTTCTGCTTTGAACTGGAATATATAACAGTGTGGACTCAGATAACCCATGTCAAAGCAGATATCATGGGATTTTCTGCCTTGATATTCTGGGTTATATGACTGTGTGGAAGGGCCATATAACCCAGGGAGATGATGATGATGATGATTTACTGAATTTATGCCCCGCTCTTCTCAACCCCGAAGGGGACTCAGAGCGGTTTACAGATTATGGCAACATTCAATGCCTCATCATACAACAAATAATAAATATATCAAATTATAAAACACCAGGTTTTAGATATAAACATGAAAATAAAGTCTGCCTTCTTCAAAAGGCGATCTATGGGCTACGGCAGTCCGTACGGTGCTGGAACCTTTGTGTACACGAGGAACGATGCCGTCTAGGATTTAAAAGGAGTATTGCTGATGCGTGTGTCTATACGAGGGGGACTAATGATGATTGGATTGGTATTCTATTGTACGTAGATGATGTATGTGTGATTGCTAAGAATTTTAACAGAATTGCCAAAGTGCAAAAAGAACTGGAAAACAAATTTAAAATAAAAGACCTGGGTAATCGGAAAAATTGTGTAGAAATAGAAGTGGATAGGAGGGAAGATGGAAAAAAAATCTAAGTCAAAAGGCAAAAATAAAACAGTTGATTGAGAAATGTGGTCTTACAGATGCCAAAGCTGTATCTACTCCCATGATAGTAGAATATGTAAATCAGGAATCTCAAAAGTTGTTTGGAAGGTCTGACATTTACCATTCTGTAATTGGAAGTTTGATGTATATTGCCAATCATACCAGACCTGATATTAGTTATGCTGTGGGATGTCTCAGCGGAAGAGTGGCCAAACCCAGGGATATTGATTGGGTTGCATTAAAAAAAAATCAGATATCTGAAGGGTACAATCGATCATTGTTTAGTATTTGGGAACAGTGATTAAAATATTGATTGTTTTTCTGGTAGCTCATTTGCCACTGAACAAGAGTGTAAATCTGTCTCGGGTATAATTATAAGATTCGCTGGTAATATGTTAGTGTGGCGGTCCCACAAGCAAAATTGTGTAGCTCCAAGTACAACTGAGTCAGAATATGTTGCTCTGAATGAAACCATAAATGAACGTCATTGGCTGCAGCAATTGATTTTGGATGTAGGAGAACAATGCCAAACTCCTATCGTTATAAAAGAGGATTCACAAGCATGCATTGCCATGACAGAAACTGAAAACCTAAAAAACAGAACCAAATATATAGGAGTTAAATATCATATGGTTAAAGAAATGATTGATCAGAATGTGATTAAACTGGAATACTGTCCCACTGAGTCCAATGTAGCAGACATCCTGACAAAGCCTTTGCCAACTTCCAAACATGTCGAGTTAAGAGAACAAATGAATGTTATTCTTAGAGGTTAAGTTGCTGTAGTAGTTAAAACAATGTGTACATAGAAAATTACATTTAAAGAGAAGGAATTGTCAATGTGAGTTTTCATGTATGATGTATGTTTAAATGTAATTTCATGTAATAGAAATGTAGTTGTAGTAAGATTGTATTGCCAAGATGTATGTTTACACAAGAGGCTGTGAGAATGTTACTCTGAGATTCTAGCTGTGTGAGATTTCAGGGAGTAGCTATGAGATAGCTAGGCAGCTGCAGATTTATGTTCCTTTCTCACTTCCTTTCTCCTGTCTACTTCATGCCTGCTTGTTTATGATGATGGTTGTGTTTAGAACTGCTTAAGTAAAATTGAACCTGCTTTTTACCGGATGACTCCAGAGTCCATTTCTCTGAGTTTTTACAAAACTTCTGCTGACGCTAACAAAAAACACCTCTAGGGCCAAAGTTAGCTCAGTGCCTACTATAGTAAGAGAAAGGTGTTGCACAGCAAGCAGATTCTAGTCAACGTCCCATGAAAAAGACACACAGGCAAGAGGAAAAATGAACAGAAAAATCTTTACTCTTAATAGCAGAGTTGAAACATAAACTTGCAGTGTTGCAAACAAAAATCCAACAGGTTTTTCTTCAACACACACACACACACACACGGCTACGACTTACTGGAACAAAAGGCAGGCTTAGTGAAACACTTTTCAGACTCTAAACATATCAATGGTTTCTCATTGCTATGAATTTTTAGTGTCCCGTAAGACCTTCAACTGCTTCTGCCTTGTGTGAGTTGCTTGATGATGACCAAGACATGCCTTCCGACTGAAACCTTTCCCACACTCCTGGCATTTAAATGGCTTCTCCCCAGTGTGAGTTACTTGATGCTGAGTTAAGTCTGCCTTCAGACTGAAACCTTTCCCACACTCCAGACACGGAAATGCTTCTCCCCACTGTGAATTGTTTCATGGTAAGTCAGATCTATCTTCCGAAAAAAAATTTTTCCCACACTCCAGGTATTTGAATGGTTTCTCAGTGTGAATGGCTTGATGTTGAGTAAAGTATACCTTCTGAATAAAACCTTTTCCACACTCCGTGCATTGGAATGGTTTCTCCCTAGTGTGACTTGCTTGATGATAGGTGAGGTGTGCCTTCTGAATAAAGCCTTTTCCACAGTCTGGACATTTGAATGGTTTCTCCCCAGTGTGAATGACCTGATGATGGGTGAGGGATTTCTTCCAAGTTGAAACTATTTCCACACTCAAAGCATTTGAATGGTTTCTCCCCAGTGTGAAATGCTTGACGCCAGGTGAGGTCTGCCTTCTGAATAAAGCCTATTCCACACTCTGGGTATTTGATGGTTTCTCCCCAGTGTGAGTTGCTTGATGCCGAGTGAGGTCTCTCTTCCGAATAAAGCCTTTTCCACACTCTGGGCATTTGAATGGTTTCTCCCCAGTGTGAGTTGCTTGATGCCGAATGAGGTCTCTCTTCCGAATAAAGTCTTTTCCACACTCTGGGCATTTGAATGGTTTCTCCCCAGTGTGAGTTGCTTGATGCTGAGTGAGGCCTCCCTTCTGAATAAAGCCTTTTCCACACTCTGGGCATTTGAATGGTTTCTCCCCAGTGTGAGTTGCTTGATGCTGAGTGAGGTTTGCCTTCTGAATAAAGCCTTTTCCACACTCTGGGCATTTGAATGGTTTCTCCCCAGTGTGAGTTGCTTGATGCCGAGTGAGGTCTCTCTTCCGAATAAAGCCTTTTCCACACTCTGGGCATTTGAATGGTTTCTCCCCAGTGTGAATTGCTCGATGCTGAGTGAGGCCTCCCTTCTGAATAAAGCCTTTTCCACACTCTGGGCATTTGAATGGTTTCTCCCCAGTGTGAATGGCTTGATGCAGAGTGAGGCCTCCCTTCTGAATAAAGCCTTTTCCACACTCTGGGCATTTGAATGGTTTCTCCCCAGTGTGAATGGCTTGATGCAGAGTGAGGCCTCCCTTCTGAATAAAGCCTTTTCCACACTCTGGGCATTTGAATGGTTTCTCCCCAGTGTGAATTGCTCGATGCTGAGTGAGGCCTCCCTTCTGAATAAAGCCTTTTCCACACTCTGGGCATTTGAATGGTTTCTCCCCAGTGTGAGTTGCTTGATGCTGAGTGAGGTTTGCCTTCTGAATAAAGCCTTTTCCACACTCTGGACATTTGAATGGTTTCTCCCCAGTGTGATTGGCTTGATGCAGAGTGAGGCATGACTTCAGAATAAAGCCTTTTCCACACTCTGGGCATTTGAATGGTTTCTTCCCAGTGTGAGTTGCTTGACGCCGAGTGAGGTCTGCCTTCCGAATAAAGCCTTTTCTACACACTGGGCATTTGAATGGTTTCTTCCCAGTGTGAATGGCTTGATGCAGAGTGAGGCCTCCCTTCTGAATAAAGCCTTTTCCACACTCTGGGCATTTGAATGGTTTCTCCCCAGTGTGAATTGCTCGATGCTGAGTGAGGCCTCCCTTCTGAATAAAGCCTTTTCCACACTCTGGGCATTTGAATAGTTTCTCCCCAGTGTGAGTTGCTTGATGCTGAGTGAGGCCTCCCTTCTGAATAAAGCCTTTTCCACACTCTGGGCATTTGAATGGTTTCTCCCCAGTGTGAGTTGCTTGATGCTGAGTGAGGCCTCCCTTCTGAATAAAGCCTTTTCCACACTCTGGGCATTTGAATGGTTTCTCCCCAGTGTGAGTTGCTTGATGCTGAGTGAGGCCTCCCTTCTGAATAAAGCCTTTTCCACACTCTGGGCATTTGAATGGTTTCTCCCCAGTGTGAGTTGCTTGATGCTGAGTGAGGTTTGCCTTCTGAATAAAGCCTTTTCCACACTCTGGGCATCTGAATGGTTTCTCCCCAGTGTGAGTTGCTTGATGCTGAGTGAGGTTTGCCTTCAGAATTAAGCCTTTTCCACACTCTGTGAATTTGATTAGTTTCTCCCCAGTGTGAGTTGCTTGATGCTGAATGAGGTTTGCCTTCAGAATAAAGCCTTTTCCACACTCTGGGCATTTGAATGGTTTCTCCCCAGTGTGAGTTGCTTGATGCTGAATGAGGTTTGCCTTCAGAATAAAGCCTTTTCCACACTCTGGGCATTTGAATGGTTTCTCCCCAGTGTGAGTTGCTTGATGCTGAGTGAGGCTTGCCTTCCGAACAAAGCCTTTTCCACACTCTGGGCATTTGAATGGTTTCTCCCCAGTGTGAGTTGCTTGATCCCAAGTGAGGTCTGCCTTCTGAATAAAGCCTTTTCCACACTCTGGGCATTTGAATGGTTTCTCCCTAGTGTGAGTTGCTTGATGCTGAGTGAGGCTTGCCTTCTGAATAAAGCCTTTTCCACACTCCAGGCATTTGAATGGATTGTCCTCAGTGTGAGTTGCTTGATGCCGAGTGAGGTGTGACTTCCAAATAAATTCTTTTCTACACTTCGGGCATTTGAATAGTTTCCTCCCGGCGTGAGTTGTTTGATGACAAAGGAGGAAACTCTTCAAAATGAAACCCTTTCGGCATATCCAACAACGAAATGGTTTCTTCCTTGTGTGATCTGATTGGTAACGGGAGAGGAAGGCCTTTTGACTGAATCTTTTTTTCCCCTCCAAACACTTTGATGACGAGGAATTGTTTCCACAAGTGCTTCCTGGAACAAGACATCAGAAGTCAACAAGATTAGAAGAAAAGAATTCTGACTGCTTTAATATCAATATAATGTATAATATAATACAAAGAACTCTGGTTTTATGTGAGCTGACTAAGCACAAGACAGGGGGAGCCTTACCCAGAGAGGACAGGACTTCCAAATTCTCCTCCATCACCTTCTGATGAAGGGTCCTTTGGCCTGGGTCCAACAGAGCCCACTCTTCTTCTGTGAAATCCACAGCCACCTCCTCAAAAGTCACCTGGAGAACAACAAAAATATTGTTTCAGACTGCTCTAAAAATTGAACTTCTTATTGGATATCTACAGGCTCTTTGAAGTAACACATTGGATGCAAGCAAAGGGAAAGAACAAGATTTCGTGAGAACCACAGAGTGGTTAAATCGACAGCAGAACACCGCCTGCGCCTTTCTTGGCTTGCTGGAGGGCCTGCCCCCTACCTGATGTACTCCTGCAGATGCTGTTCTGAGTTCCTCTTGAGGAAGGGATGCTCTTATACTTCTACTTGCAGACCCAGTCCTTGTTCCCTCTCCTGGAAGGAAAGAAAAGAGAAGGGAAAGAGAACATTATTACCCATTCTCTCCTTTCTCCTTCAAATTCCTTCTACACTTTCCAATGTAACAAACACCATAATGTATACACAGAAAGAATTGGGAAGTCTTGGAAGAATGCAATCCTGCAGTTGTGAGGTGCACATCATGCTTCTCCTTTATAATCAGGCACAAGTTAATCAAGCAAATCTGCTCCTGAGCATGGCTTCTTAACGGAAAAATGGGACCTGAGGCAGGAATAACATTGAAAAAAAGAGGATAAGCTCCTCCTTCACCAAAAAGAAGAGCACTTCAGCAAGCTTTTTATTCAAAATCAGCAAAATGCACACATTAAATGCAAGAATTTATTATTTTTATTTATTTATTTGCTTTATTTCTATACCGCATATTTCAGCCCAGACAGGCGACTCAATGCGGTTTACATGGTACAAATTATCAACAAAGAAGGATGTCAAGGTCAGCCTTGGGTTAGTAAAAAGACCCCAACAAAATTTAAAACCTACAGACAACGAGAAGCCTTCTTCCAAAATGACGCTGTGTCACTCTATCCTTTCATAACCCTCCATTTTCTTATGATTTCCATTTTTAGTGGTCAACATTTTAAATCTCTACATTTTCTCATCTGCAATGGGAGCTGATGAGATTCCTACTTTCTCTTAGTTTTGCTGGTCATACATGCTCAGAAGCGGGAGCTAGTGGCAGCTGAATTTACATTGCCTTGTTGTAGGCAGGCACACACCACGGCAATAGGATGGACTAGGAGAGAATCCTCCTCATTCCCACATGAACCTTTATTGCATTGTTTTCTGCCAATATACTATTTATTTATTTATCGTGTCAGGCAACCAAACAGTTGTAGTACATTTTTAACAGAACAAGCAAACAAACATACAAAACACAAAGTTTGCAAGCTTGGTAGTTGATTAAATGTCCTTTGACCAGTATCTGGCCACTTGGAGTGCCTCTGGTGTTGCCGCAAGGAGGTCCTCCATTGTGCATGTGGCAGGGCTCAGGTTGCATTGCAGCAGGTGGTCAGTAGTTTTCTCTTCTCCACTCTCGCATGTTGTGGATTCCACTTTGTGGCCCCATTTCTTAAGATTGGCTCTGCATCTCGTGGTGCCAGAGCGCAGTCTGTTCAGCGCCTTCCAAGTCGCCCAGTCTTCTGTGTGCCCAGGGGGGGAGTCTCTCATCTGGTATCAGCCATTGGTTGAGAGTCTGGGTTTGAGCTTGTCAGTTTTGGACTCTTGCTTGCTGAGGTGCTCCAGCGAGTGTCTCTGTAGATCTTAGAAAATAATTTCTTGACGTGCTGGCTGATATCCAAACAGAGGATGGGCCGGAGATGTCACTGCCTTGGTCCTTTCACTATTGGCTGCTACTTCCCGGCGGATGTCAGGTGGTGCAATACTAGCTAAACAGTGTAATTTCTCCAGTGGTGTAGGGCGCAGACACCCCGTGATAATGCGGCATGTCTTAAAAGCCACATCCACTGTTTTAGTGTGGTGAGATGTGTTCCACACTGGGCATGCATACTCAGCAGCAGAGTAGCATAGAGAAGGGCAGATGTCCTCACTGTGTCGGGTTGTGATCCCCAGACTGTGCCAGTCTGCTTTCGTATGATATTGTTTCTAGCGCCCACTTTTTGCTTGATATTCAGGCAATGCTTCTTGTAGGTCAGAGCACGGTCCAGAGTGACTCCCAGGTATTTGGGTGTGCTGCAATGCTCCAGTGGGATTCCTTCCCAGGTGATCCTCAGAGCTTGGGGTGCTTGTCTGTTCTTAAGGTGAAAGGCACATGTCTATTTTTTAGTTGGATTAGGGATCAGTTGGTTTTCCCTGTAGTAGGCAGTAAGAGCACCTAGAGCTTTGGAGAGCTTCTGTTCAACCATCTCAAAGTTCCCTGCTTGAGCAGTATATACTATTATATATAATATACTATTATATTTAGTGTGTGTGTGTGTGTATATATATATATATATATATATATACACACACACACACACACACACACACACACACACACACACACTATTATATACAGTATATAACATACTATTATACCCTGATACTAAGAGTTGTATTCCTTCCGTCCTTTTTTTTATCAGTGAAAATGTTACAAGGGAAAAATCCAGCTACACAGAAGCTAAGAAAGAAAAAGCAGATTTTCTGTTAGGAGACTTTCTTAGCTGAAGTATGCCTACAGCATCCCAGTACTGTTTAGGCAGCATGATCTTGTTAACGTGCTATGATTCAAACAACCCAGATATATTCAGGCAGACTTGAATGGAGAAGGCCAAGGAGAAAACTTAGGACGGCACTTACTCATTGAGGGAGACTTTCCTTCGCTGTCCTCCATCATCCACCTTGGCTGCTGCCTTTGACTGGATTCATAAAAACACTGACCTGCCTCAGGGATCCGTTCCAGACACAAATCCTGCAGCAGAAGCAGAAACAAGGGAAGGAAATGAAGGGGAGAATTGGGAAAAGAAAAGGCTTCAGGAGTGGTTGGGGAGTGGGAGGTGGGATATGTTGAACACTTACATCTTCTGAATGAAGAGGATTGTATTCATTTGCTTCTCATGTTTTTAATGGCTAAAATATAACCTTTCTACAGACTTGAAACAATTACAACACAGAGATAACAGTACAGAAGAAGATGACAGATAAGCATATCTCTGCCCATGCTTAACTGGAAGCTCTTAGAGAAGCATGTTTCCTTGTGAGAACAAAAGGACAGGAAGGACGGAGCCAATCTAATCTCCCTACCAAAGAGTTGCAGAACCCAAGGAAGCCACTGAGAAGGAGGCTCTGTCCCATCTTCCCAGGAGGTAAGACCATGAGAGGAGCGGCATCTCAGGCTGAGCCCAACGAGGGCAGAGAAAACACTTCTTGGAAAAGCTGAGACCCAAGCCATACGGAGCTGTACAGGAAATGACCAGTGCTATTAATTACCCCATCTCTTTAAAAGGTACCCATGTTCTATGTATTTCTGGGAAGTGGAATCCCATCATACAGGTCCAGGCTATCCTTGACCTGCCTTTTGACTGATGAGACGCAATTATCTCTGGCCTCAGCTTGTTCCAGAATTTTCAGAAAACGTGCCAAGACATATGGATGGCCCTCAAAATGGCCAGAATGAACTGAGCTCACCGTCTCCTCTTCCTGCTTCTTCTCTGCCTGACTCAGGAGGAAGCCTTCTGCCAGGGCCACCGCCTGGGAACTGGTCTCTGCCCCACATTCTCTCACCCAGGACGACATCTCCGAGGGAAGGAGTGCCAGGAACTGCTCAAAGACCACCAAGTCCAACATCTCCCCCTTGGTGCGTCTTTCTGGCTGGAGCCACTGGCGGCAGAGAAGGTGCAGCTGGCTGCAAACCTCCCGAGGTCCCAACGTCTCCCTGTAGCCAAAGTCCCTGAATTGCTGGCGGCATAAATCTGAAGTGAGCACTTCCTCCAGCATGCTCTTCTGGGTGGCTCTCTCCTCGAATGCTCCTCTAGGCTTGGCCTGAATGAGGGAAGGGCCCTTTCCCAGGCTGGGCTCAGAAGAGTCTTCCCCTCCCATCTTTTCAGTTAAACCTTGCACTGTTGCCAGGATCTCCTGCAAGGCAAAAGCATTGGGAAAATTACTGAAGGTAGAAAGAAAGGGGCAGGAAAAGTAAGCAAGATGTTTGATGGGGATAAAAAGAAAATGGGGAAAACAACCCCAGTCCCATTTTAGCATATCTCTGTGGCCATAAATGATGTTGCTTTTCAGTCCTTATACACCACTTACAAGATATTTTGGTGTCCAGAGCAAGCAAACAAGGTTATTTTATTTGTCGTGTCAGGGCAACCAGTCAAATTATATTACATTTCTAACAGAACAAAGCAAACAAACAGACAAAATACAAAATTTGTGAGTTTGGTAGTTGATTAAATGTCCTTTGACCAGTATCTGGCCACTTGGAGTGCTTCTGGTGTTGCTGCAAGAAGGTCGCATCTACCTATTATGCTTGGGATAAAGTGTAGTTTATACCAGCAGTTCCCAAACTTTTTCGCTCAGAAGATTTTTTTGTCCTCCCCACGGAACCTTAACTCTGTCCCTAAGCACTGTGAAGCCACAAAGTTATTCCTTTTTTCATCCACTCCTATTGCATGAGTGTTTTGTATAATGTAGTAGGTTTAGAAATTAAGAGAAAACAATGTATTGTTGAGGGATTTTGTGGCTGGAATCACTGGGTTGCTGTTGTTTTTTTGGGCTGTATGACCATGTTCTAGAAGAGAAAACATTTTAAATATAGTGACAAACCTTTAGTTTGGTACAGGAAGTTTTTGAATTCACAGCTAAAGTGATGAACGAACCTGTTTCATTTTGTTTGGAGACTGGGCTTCAAGTCCAGCAGCTGAATATAACAACAACAACAAATAATTTCTTCCCATCAGGTGATGCCATGTTTTTTTGTGAGGGGCTTAACTGCTTCTATAATGTTGAGAGCTGTGCTGGTGGTAGTGTAAACTACCAGTAGGTTCAACCAAGCCAGAGTGGCCTCAACTGAGAAGTTGAACTAAGTGCACCCAACCCAGTTATGGTTAATTATCGCCCAGGATAATAAGGAGCGTGGCGAGTGCTTCTCCTGGGCACCCGTCGACAAGTGGGCTACAGGAACCAGGACCCACTGCTGAGCAACCAGGGCATAGGCCTGTAGGGCAACTGGAAGCAAACAACTACAGAAGCAACAGAAATTTTCAATGCCACAGAACCAAACTGTCATGAACTACTATTATAGATCAGAATCCCAAAAACGTGGATAGCAAAAACGGATGTACCCATTATAGAAACTTAAATATCCAGCAAACTACTCCGGGGCTTCTGAATTCAGACTGACAAGAGTTTTGGAGCACAATGCTCCTGACCTCACTATAGTGTTAAAAAACCAAGTATGGATTGTCGATGTT
Organism: Anolis sagrei ordinatus; assembly: GCF_025583915.1. NCBI lineage: Eukaryota > Metazoa > Chordata > Lepidosauria > Squamata > Anolidae > Anolis > Anolis sagrei. The sequence goes on from NW_026845477.1 coordinate 300,471,623, forward strand.
GCAATCCCAGGCGACAGCAGGATTGAAAAAAAACCAACAACTGGAAAAGCTGTCACAATATGAGGATTTAAAGATCGAACCGCAAAGACTCTGGCATAAGCCAGTAAGGGTGATCCCAGTAGTGATCGGCACACTGGGTGCAGTGGCTAAAGACTTTGGCCTGCACTTACACAATTGGCGCTTACAAAATTACCATCTGTCAGCTGCAAAAGGCCACCCTACTGGGATCTGCATGCATTATTCACCGATACATCGCATAGTCCTAGACACTTGGGAAGTGTCCGACGTGTGATCCAATACAACAACCAGCATAGTGATCTTGTTTGCTGTGTACTCATCTTGTTGTGTCTCAATTAATAATAACTTTATTTATATCCCACCACCACCTCCCCAAAGGGACTCGGGGTGGCTTACAAAGCACTCCAGGGTGCACATATAACACACAACTGGTAAAAACAGTACAAAACAAGTCTGATAAAATTATAACAACAACCCACCCGTCAACACATGTCAAAATCAAAACAATTTTAAAACAAGTACATAAAACTAACTGCCGTCAATTCACAGGTGCCAAGTGTCAGTGTCATATGGGCCCATTCAGCCTACTCAAGATCAAAGGCCTGTCTGAATATCCTGTTTTCAGGTTGGAACGGAAGGACTGAAGGATGGGGGCTAATTTGATCTCTTTTGGAAGGGTGTTTGAGCCGGGGGGCCACCACAGAGAAGGTCCTCTCTCTTGTCCCCACCAACCAAGTTTGAGACGGTTGTGGGCCTGAGGGGAGGGGTTCCCCTGTCAATCTCAGAGCCCACACCAGTTCGTAGAAAGAGATGCGGAGTTGAAGATAGGTTGGACACAAAGCGTATGTAATATATAAACCCAAAGTGGCATCCAAGTTACTACTAATTTTGCTTATGGTGTAAGCATCACCTGGAAAGCCTGATTCTCTTTGATTGATGGACATGAAGGGCAGAAGAGCTCAGATAATCTTTCTGGCTTCTGACAGCTACATGCCTACCAAACCCTACGCAAAAGTCATTCAGTGGCACAGATTCAGATGTTGTTTTTAAAAAGGAGAAATACACTGATTTCAGTAAGATCTTCATATGCTGGTAGAGACTTTTAAAAATTAATAATGATTTTTTGCAGAACCCCTGCAATGTTTTTGCGGAACCCTTGCGTTCCAAAGATCACAGACTGGGAAGCACTGGTTTACATCACTGCGATCCCCATCAAAGGGAAAGAAGTGCAGAGAAGCAGATTCCTGCCAGCATCTGCCACATGAGGCAACCGCTTCATTGGCCTGAATTTCGGGCTTTTTCCAGAGGGTCAAAAGCTCAATGTGCTTTGTCCCATCTCTCAGTTTGAAATAAGCCATGCTGAGAGTCAATTGTGTAGAGCAGTTAAGAGTTCTGGGCTGGAGACATCCTCGGACCCCACCAACGATGGAATTGAACCAAACTTGGCATACAGAATTCCCATGACCAACAGAATATACTGGAAGGGTTAGGTGTGCATTGACCTTGAGTTTTGGAGTTGTACTTAGACCACACTTGGAATATGGGCACCACAATTGAAGGGAGAGATTGACAAGCAGGAATGTGTCCAGAGGAGGGGGACTCAAATGATCAAGGGGCTGGAGAACAAGCCCTATGAGGAGTGGCTTAAAGAGCTGGGCAAGTTTAGCCTGCAGAAGAGAAGGCTGAGAAGAGACATGATGAGGGCCATGTATAAATATGTGAGAGGAAGTCATAGGGAGGAGGGAGCAAGCTTGTTTTCTGTTGCTCTGGAGACTAGGACGCGGAGCAATGGCTTCAAACGACAGGAAAGGAGATTCCACCTGAACATTAGGAAGAACTTCCTGACGGTGAGAACTGTTGAGCAGTGGAACTCTCTGCCCCAAAGTGTGGTGGAGGCTCCTTGTTCGGAGGCTTTTAAACAGAGGCTGGATGGCCATCTGTCGGGGGTGCTTTGAACAGATTTTCCTGCTTCTTGGCAGAAGGGGGTTGGACTGGATGGCCCACGAGGTCTTTTCCAATTCTATTATTCCATACACAAACAAAGAACACAAACAAAGATGGTTGTGGACCAAATTGGCACAAATATCGTGTCATAATTTGTTAGGGTTGAGAGGGGCTTTTTGATTTTGTCATTTGGGAGTTGTGGTTGCTGGGATTTATAGTTAACCTACAACCGAGGAGCACTCCGAGTCCAGCCCACAATGGATCTGCAAAAAATTTGGCACACAGACCCAACATGGCCAACAATATGGAATACAATATACTACTACTACTACTAATAATAATAATATAATTATATATTTTTAAATATGTGTAATATTACTAATAAAATTACAGTATAATATTATAGTACAATAATATAGAATACCTCGCGAAAGCTGATCTGGCCGGGGTGGTCCATGCCTTGGTCACCTCTAGAGTGGACTACTGTAATGCGCTCTACGTGGGGCTGCCCTTGAAAACGGCTCGGAAATTTCAATTGGTCCAATGGGCAGCGGCCAGGATGTTAACTGGCGCTCCTTACAGAGAGAGATCAACCCTCCTGTTCAAGGAGCTCCACTGGCTGCCGTTTATTTTCCGAGCCCAATTTAAGGTGCAGGTGCTTACCTACAAAGCCCTGAACGGTTTGGGACCATCCTACCTGCGTGACCGCATCTCCGTCTACGAACCCACGTTCACTTCGTTCATCTGGAGAGGCCCTGCTCGTGATCCCGCCTGCGTCGCAAGCACATTTGGTGGGGACACGAGACAGGGCCTTCTCTGTGGTGGCCCCCCGACTCTGGAACACCCTCCCCAAAGATCTTAGACAGGTCCCTACATTGGCAGTCTTTAGAAAGAACTTGAAGACCTGATGTTCTGATGTGCCTTCCCAGAATAGGAAATCTCCAATACCCAGAAACACTTTATTAGAATGAAGATTGCCGCACACTGCACTTACCCTAGAATCCTTATATATCACCTGTCACATCAGCACTTTTAATTCTGTACCCATTACTCTGGCCCGGCCCAGTTTTATTGTGTTTTGGTGTATTGTTTATTGTTGTTGCTTAGTTGTCTAATATTTCTTTAATTGTTTTTAATTTGCTTTAGGTTTTATATTGTTATGATGTGTTTTGAGGCCTTGGCCTTTGTAAGCCGCATCGAGTCCTTCGGGAGATGCTAGCGGGGTACAAAAAAAGTTAATAATAATAATAAGGTAATATTATGCGATATTCCTGCTTCTTGGCAGAAGGGGGTTGGACTGGATGGCTCACGAGGTCTTTTCCAATTCTATTATTCCATACACAAACAAAGAACACAAACAAAGATGGTTGTGGACCAAATTGGCACAAATATCGTGTCATAATTTGTTAGGGTTGAGAGGGGTTTTTTTTATTTTATCATTTGGGAGTTGTGGTTGCTGGGATTTATAGTTAACCTACAACCAAGGAGAACTCCAAGGCCAGCCCACAATGGATCTGCAAAAAATTTGGCACACAGACCCAACATGGCCAACAATATGAGTTGCTTTATGAGTTTAAGTGTTGTATTTGTTATGCTGTTGTTTTATTGAGGGCCTTGGTCTTTGTAAGGCGCACACAGTCCTTCGGGAGATGTTAGCAGGGTACAAATAAAGTTAATAAATAATAATAATAAGTAATACAATATAATACTACTAATAATAATATATTATAATTATATATTTTAAAATATGTGTAATATTATAATACAATATAATAATAATAAATAATAATAAGGTAATATTATGCAATATTCCTGCTTCTTGGCAGAATGGGGTTGGACTGGATGGCCCACGAGGTCTCTTCCAATTCATACAAATCATAGAATCAAAGAGTTGGAAGAGACCTCATGGGCCATCCAGTCCAACTCCATTCTGCCAAGAAGCAGGAATATTGCATTCAAATCACCCCTGACAGATGGCCATCCAGCCTCTGTTTAAAAGCCTCCACCACACTCTGGGGCAGAGAGTTCCACTGCTGAACGGCTCTCACTGTCAGGAAGTTGTTCCTCATGTTCAGATGGAATCTCCTTTCCTGTCGTCTGAAGCCATTGTTCCATTGCGTTCTAGTCTCCAAGGAAGCAGAAAACAAGCTTGCTCCCTCCTCCTCCCTGTGGCTTCCTCTCACATATTTATACACGGCTATCATATCTCCTCTCAGCCTTGTCTTCTTCAGGCTAAACATGCCCAGCTCCTTAAGCCGCTCCTCTTAGGGCTTGTTCTCCAGACCCTTGATCATTTTAGTCGCCCTCTTTGATTCTATGATATTGGATTGACTTATTACTTGTAAGCTGGCCTGAGTCCCTCTCGGGGTGGGAAGGGCGCCATATCCATGTGGTAAGGAAATAAACAAAATAACAAAATAAACAAAATAATCCCCTCTCAAGTAGCCGAGCTAAACCAGCTCCCTGGTTCACCGAGGAGCTGGCAGCGATGAAGCGAAGGA
>NW_026845477.1:300476130-300530415 GCF_025583915.1 Anolis sagrei ordinatus
CAAAGATGAAATAGGTTTATTATTGCTTTCAATAATGAATTGAGTGCTCCAGAAAGGGGAAACGCCAGACTACTGGGTATGATAGTCCTCATGCCTGAACAAGGTAGACATATGCATTTTACTGTATTTGTGCGCTCCTGCAGCACTATTATAAGCCTCCCTGAGTCCCTTTTGGGAGATTTTGGCAGGGCAGAAATAAAAGTATTACTGTTCTTCTTATTATTATTATTAGGAACAAGTCAAGAATTTCAGACAAATTTCATTAGTCAATTGTGATTACAAGTTATTTGCAGATATATTATCAAATAGACTGAAACAAATCTTAGTGAAAACAATTCATGGAGACCAAGTGGGCTTGAGAAAAGGCAGAGGAACGAGAGACCAAACTGCCAATATCCACGGGATAATGAAGGAAGGCGGGAGTTTCAGTAAAACATCTACTTTTGTCTAGGGCTTTATAGGTCATAACCTGCAATTTGTATTAGGACCGTATACGTATTGGTGCTGTGAAGCCAAACACCAATAGATCTGGACCAAATTTGGCACAAACACCAGACATGCCAAAATTTGAATACTGGTGGCTTTGGGGTGGGGGATTGATTTTGTCATTTGAGAGTTGTAGTTACTGGGATTGATAGTTCACCTACAATCAAAGAGCCCCTCGGACCCCACCAACGATGGAATTGAACCAAACTTGGCATACAGAACTCCCATGACCAACAGAAAATACTGGACGGGTTGGGTGTGCATTGACCTTGAGTTTTGGAGTTGTAGTTAGACCACACTTGGAATATGGGCACCACAATTGAAGGGAGAGATTGACAAGCAGGAATGTGTCCAGAGGAGGGTGACTCAAATGATCAAGGGTCTGGAGAACAAGCCCTATGAGGAGTGGCTTTAAGAGCTGGGCAAATTTAGCCTGCAGAAGAGAAGGCTGAGAGGAGACATGATGAGGGCCATGTATAAATATGTGAGAGGAAGTCATAGGGAGGAGGGAGCAAGCTTGTTTTCTGCTGCTCTGGAGACTAGGACGCAGAGCAATGGCTTCAAARGACAGGWAAGGAGATTCCARRWGGAACATWAGGAAGAACTTCCTGARGGTGAYAGCTGTTCAGCAGTGGAACTCTCTGCCCCAAAGTGTGGTGGAGGCTCCTTGTTCGGAGGCTTTTAAACAGAGGRTGGATGGCCATCTGTCGGGGGTGCTTTGAACYGATTTTCCTGCTTCTTGGCAGAAGGGGGTTGGACTGGATGGCCCACGAGGTCTTTTCCAATTCTATTATTCCATACATCCAGAGAACACAAACAAAGATGGTTGTGGACCAAATTGGCACAAATATCGTGTCATAATTTGGTAGGGTTGAGAGGGGTTTTTGAGAGGGGTCATTTGGGAATTGTGGTTGCTGGGATTTATAGTTAACCTACAACCGAGGAGCACTCCAAGCCCAGCCCACAATGGATCTGCAAAGAATTAGGCACACAGACCCAACATGGCCAACAATATGAGTTGCTTTATGAGTTTTAGTGTTGTATTTGTTAGGCTGTTGTTTTATTGAGGGCCTTGGCCTTTGTAAGGCGCACCGAGTCCTTCGGGAGATGTTAGCGGGGAACAAATAAAGTTAATAAATAATAATAATAATAATAAGTAATACAATATAATACTACTACTAATAATAATATATTATAATTATATATTTTAAAATATATGTAATATTATAGTACAATATAATAACATACAATATTAATATTAAGGTAATATTCTGCCATATTCCAGCTTCTTGGCAGAAGGGGGCTGGACTGGATGGCCCACGAGGTCTCTTCCAACTCTTTGATTCTCTGATATTGTATTGACTTCTTCCTTGTGAGCCGGCCTGAGTCCCTCTCGGGGTGAGAAGGGCGCCATATCCAGGTCGTAAGGAAATAAACAAAATAACTTTGAATACTGAGGGAGTTTGGGGGCGATTGACCAACCATTTTGGGAGTTGTAGTTCACCCACATCCTTAGGGGTGCACTAATTAAAAAAAAACAAAACAAAASGAAAGGAAAGACTTATTTCACCCCCCAAATAAACAGTATTCAAACTACAAGAGAAGAGATTCCATCTGAACTTTAGGAAGAACTTCCTGACTGTGAGAGCCGTTCAGCAGTGGAACTCTCTGCTCCTTCTTTGGAAGCTTTTCAACAGAGGCTGGATGGCCATCTGTCGGGAGTGCTTTGAATGCAATATTCCTGCTTCTTGGCAGAATGGGGTTGGACTGGATGGCCCACGAGGCCTCTTCCAACTCTTGGATTCTATGATTCTATTACAAATTACCTAAACTGCTGCTTCTGCTGCTGCTTCTGCTTCTGGGCCTGTCTTGAAGAGACCGTTGCCCGAGCCTCCCGCGAACCCCGCCCACACATGCGCACACACTCACACTGCCGCGCGCTGAGCACGCCTGCCCTGCCCTCAGAAACAGCCCTCCCATTGGCTAAGAGGCCGGCCAATCACAGCGCAGGAGGGCTTTTCGAAAACTTTGGTTCCAAACGAGAACGGCTCCTCAGAGGGAGGCCTCCAAAGCCAGGCTGCCTCCAGATCTCGAGTGGTGGACGTCATTTCCCGGAATCCCTGACCGTTGAGCCAAGCAGCAGAGGCTTCTGGGAGTGGAAGTCCACAACACCCTTGGTCTGTCTCCTTGAGCGACAGCTGCAAGCGCCTCCCGGCATCCCTCCCTCGTGGCCTCGRTGTCCCCGCCCCTTCCGGCCAGAGGAGAATCTTCCCAGAGAGGCGCCCAGAAGAGGTGGAGAGGGACCCGGAAGGGCTTGGGGACTCCAAAGAGGGAAGGAGCATGGAGGGGGGATCTTTCTCTCCCTGGAACATCTGGTCAGTGACCATTAGGCACTCTCGAAGGCTTTCATGGCCGGAACCACTGGGTTGTTGTAGGTGTTTTGAGCTGCATGGCCATGCTCCAGAAGRATTCTCTCCTGACGTTTCGCCTGCATCTGTGCCAAGCATCCTCAGAGGTTGTGGGACCTCACAACGTCCGAGAATGGCTGCCATTGATGCAGGCGAAACGCCAGGAGAGAATGCTTCTGGAACATGGCGATACAGACCGAAAAACTTACAAAAACCCTATTATTATTATTATTATTATTATTATTATTATTAGGTTACTTGATTTTTACCCTGTTTTTCTCACCCGAGATAATGATACCTTTCCTTTTTGAGATAGTGAGACCTTTCCTTTCTGATGATTCAATGTCTACAAACTGTTTCGTGCATAAAATGAATATATATATATATATATATATATATATATATATAGCTTATAAAACAACCTTCTGGCTAGGTGTAGGAGGTGTATATAAAAACATCAGTGAATTCTGAGTTCAGGTTTTGGGTCCCAACTCCCATGATATCTCATACTATACCAATGTGGTTTTGAAAGAAGGAAGGCCCTGGATTCGGCAGCTTGGCCTCCAGGTTGAAACGAACACGTTCCAGGGCATGGGGGTGTATCTGCAGGAAGAAGCTTCAGCTCTGTTTCCATTGGATTTCTTTCTCTCCTTTCTGCAGGTGACAAAGCCAAGACCGGTAGAGATCAGTACGGCTCGTGGAGCAGCAAGGGCTGTGGGAAGTCCGGATACCACATGAGTCGCTTCCTGGCTTTTATATATATATGGACAGCTTTTATATATATATATATGGCAGGGGACAGCTTTTTATTTATATATATATAAAAGCTGTCCCCTGCCACGCATTGCTGTGGCCCAGTCTGGTGATCTGGAAAATAAAGTAATGAGAAAGTGTTGGTTTCTAATATATGTAATTCCTTTATGCTTGTGAGTAAACAGTATTTCTTGTTGTTTCTTTGTCAGTGTTGATGTGGAGTGGTTTGCCTACTCTGGAATATTCAACATATCATAGTCCTTTAAGGGTCTCTTTCAAATCTAGGATACTATATTTGTGTGTGTGTGAGAATCATATCTATCTATATTTATGACTGGATGGCTCTCTGTCAGGAGGGCTCTGATTACATTTTCTTGGCCTGGTGAAGAGAGTTGGACTGGATGGCCTTAAGTATTTTCTGTTGGTCATGGAGGTTCTGTGTGGGACGTTTGCCCCATTTCTGTCATTTGTGGGTTTCAGAATGCTCTTTTATTGTAGTGAACTATAAATCCCAGTAACTACAAATCCCAAATGTCAAGGTCTATTTCCTCCAAACTCCATCTGTGTTCATATTTAGGCATATGGAATATTTGTGTCAAGTTTGGTCCAGATCCATCATTGTTTGAGTCCACAGTGCTCTCTGGATGTGGGTGAACTATAATTCCCAAACTCAAGGTCAATGTCCACCAAACCCTTCCAGTTTTTTCTGTTGGTCATGGGAGCCCTGTGTGCTAAGTTTGGCCCAATTCCATCATTGGTGGAGTTCAGAATGCTCTTTGATTGTAGGTAAACTATAAATCCCAGCAACAACAATTCCCAAATGAAAAAATCAATTTTTTTGAGTGGAGGACATAAATTGGACTGTTAGGTGTCTTGTGTCGAAATTTGGTGTCAATTCCCCCAGTGGTTTTTGAGTTCTGATGGTAGCACGAACTAACATTACATTTTTATTTATATAGATTATTATATTATTATTATTATTATTATTATTATTAAACACAACAAGATGAGTCCACAGCAAACAAGACCACTCTGCTGGCTGTTGTATTGGATCATACATTGGACACTTCCCAAGTGTCTAGGACTGTGTGATGTATCGGCTAATAATGCGTGCAGATCCCAGTAAGGCGGCCTTCTGCGGCTGGCAAATGGGAATTTTGTCAGTGCCGATTGTGTTTTAAGTGCAGGCGAAGGTTTTTAGGCACTGCACCCAGTGTGCCGATCTGGAACTGCCTTGACTGTCTTGTGCCGGAGTCTTTGCAGTTCAATCTTTAAATCCTTGTATCGTGTCAGCTTTTCCAGTTGGTTCTCTTCAATCCTGCTGGGTCATGGGCCCCCAGTGGCGCAGTGGGTTAAACCCCTGTGCTGACAGGACTGAAGACCTCTATCAGCTCCAGCTCCTTATCCGGGGGCATGAGAGAAGCTTCCTACAAGGATGATAAAAACATCAAATCATCTGGGCTTCCCCTGGGCAACGTCCTTGCAGACGGCCAGTTCTCTCACAACAGGAGCGACTTGCAGTTTCTCAGGTTGCTCCGGACACAACAAAACAAACAAAAAACAATCCTGCTGTCGCTAGGGCCAGCTTCCCCACCTCACCTCGGCAACCACGGAGCCCGTGGACTCACTTTCACGGTTATGGTTTAGAATAATTAAATCTAAACCCTAACTGCGAAACAGTGAGTCTGTGGAAAGCGAACCATGAAACAGCGAGGGAACACTGTAATTACAGGCTGCTACTTCCCAGCGGATGTCAGGTGGTACAATGTAGTGAAACGTATCGGATTGTGGCACAGCTGGTTGGGAGTCAGCTGCATTAAAAACCACTACTAACTGAAAGGTCATGAGTTCAAAACCAGCCCGGGTCGGAGTAAGCTCCCAACCAGTGTACCTGTCCGAACATATCTCCTTCTACGTCCCACCTCGGAGCTAAAGATCTCCTGGGGAGGCCCTGCTCTCAGCCGCGCCTTTGTCCCAAACACGCTTGGCGGGGATGAGAGACAGGGCCTTCTCGGTGGTGGCCCCCCGCCTGTGGAATTTGCTCCCTGGGTAAATTAGGTCATTGTCATCCCTCCTCACCTTTAGAAAAAAGGTAAAAACATGGATGTGGGACCAGGCCTTTGGGTAATCAGGTTAAAGGACAATTGATAATGTTTGACTATGGAATGGAAGGGGATTTGGGTAAGTTAAGCGGAGAAATCATTGGTAGATGGCTAGCTAAACAACCATCAGACAGGCAATAGCTAATCGGAGTGTAAGTATACTCTTTTAAACGTTATTTATTAATGTTCATGTTTAATTGTTATATTTGTTATTCTGTATTTTATGATGCGGCATTGAATTATTGCCAATTGTAAGCCGCCCTGAGTCCCCCCAGGGGTTGAGAAGGGCGGGGTAAAAATGTTCGAAATAAATAAATAAACCATTTGTCTAGCTTCCTGTCGACCTTTGCAGCCTGAAAGACAGTCGCATCTGTCAAGTAGGATATTTAGGTACCACTTATGCGAGAAGGCTAATTTAACTAATTTACAACACCATAAAACTCTACAAAAGAATGAGGAAGTACTCCATCAGTGTCACAAGTGGACGGTGAAGCAACAGCTCCCCCAGTGGCCAGAATTCAAAGCATACCCTCATGAAGCTGGAAGTTAAATAGCCTCTGTGTGTCTGTCTATATATGTTGTGTGTCTATGGCATTGAATATTTGCCAGATATATGTGGATTGTGATCCGCCCTGTGTTCCCTGTGGGGTTGGAAGGGCAGAATATAAATACTGAAAATAATAAATAATAAAATCACAATACCAGCTAAACAGTATAATTTCTCCAGTGGTGTAGGGCGAAGACATCCTGGGATAATGCAGCATGTCCTGACCTCTTATGATATATATACATATATATAGAGGGGGAGGGTATGTATTTATTAGACATTTCAATTTTTTTCACACACACACACAGTGGGGAAAGGTATAAAGGGTTGGGTATGAAATTAAAAGGGGAAGGGGGAGGATTGGAGTCATTGTTAGTAAGGTTAGACTTTACCACTATCTAATATTTCCCAGGGGAAGGTGGGGAGACAAAAGAATAGTCAATGTACATAGTGATGAATATTACATCCATTATACTTATTTTCATTACTTAAAGTCTTAAAAGTTCATTATATCTTCTATACCAAAGAGAGGAGTGATATTATCAATTAGTTTTAAATCCGAAGGTCGTGTCTTCTTCTATCTTCTTCTATTCCCTCATATTGTTCTTTCTTCTTTTCTGGCCGCCTTCTGTAAAAGTTCATCTCGGTTATTCTTGTCCGACTGTTTAAGTCTTTATCTGAATCAAATTATTGCTTAAGGAATCTAAACATTCAAGATAATCCGTTAGTAAATTAGTAATGTATAAACCAAGTTGGTTGTGTATCGCTATGACTATCATTGTTTTCCCCTTAACACTACCACACAAAGCATATCTATTTAGATGTAAACATTCCTAATCTATGTGTTGAAGGAATTCATGGCCAGAATCACTGAGTTGCTGTGACTTTTCCGGGCTGTTTGGCCATGTTCCAGAAGCATTCTTTCCTGACGTTTCGCCCACATCTACAGCAGGCATCCTCAGAGGTTGTGAGGTCTGTTGGAAACTAGGCAAGGGGGGGGAGGGGTTATATATCTCTGGAACATCCAGGGTAGGAGAAAAAACTCTTCTCTGCTGGAGGCAGGTGTGAATGTTGCATTTGGCCACCTTGATTAACATTGAATGGCCATGCAGCTTCAAAGCCTGGCTGCTTCCTGCATGGGGAAACACTTTTTTTTTGAGAGATGTTAGCTGGCCCTGATTGATACTTGTCTGGAATTTCCTTGTTTTTTTTAGTGTTCCTCTTTATTTACTGTCCTGATTTTAGTCTTAGGAAATAATTTTAGTCTTAGGAAATAATATATTAGGAAATATCTGTGGAATAATGTCCAAGGTGGGAAAAAGAACTCTTGTCTGTTTGAGGCAAGTGTGAATGTTGCAATTGGCCACCTTGATTAGCATTGAATAGCCTTGCAGCTTCAAAGCCTGGCTGCTTCCTGCCTGGTTGAACATTTGTTGGGAGGTGTTAGCTGGCCCTGATTGTTTCTTGTCTGGAATTCCCATTTTTAAGTGTTGTTCTTTATTTACTGTCCTGATTTTAGAGTTTTTAAAAAACTGTAGCCAGATTTTGTTCATTTTCATGATCTTCCTCTTTCTGATGAAATTGTCCACATCTCTGTGTAGCCTGACATGGTGGTTGTGAGAGTGGTCCTGCATTTCTGTGTTCTCAAATAATATGCTGTGTTCCGAACAAGAATCAAGGAACATGAAAGGCACTGCAGACTACTTCAACCAGAGAAGTCAGCCATAGCAGAGCACCTGATGAACCAACCTAGACACAGCATATTATTTGAGAACACAGAAATGCTGGACCACTCTCACAACCACCATGTCAGACTACACAGAGAAGACATTGAAATCCACAAACATGTGGATGATTATGAGGTTGATTTGAAACACAAAAAGATGAGACACTCTGCAGGCTGTTGTATTGGATCACACGTCGGACACTTCCCAAGTTGTTGTCATTATTATTATTATTATTATTATTATTATTATTATTATTATTATTTCAACTGTTGTCCAAAATAGATAATCTCATATATATATATATATATATATATATATACACACACACACACACACACACACACACACACGCACGCACACGCACACACACACACACACAACGTTTATATTTTGGAACAAGTCCTGTAATAACTATATTCTTTTAATAATTTTTTTTATTTGAAGTTCCCATACTTCTTGAAATATGTTAACTAAGATCTAAAATTATGCTGGACAAGGAACAATGGACAGAACTTTACATATTTTGTCTGGGAAAGAGATGGCAGCATAATCTTATGGAGAAGCAGGTGTGAGCTTGCTTTCTTCTGCCCTGGAGAACAACAGCTAGGTAATGAATTCAAATTATATCAAAATACAATGTGTTACGTTTCAGGACCACCCGCGAAAAGTGAAAATCTGCGAAGTAGGGATGCTATATTTATTTTAATATTTATACATTATTATAGGATTCAGGGAGAAACCTTTTCCTTTACCTTACAAACAAAATCCTTCAGACACTTTCATTGAGCAGCAACTTTTAGAAAATGCTCCACTTCCATTGGGCTATTTATTTATCGTGTCAGATAAATAAATAGAAGAATTATATAAGAAGTGTGCATGCACAGTCTAGCCCTCACACTTCCTTAATTGCCTCTGCTGAGAGTTCACCAAATAAATGCCTCCGTAGTCACTTCCAGGGCAGCGATAGTGCAGTAGGTCACACTTTGTGACCAGCAGGCCTTCCCCGCCACGCCTCAGGCCAAACCCGCACACCAGCCTCCCATTCTGAGGCCCGTTGGCTGCCAGGCGGAGCTACTCGACATCTGCCACCACGTAAATAATGTAATATAAATATTTTACATTAATATTTATTAACAAACCGCAAAACAACGAGTGCGCGAAAAGCGAATCGCGAAGTAGCGAGGGAACACTGTAATAATAATAATAATAATCATCATCATCATCATGGCACAAGCCATGGTGGTCCCAGTGGACATCAGCACACTGGATGCAGTGCCTAAAGACCTTGATCTGCACTTGAAAACAATCAGCGCAGACAAAACTACTCTCTGTCAGCTGCAAAAGGCTACCCTACTCAGATCTGCACACATTATCCGCTGATACATCACACAGTCCTAGACACTTGGGAAAAGTCTGACGTGTGATCCAATACAACAGCTAGCAGAGTGATCTTGTCTGCTGTGTACTAATCTTGTTGTGTTTCTAATAATAATAATAATAATAATAATAATAGACTCTCCAAGGAAGCAGTTGAAACAATAGATCACATCCTCAGCTGCTGCAAGAAGATGATTCAGTAGAACTTGTGCCACAAATACTATCTGCCTGTGACAAAGAACTGGTGAGATCATAAGCCTGAAAAAGTTACAAAAAATGAACACGTCAAACTACTCTGGGACTTCCGAATTCAGACAGACAGAGTTTTGGAGCATAATACTCCTGATCTCAGGATCGTGTTAAAAAACAAAGAAAGGATTGTCGATGTTGCAATCCCAGGTGACAGCAGGATTGAAGAGAAACAACTGGAAAAGCTGACATGATATGAGGATTTAAAGATCGAACTGCAAAGACTCTGGCACAAGCCAGTCAAGGTGGTCCCAGTGGTGATCAGCACACTGGGTGCAGTGCCTAAAGACCTTGGCCTGCACTTAAACACAATCAGCGCTGACAAAATTACCATCTGCCAGCTGCAGAAGGCCACCTTACTGGGATCTGCACGTATTATTCGCCGATATATCACACAGTCCTAGACACTTGGGAAGTGTCCGATGTGTGAGGCAATACAACAGCCAGTAGAGTGATCTTGTTAATTGTGGACTCATCTTGTTGTGTTTCTAATAATAATAATAATAATAATAATAATATAACAAAGGAGAACTTAACAAACATTAGCTAGAATTTATCACTGCTAAGAACTATTCACCAGTGCAAGAGAAAACTCACTATATCTATGGACACGTTTGTGAGTCTGAGAATTTCAAACACTCCTATTATTTTTATGCATCTCCATGGAGTCTCTGATGGGTCACAAGGTATGCATTCTGAGCAAAATATTTTCCATTCTACTCGCATTTGTATGGTTCTTCTCTTGTGTGAAGTCTCTTGTGGTACACAAGAGATGACCCGTGAGCAAAACACTCTCCACATTCCTTGCAGATGTGTGGTTTCTCTCCTGTGTGGAGTCTCTGGTGGGTCACAAGGTATTCATACTGAGCAAAACATTTTCCACATTCACTGCAGATGTATGTTTTCTCTTCTGTGTGGAATAACTGGTGTCTTACTAGTTGCTGATGGTGAACAAAACATTTCCCACACTCCTGGCATTTAAACCGTTTCTCTCCTGTGTGGATCCTCTTGTGGCCCGCAAGGTGTGCGTTCCGAGCAAAGGTTTTCCCACACTCCTGGCACGTGTAAGGCCTCTCTCCTGTGTGAAGTCTCTTGTGGTACACAAGGGACGAACTGTGAGCGAAACTTTTCCCACATTCATCGCAGCTGTATGGTTTCTCTCCTGTGTGGAGTCTCTGGTGTCTCAAAAGGCAGGACGTCTGAGCAAAACACCTCCCGCAGTCTTGGCATTTGAATGGTTTCTCTCCTGTGTGGACCCTCTGGTGGGTCACAAGGTAGACATTCTGAGCAAAACATTTCCCACACTCCTGGCACTTGTATGGTTTGTCTTCTCTATGGGATAACTGGTGTCTTACTAGTTGTTGATGGTGAACAAAACATTCTTCACAATCCTGGCATTTATACAGTTTATCCCCTGTGTGGATTCTTTGGTGTCTCACAAGGTCTGCATTTCGGGCAAAACATTTCTCACACTCCGGGCATGTGTACAGTTTCTCTCCTGCGTGAAGTCTCTTCTGGTCCATAAGCGATGAACTCTTTGCAGGACTTCCTGGTGTCTTGGAAGACATGGCATTTGAGCAACACACTTCTCACAGTTGTGGCATCTGGATGGTTTCTCCCAGCCTTCAGTTCTCCAAGCTAGACAGACCCAATTCCGTCAGCCGCTCCTCCAAGAGCCTGGCCCCCGGACTTCTGATCCCACTTTCCTGGCAGCCCTGGAATAAAGAATCAATGGCTAGTGTCAGCTGGATCTGTCAGAAGAAGGGTCTGTACATATCTATGTGTTTGTATGTGGAGTACAACAAAAGGCTATCTCACATCGACAGGAACAGGAGAGACCTCAGCCCCTTCTACACTGCCATATAAAAGCCACATTCTGTTGCCAGAGGCTTTTATATGGCCTTATAGGCCAGAATCACTGGGTTGCTGTTAGTTTTTCAGGCTGTATGGCCATGTTACAGCAGCATTCATCTCCTGACGTTTCACCTGCACCTGTGGCAAGCATCCTCAGATGTTCTGTTGGCAGTGAAGCAAGTGGAGTGTACATACAAGGGTTATCCAGAAAGGAAGGTTACAAGGCATTTTTCACGGGAGAAGTTGGTATCACTGCTGTATAGCAGGAAACCTCCCAAGCTGAGGATTCTCCCAAGTCACAACAGCCAGGCTCCCTCTATGCAGATACCCTCACTGATTGACTTCCTGCAAGAGCTATATGCCTTGTAACCATACTTTCAGGATAACCCTCGTATATATCTGTAGAATGTCCAGGGTGGGAGAAAGAACTGCTCTCTGTTAGAAGCAAGTCTGAATGTTGCAAGAATAAGCAAGCTTGATTAGCATTGAGTAGCCTTGCAGCTGCAAAGTCAATCAGTGAGGATATCTGCATATGGCCAATCCCTTGCAGACGGCCAATTCTATCACACCAGAAGCGACTTGCAGTTTCTCAAGTCACTCCTGACACGACAAAATAAAATAAAATAAAGGTAGCCTGGCCTCTGTTGCCTGGGGGCATCCTCTGTTTGAGAAGTGTTAACTGGCACTTGATTGTTTGCAAGGATTCTTTCTCCCACCCTGGACATTCCACAGATACACACACAAACACACACACACACACACTAGCCGCCCCCTGCCATGCGTTGCTGTGGCCCAGTCTGTGTATATGTGTTTTGTGTGTGTAGAGGTGTGTATATACTTGTGTATATGTGTATATACATATATGTAGATGAGCACCAATCCCCAGAGTCAGACATGATTGACTTAATGTCAAGGGAAAATCTTTACCTATGTGTATATATCTGGGTATATTTGTATATATGTGTGTTTGTGTATATATATGTGTGGTTTTGTGCATGTGCTGTAGCGCCTTTTTGCTTTTTTGGCCTTTTAAGTCCTGTGTTTTCAGTGTTTTATGAGTGATGGTCACTCGTTGGCCTGATAAGTGTCTTGTGTCCAAATTTGGTGTCAATTCGTCCAGTGGTTTTTGAGTTATGTCAATCCCACAAACGAACATTACATTTTATTTATATAGACGGAATCATTGGGTTGTTGTAGGTTTTTCGGGCTTATGGCCATGTTCTAGAGGCATTCTCTCCTGACGTTTCGCTGCATCTATGGCAAGCATCCTCAGAGGTTGTGAGGTCTGTTGGGAACTAGGAAAATTGGTAAATGATCACTGGGTTGTTGTAGGTTTTTCGGGCTGTGTGGAGAGAGTAGTGCTTCTCTTACATTTCCCCAAGACAAAATAAGCTGTTATTGGGGTTGTTGTAGGTTTTTCGGGCTGTATGGCCATGTTCTAGAAGCATTCTCTCCTGACATTTTGCCTGCATCTATGGCAAGCATAGATGCAGGCGAAACGTCAGGAGAGAATGCTTCTAGAACAAGGCCATACAGCCTGAAAAACCTACAACAACCCTATATACACTCTACTTGTCTTATTTCCAACAGATGCCACTAGCCACAGATGCAGGCGAAATGTCAACAGAGAATGCAGCTGGAACATGGCCATACAGCCCCAAAAACTCACAGCAACCCAAAGCCCAGATTACCTGCTTTGATATTCAGCAGTGTGATCAAGCCAAGACACCCCTCCCCTTTCCCTCTTTTCTCCTCCCTGTAAATAAATGGGAAGAAGAGGAAATGCAGGGAAGCCCACCAGTTCCAGAGGCCCACTCTGCAAAAGGGTGCAAGCCTATGGAGAAGGCCTGGCTTGGGACTCACCTGGGCCTGGATCTGGTGGAGGGAAAGGCAGGAGGACTGCTCTGGAGGACTGGCCTCCTCCCTTGTCAACTTCCGGTCTTCTCTAGCAATCCAACTCCCTCTCCTTAACCCTTCCTATGTGACTCAGGCTGAGCTCCTCTTCCTCTCTCCCTCCACCAATCTCAAATCCCTTGTTTTCTGCTAAGGAGCTGAATCCCTTGGAGTCTATGTGCCTGAGTCTGAAAACCAGGGATAGACTGGGGATTCTGGGTGACTTTGAAGGACCTCATCACACTAGAGCCTGGGCCCACTTGAAATCCAGTTGCTGCCTCCTGCACAATACTGCACATATTTTATTATTATTATTATTATTATTATTATTATTATTATTATTATTATATTATTATTTCCATAGCAGTGAACTGTAGCAGTTAAAGCAGATATGGGGAAGCATGGATCTCACATCGGACACTTCCCAAGTGTCTAGGACTGTGTGATGTATCGGCGAATAATGCGTGCAGATCCCAGTAAGGTGGCCTTTTGCAGCTGGCAGATGGTAATTTTGTCAGCGCCAATTGTGTTTAAGTGCAGGCCAAGGTCTTTAGGCACTGCACCCAGTGTGCCGATCACCACTGGGACCACCTTGACTGGCTTGTGCCAGAGTCTTTGCAGTTCGATCTTTAAATCCTCATATGTGTCAGCTTTTCCAGTTGTTTCTCTTCACTTCTGCTGTCACCTGGGATTGCTATTATTATTATTTTATTATTATTATTATTATTACTATTATTGTTGTTGTTGTTGTTGTTTGACACAACAAGATGAGTCCACAGCAGACAAGATCACTCTGCTGGCTGTTTATTGGATCACACAGTCGGACACTTCCCAAGTGTCTAGGACTGTGTGATGTATTGGAAATAATGCATGCAGATCCCAGTAAGGTGGCCTCTGCAGCTAGCAGATGGTAATTTTGTCAGCGCTGATTGTGTTTAAGTGCAGGCCAAGGTCTTTAGGCACTGCACCCAGTGTGCCAATCACCACTGGGACCACCTTGACTGGCTTGTGCCAGTCTTTGCAGTTCGATCTTTAAATCCTCATATCGTGTCAGCTTTTCCAGTTGTTTCTCTTCAGTCCTGCTGTCGCCTGGGATTGCAACATCAACAATCCATACTTTGTTTTTTTACACAATCGTGAGGTCGGGAGTATTACAGCCTGTGTTGGACGGGGTTACACTCCCCCTGAAGACGCAGGTTCGCAGCTTGGGTGTGATCTTGGACTCATCGCTGAGCCTGGAACCCCAGGTTTCAGCAGTGACCAGGGGAGCATTCGCACAATTAAAACTTGTGCGCCAGCTGCGCCCGTACCTTGGGAAGTTTGACTTTGCCACGGTAGTCCACGCTCTGGTTACATCCCGTATAGACTACTGCAACGCTCTCTACGTGGGGTTGCCTCTGAAGACTGCTCGGAAGCTTCAATTGGTCCAACGATCAGCAGCCAGGTTGTTAACAGGAGCGGCACTCAGGGAGCATACAACTCCTCTGTTGCGCCAGCTCCACTGGCTGCCAATTTGCTACCGGGCACAATTCAAAGTGCTGGCTTTAGCCTTTAAAGCCCTAAACGGTTCTGGCCCGACCTATCTGTCCGAACGCATCTCCTCCTATGAACCAGTTAGGATTAAGATCGTCTGGGGAGGCCCTGCTCTTGGTCCCGCCAGCTTCACAAGCACGCCTGGCGGGGACGAGAGACAGGGCCTTCTCAGTTGGCCCCCCGGCTGTGGAACGCCCTTCCTACAGACATTAGATCGCCCCCCTCCTTATTGGCATTCAGGAAGAGAGTGAAGACCTGGCTCTTCGAACAGGCTTTCAACTAAGCAGTGCAATTGATTGATTACTGGAATATGGATTAATGGACAACGAGATCGGATGCTGATTCTATTGATGAGACGTGATGGATTGTTGTTTTCCTGTATTGTTGTATTGATGTCCTGATGTTAATTAATTGATATTACTGTTTTAAATGACTAATGATTTTGTACTGTATTATTGATACTGGTTGTTAACCGCTCTGAGTCGCCGTTGGCTGAGAAGAGCGGTATACAAGTGAAGTAAATAAATAATTAATAAATAAATATTATGCTCCAAAACTCTGTCTGTCTGAATTCGGAAGTCCCAGAGGAGTTTGACATGTTTTTTTTGTAACTTTTTCCGGCTTGTGATCCCACCAGTTCTTTGTCACAAGCAGATGGTATTTCGTAGCACAAGTTCCAATGAATCACCTGAGCAATGGTATTGTGCCTCTGCTTGTAGTCTGTCTGCGGGATCTGGAGGATGTGATCTATTGTTTCATCTGCTTCCTTGCATAATTATTATTATTATTATTATTATTATTATTATTATTATTATTATTATTGTGGTCTCATGTGAGGATGAGGAATGGCTAGAATTTCATACTTGCTATTAGAACCAAACACACAGCAGAGTATCCCATGAGTACTCTCCTGTTTTGTAAAATACATTCATATTTTGACAAAACATTCATTTTTAGTATATGTAACTTTCAAATATTTACAGCCACATTGTGTTCCTTTGATTTAGATCCCACTAAGTAAAAAGCCTGTATCTCTAAGGAGAACAAGTGTCAAGTTTATAACTTTGTAAGTACCTTTAAATGTGTTTTAACATATGATGTTTAATGGATATATTTGCAGCAAATATTGATGTATATAATAATTTTAGTCCACTGGAGGAAGGCTGAGACCGGTTGTGGGTGGCTGATTCATATGCAACTCAACATAAGAAGACGGCGTTGACATCATTTCAGAGTGACAGTATAAAAACTCATATAATATTGTTTGTGATTACTGTGAAATTGAACAGTATAACAAGTATATACAATTCTATTATTTTCTATTTTCTGTATAGTGGGATATTTATAAGTTGCTTACCTGTAACTGTAGTTTCCTGAGTAGTCACCTGTGAATTCGTACATTTGGTATCTGAGCGCATGCGCAGTACAGCTTTCGGAACCTTCTAGATAAAAATATAACAATTTTAGAGCCCACTAGCCCCGCCCCCCCTCCCCTCGAGTATAAGTAGCCCGAGGGCGGGGCTAGCCAGCAGTTCTCTTCCGCCGCAAAGCAGCCAGAAGGTGTGGCATGACCCGAGGGGAGGACGGGCGGGTATGTACGAATTCACAGGTGACTACTCAGGAAACTACAGTTACAGGTAAGCAACTTATAATTTCCTGTCGTAGTCACTGTGAATCGTACATTTGGTAGAATAGCGAGCAAACTAACCATGGACGGTGGGCGTCATGCCACAGCCGAAAACAAAACCGCTCTGCCAAACTGAGCCTCACGCCTGGATACAACATCCAACTTATAGTGGGTCACAAACGACAGAGGTGAGGACCAGATCGCCGCACGACAAATAGTGTCCAAGGGAACTCCCTTCCAGAACGCGGCCGACGTGGCTACTGCCCTCGTAGAGTGGCCTCTCACCGGCAGGGGCAAGTCCTTGCCCGCCGTGCGGTAGCACAAGCGGATCGTAGAAACTATCCAGGACGAAAGTCTCTGAGGTGATACTGGAAGACCCAACACATCCGCCCGATATTTTATAAACAACTTTGGGGTTTTCCTTATTGCTGCCGTTCTACTGACATAAAAGGCCAAAGCCCTGCGAACATCTAATAAATGCAAACCCCTTTCTAACTGGGTCGTAGGGCTCTGAAAAAAAGAAGGAAGAATCAAATCCTGAGAAGTATGGAACTGAGTTGAAACCTTTGGGAGGAAGGCGATGTCTGTCCGTAGTACCGCCTTGTCTCTATGAAACTTAAGGTAAGGCGGGTCAACCCTTAGGGCACAGAGTTCACTAGATCGGCGGGCCGATGTAATGGCCACTAAAAAGGCCGTCTTCCATGAAAGACAGGACAGGCTTGCTGATGCCAGAGGTTCGAAAGGGGCTCTCATCAACGTATTAAGAACAAGCTCCAAACTCCAAGAAGGAACTATCGGGGACACAGGAGGCCTAGTGTTCTTAAGTCCCCTTAAAAACGACTTAACAACAGGGTCTAAAAAACAGGAAGGAAGGCCCACTTTTTGCCTAAACCAGGAAATGGAGGCCAGGTAACACTTCAACGACGGAAACGATAAACCAGCGTCCAACAGAGACGCTAGAAAGTCCAACACTACCGAGATGGGGGCCGAGTCAGGGAGCACTCCTCGCTGTCTAGCGAAGGAGGAGAAGCGCGCCCACTTGTAGACATAAGAGCGCCTCGTCGATGGTCTGTGCGCTGCTTCAATGATCTGGAGCACCGGTTGCGAGAAACCCAACAGAGGGTCTATGGCGTTGGCAGGATTCGCCATGCCGTCAGCCTCAGTTTGTGTACCTCTGGGTACAACACTTGGCCCCCCTGTGATGTGAGCAGGTCCGTCCTGGGCGGGAGAGGGATGAAGATTCCTCTCGCTAACAACCGCAGGGGTGAGAACCACGGTTGCCTCGGCCACCACGGCGTTACTAGAATACAGTGGGCGTTGTCCCTTTGGATCTTGGCCACAACTCGCAATAGCAGAGGGAAAGGAGGAAAGGCGTAGGTCCTCCGCCCCGTCCATACAAGCGTGAACGCATCTCCTAGACATCTGCCCCCGGTCACGGCCCGCGTCCGTGCACAATAGAGGTGGCATTTTGAATTGAACTGTGTGGCGAACAGGTCGAGTTCTGGTGTGCCCCATGCCAGGAAGAGCCTCCGAGCCTCCTCCAGATTCAGAGACCATTCGTGATTCGCCAGAGGATTTCGACTCAGGGAGTCTGCCAACAAGTTCTGCTCCCCCGGTACGTGCGTCGCTAGGAGATGAATCCCCCTGTCTATGCACCATTCCCAAATTTGGGTCGTAAGGTCCAGGAGTGTCCGCGAACGGGTGCCGCCCTGCTTGTTCAGGTAGTACATTACCGTGGTGTTGTCGGTAAGAATGTGTACTACCTGACCCGCGACGACCCTTTCGAAGGACTTCAGCGCCCTGTCTACGGCCAGCATCTCGAGCGCGTTTATGTGAAGAGCGCTTTCCTCTTCTGACCACGTCCCGTGAGCCACTAGGCCGCTGGTGTGTGCCCCCCACCCCGTGAGGGATGAGTCTGTAGTGACCAATCTTGTGGCGCGAGGGGCGTAAAAGGAAAGTCCCTCGCAGGCCCAGGTTGGATCCATCCAGCACCGCAGGGAAGCTCGGACCCCCTGAGGGGGAAGCAGGCGCATGGCGGGATTGTCCCATAGCGGATTGAAGCTGGAAAGGAACCACGATTGAAGTGGCCGCATCCGAAGTCTGGCGTGGCGGATAACCGTCGTTGTAGACGCCATATGACCCAAGATGACCTGGATATGCCTGGCTGATGTG
Organism: Anolis sagrei ordinatus; assembly: GCF_025583915.1. Lineage (NCBI taxonomy): Eukaryota > Metazoa > Chordata > Lepidosauria > Squamata > Anolidae > Anolis > Anolis sagrei. The sequence goes on from NW_026845477.1 coordinate 300,494,859, forward strand.
CTGGGAGATGCAATGAGTCGATTGAGAAGTTCTCGCAGGTTGTCGAACCGGTCCTCGGGGAGAAAAGCCCTCTCGGCAATCGAATCCAGGAGCGCCCCGATGAACTGGATGCGCTGCGATGGTATCAGGACCGACTTCTCCCGGTTGAGTACGAGGCCCAGCGACTGGAGAAGAGACAAAACCGTGGACACGTGATGTTGTAGCAAATCACGAGATCTAGCCACTATCAGCCAGTCGTCAATGTATGGGTACATGGACACGCCCCTCATTCTCAAGTGTGCGGCCACAACCGCCATACACTTTGTGAACACCCGTGGGGCAGCTGAGAGGCCAAAAGGTAGGACATTAAAACAGTATGCTTGACCATTGACCCTAAAGGAGAGAAACCTTCTGTGATGTGGGGCAATGGAGATGTGGAAGTATGCGTCTCGAAGGTCGACGGTCGCAAACCAGGCCCCCCGGAAGAGCAGGGGGGCTATGGAAGCAAGAGTCACCATACGAAATCTTTTGGGCTTAACGTGTTTATTGAGAGCCCTAAGGTCAAGAATCGGACGCATTCCACCACCACGTTTAACAATCAGAAAATATCTAGACAAGAAACAGAACGGAACTGCAGCCGGGTCAACTAGTGAAATAGCCCCTTTTTGTAACAACATTGTTATCTCCTCCATAATCTGTGGGGAGAAGGGTGTGTCCCGAACCAAGCCCACCCTGGGAATGTCTTCAAACTCAATACTATAACCATTGGAAACAATGGACAGAACCCAGGCATCTGTGGTTATGCTTGCCCATTCATCGAAGAAGGGAGCGAGTCTGTCTTTGAACCATAAACAAGGCCCAACGAGGCTGTCACCACTTAGTGGAAGTGAAGCCTGCGGGGAAGGGACAGCAACTTGGGTCTCCCGCAACAAGCCGGAAGGACGTTCGGTTACATCCTGCCCACTGTCCACCATAGGGACGTCAAAGGCGCTTCTTGGAGGCGCCAGAAGGCTTGGGTTTCCCTTGGAAGGGTTGAGCCCTGGTCTTTTGAAAATAAGGGGTGCGTCGACCTCCCTGGAATCTTGACGAACCCGCCCAACGATTTCTAAAAGGCCCCGAGGAGGAGTTGCTAAATGGCCTTCGGTAAGAGGGGGTGAGATTTTGCCATCTTGGCTTATGTTGGCTATAAGGCTGCCAAGTATAGCCGAATTTAGAGGCCGATTGTCTCACATCTTGCTTTTGTTTCAAATTGTCGTCCGTATTGGGGTTGAATAAGCCCTCCTCATGGAACGGGAGTTCCTCAGCCAAGGCCTTTCCCTCTTCTGAAAGATTAGCGGCCCGTAACCAAGCGTGCCTGCGAATGGAGGTGGCCGTGGCGAACAGATTTCCCGCTGTCTCCGCCATATGTTTGGCGAAGTCTTTCTGTAACTTTGATAGCGCCAGGGCTTCCCCCTGTAAAGCTTTGGCCAGGCGCTGCTCCTCCCCGGACATGGACTCAATATACAACAACATCCGGTTCCACAAAAAGGATTGGTAACCGCTCATATATGTTGCATAATGAGCCATGCGTGTGTATAAACTGGCAGAAAGGTAGGCCTTTTTACCCAGGGTGTCCAATTTTCTCCCTTCTCTGTCAGGAGGGGTGGTCACTGAGCCCTTAGGACGTTTAGATTTAGTGACCTCCGCCACCACGGTGTTAGCCTTGGGAGGAGCTATCACCCACTTGGCAGTGGCCATGTCAATCTTATATAACGTGTCCAATCGTCTAGGGACCGCCGGTACTGCCCCAGGAGACATGTCAGCCACCTTAGCTAACTTCAGTAGATAAGGTAAAAGCGGGAGAGCAGAGGAGGGGATCGTATGTTGCTCATCCGACGGAAACATCGGATCCTCCACGTGCTCAGGCTGCTTTGGGGCAGGTATATTCAGAGCCCTGATCATACGCTCCACCAAAGCAGCAAACTTGTGAAAATCAGCAGGCATAGCACAAGAAGCATCCTCACCCCCTAGAGTCTGGGAAGGATCAGGAGGTTCTGAGCCAGAGTCACTGTCTCTCGGGTCCATAATGTCCTGATCAATGGCTCTGGAGGAGTCCATAGCAGTTGCTCTCATTGGGGTAGCCATGGCTGGGTCCGGTTCAGTCAGAGGGGCCAAGTCCTCATTTACAGGCCCTAACCCAGCTGGGGATGCACGTACTGCAAGGTTCATTGAAGTCACAGCGCCCCCTTGCGCCTCCTGGCAATACAACTGATTACCGGGCACTGCTAGAACCGGCTCCGTAGCAGGGCGGGACAGCCCATGGCCTCCTATAGGAAAGTTCCCTTCAGCAGGGATCAGGGAGGAGCGTGTTGGAGCTCCTTGCACAGCAGGGCCCCCCAGAGAGGCCGATGTTCCTTGGCCCGAAACTCTCCCAAGCTCCCTCAGAGGGAGGGTAGGAGGAGGCCCCGCCGGTACCGAGAAAGGGATCGGGGCCGGCACAAAAACGAGCTGGCCAGAAGGAGTCATTTGCCAGTAGCCCTGCGGGGTCGCGGGCCTGGGGCTGTGCTGGGCTGGGCGGGACGATGGGGCTCTGGAGCGGCGGGCGTGCCTCCGGCGCCTGGAGCATGAGGAAGAGGACGAGGAGGAGGTCGAGGATGAAGAAGAGCAGGAGGAGGACCTCGAACGCCGACTCGATCTCGTAGAGGCTCTGTGTCCCCGGCGTCGAGAGCTCCTTCGAGAAGGGCATCTGGAGCGCCTCGGCCGCTTGCTAGGCCTACGAGACCCTCTGTCCTCTCTCCGATGGCTCTGGTAGAGAGCTACAGCTGGTGCCGCTCCCTGCATCGGAGGACCGTCAGAGGAGTTCTCAGGACCCTGCGCCTGGAAGGGGCTCGACATCTGAGGCCTCGAAGGGCCCGTCTCCCTTCCTAGGCTGGCGGTACCGAAGGGAGGCGTTGCCGAAGCGGCAGGCGGAGAGGCTCTTCGAGCGGCAACTTCTATCAACTCAGTGGGAGGGGCGTTGACGGTGCTCCCGAACGCGCCGCTAGTGGAAGGCGCTGACTCCAAAGGAGGGGAGGTGGGCGGAGCCACGGAGACTGGTCTCCCCTCCCTGCGCGCAGCCTCCCCGCTAGCTCCGCCCCCGGAGGGAGAGAGTGTTGGCATCAGGGGGGTTAAGAAGTCCTCCGAGATCGGGCCCTCCGGTCCCGAGTGCTGCGCCGTGCGAGGAGTCACACCCCCCACCTCGAGAGATAAGGTAGGAGCCCTGAGAGGGCGGCTCAGTTGACTCGGAGTTTCCACCATTGTGGAGGGAGGGGCTTGAGTCGCGACGGGCAAAGAGGCATTTCCCGCTCTTTTCGGAGCTGCTCTTTTAGACTGTACAGGCCCGCGGCCATTTTGTGCGGTCTTGTCTTTGGGCCTCTTGGCCTTCTTCTTAGACAGCCCCATAGCCTGATCCAGGAGGGGCACAGCAGAGAGTGCTGGGCCGGTTTGCTGCGGCGACGGGGCAGGAGGGAGCAGGGCCCTTTCGTAAAGCGCCGCCTTAAGCCTCAGCTCCCGATTCTTCCTGGTCTGTGGCGTAAACGCCATACAGACCGAGCAGGCTTGGGTAAGATGACCCTCTCCCAGGCATTGCAGGCACAGGGAATGCCCATCAGTGTCCGGATAGGTGTTAGGGCATTTAGAGCAGCGCTTAAAGGAGGTAGTAGCCATCACGCTAAGGGCACGTGAGGGAAGGCAGCTGAAGGAATGGTCAGGCAGTCCGGGTCAATCGCCGGCAGAACAGAGTCCAAGTCAGAAACCAGTACCTTAGCCACAAAACAGTCCAGTCCAAAACGTTCAGAATCAGTCCAGTCAAATCGAAGAAGCTCGCAAAGAGAAAGAGAGGTTCTCAAGCTACTGCGATAACGCGGAAAAGAGAACTGCTGGCTAGCCCCGCCCTCGGGCTACTTATACTCGAGGGGAGGGGGGGCGGGGCTAGTGGGCTCTAAAATTGTTATATTTTTATCTAGAAGGTTCCGAAAGCTGTACTGCGCATGCGCTCAGATACCAAATGTACGATTCACAGTGACTACGACAGGAAATTGTTGAGCTTACTAATTCAGGAACCCATTCATATTGAATGGCTACAATGGCCAGCAGGAGATGGAGGTCAGCAGTTCCCAGTGCTCAGCCCAGCCAGATTTTGTCATTTGGGAGTTGTAGTTATTGGGATTTATAGTTCACCTTCAATCAAAGAGCATTCTAAACTCCACCAATGATGGAATTGAACCAAACTTGGCATACAGAACTCCCATGACCAACGGAAAATAACGGGTGGGGATTGACCTTGAGTTTTGGAATTGTAGTTCACCTCCATCCAGAGAGCACTGTGGACTCAAAACAGTGATGGATCTGGACCAAACTTGGCATGAATACTCAATACTCAATATGCCCAAATGTGAACACTGGTCAATAGACCTTGACATACCTTTGAAGACAGCTTCAGCTAAGGATAGTGTTTCTCCTCCGAATGAATGCCTGGAGGAGGTAATGGGCTGGATGAGGAAAAACAAATTGAAACTGGATACAGACACAGTTTTCCCTTGCTGTTTGCTTTCCGTGGACTTGCTGTTTCGCGGTTAGGGTTGAGAATTAATATTTTTCATATATTTTTATACATTTTGTGGTTTTAAAAGCATCAATAGAGAGACCAATGTGCTCGTTTATCAAGCCATTGTCCTCCCAACCCTGCTCTATGCCTGTGAAACGTGGACTGTTTACTAGGCTTGGGCGGTTTCATTCGTTAATTTCATAATTCGTTATTAATTCGTATTTAAATTAGCTTACGATCCAATATTGAGCCATGCAGGAATAGTGTGAGGAGTAAATTAGATTCGAAACAATTTTTTCAATTTATTTCGTAATTATTTTGTAATTATTTTGTAATTATTTTCGCATGTCTGGTGCAAGTTTTATAGTTGTTGTTTGTTTTATCACACCAACAGTCAACAACAGAGGGAGAGGGAAGCTTCAGAAGTTCCCCCTGTCCCATTTGGAGGTTTTTTTAGCATATTGCGCAATCGCGTCCGCCATTAACGAATCGATTCGTAATTTTACGAAATTTCGTATATTTCAAAATTTTTAAAAGGAAAATTTCGGAATTATTAAAAAAAACGAAACGCAAGGGCCCCCTAAAAACAAAACGAGTTTAGAACCAAATTTTTCTGTGGTTACCCAAGCCTACTGTCTACAGATGTCACACTCAGCTCCTGGAATGATTCCATCAGCATTGCCTCTGAAAAACCTCTTGGGAAGAAGACAGGTGGACAAATGTCAGCATGCTGGAAGAAACAAAGACCACCAGCATTGAAGCAATGGTCTTCCACCATCAAGTCTGCGGGACTGGCCTCGGTCTGAATGCCCGATCACCGTTTCCCAAAGCAGTTACTCTACTCCGAACTCAAGAGCAGAAAATGGAATGTTGGTGGACAGGAAAAGAGATATAAAGATGGGCTTAAAGCTAACCTCAAAAACTGTGGCATAGACACTAAGAACAGGGAAGCCCTGGCCTTGGAGCCCTCTATCTGGAGGTCAGCTGTGACCAGCAGTGCTGCAGAATGCCAAGAGGCAAGAATGGAGGACGAAAGGGAGAAACATGCCAAGAGGAAGGCATAACCCTGAGTCCCTCCCTAGGGGATTGAGAAGGGTGGGGTATAAGCGCTCGAAATATCAAGTCAATCCTGACCGGGACCGCCTTCCATCTGGAAGCCGATGTCCTCACTGTGGGAGAACATGCAGATCAAGAATAGGGCTCCACAGCCACCTACGGACCCACTAGCAAGACACCACACCTGGAAGACAATCATCCTCGAGCTACGAGTGATTGCCTAAGTAAAGTATCTGCAGGATTGTCTTCTCCGTACAATCTGCCCCTAACACTGAGGTGTTCTGGTGGGGCATCTGCTCCAGCCTGCCAGAACCCAAATGGCCAACATCACCCAGAGGACCTTTTCCTCAGCCTCCTCTACATTGTGGAATGACCTGCCAGAAGTAGGGTTGGGTAGACATGATCGGAAATGATTGAAATTCAGAAGTGCAGGAAAGGTGGGGGCAGGGCAGAATTCCAAATTTGAACCACTTACCCATTTTTTTTCAGGATTATTCTGTAATGTTTGGATGTCTCCCTAGGTTATTTTAATGTTCACAACCCTTAAACGGCCATATAGCCTGAAAAACCTACAACAACCCTATACACACTCTACTTGCTTTATTTCCAACAGACGCCACTAGCCACAGATGCAGGCGAAACGTCAGCAGAGAATGCTGCTGGAACATGGCCATACAGCCCCAAAAACTCACAGCAACCCAAAGCCCAGATTACCTGCTTTGATATTCAGCAGTGTGATCAAGCCAAGACACCCCTCCCCTTTCTCTCTTTTCTCCTCCCTGTAAATAAATGGGAAGAGGAGGAAATGCAGGGAAGCCCACCAGTTCCAGGGAGCAACTCTGCAAAAGGGTGCAAGTCTATGGAGAAGGCCTGGGTTGGGACTCACCAAAAAACCCATAAAGTAAAGCAAGGGAACTTGCATGGTGTCTGATGTGGTGCTTGTTTGAGTGGTCCACCATTTCGGTGTTTTCAAATAATATCCTGCGTCCCAGGTTGGTTCATTGGGTGCTCTGCTATGGCTGACTTCTCTGGCTGAAGTAGTCTGCAATGCCTTTCATGTTCCTTGATTTGTGTCCGGGCAATGCTGTGTTTGGTGGTCCCTATGTAGACTTGTAGACTGTGTCAGACTACACAGAGAAGCCATTGAAATCCACAAGCATGTGGACAATTTCAACAGGAAACCATGAAAATGAACAAAATCTGGCTACCAGTATTAAAAACAAGCCTATACTCTGTTTGGGCTTGCGACTGACCAATTATGTACATACAATATATTATATTATTATAATATAATAAGTTATATGTACACACAAGATATTATATTATTAGCATAGCACAATAATATGTGCTATGCTATAATAATAATAATATGGGCTGTGGCGCAGCTAGCTATTTTTGCTATTCTTATTGGTGTTAGATACCATTTCCAAATTAACTTATAATAATTTTCTTTAACCCATATTGATACATTTTTCAGATGTCTTTGTCCCCATAATTGTGACCACTCCATTTCATTTGTGGCCCAGTCTGATTAAATGGAAAAGAAAGAAAAGAGAAAGAGCTAGTTTCTAATATATGTAATTTCATAATGCTTGTGGGTATACACAATTTTTGTGGTTCCATTGTCTGTGAAATAATAATGGTGTAAAAAATTATAATAAAAAGCCCTTCAGCAGTGGAAATCTCTGCCCCGGAGTGTGGTGGAGGCTCCTTCTTTGGAAGCTTCTAAACAGAGGCTGGATGGCCATCTGTCAAGGGTGATTTGAATGTAATATTCCTGCTTCTTGGCAGGGGGTTGGACTGGATGGCCCATGAAGTCTCTTCCAACTCTTTGATTCTATGATGATGATAATAATAACAACAACAGCAACAACAATAATGGCCTATATAATCTATATACCGGGCTGTGGCGCAGCTAATTAGTAGCCGGCTGCATTAAATCACTACTGACCAAGAAGTCATGAGTTCGAAGTCAGCGGGGGTCAGAGTGAGCTTCCAGCCATTAGTCTAGCTTGCTGTTGACCTTTGCAACCCAAAAGACAGTTGAATCTATCAAGTAGGAAATTTAGGTACCGCTTATGCAGGGAGGCTAATTTAACGAATTTATGACACCAAAGAACCCCCTTCCAGCAGTATGCAGAAGAACGAGGAAGTACTCCATCAAAGGACTCGTGTTACAAATGGACGGTGAAGCAGCTGCTCCCCCTGTGGCCGGAATTGAGCCGAAATCAAGCATACCCTCATGAAGCCAGAAAGCTGGAATGTTAAATTGCCTCTGTGTCTGTCTACATATGTTGTATGTTTAACTGGCATTGAATGTTTGCCATGTATATGTGCATTGCAATCCACCCTGAGTCCCCTGCGGGGTGAAAAGGGTGGAATATAAATACTGTAAATAAATAGATAAATAAATATTAGTATTATATATTACTATATTGTACTATACCACTACACTGGAAAATTCTTAGCAATATTACATGTAATATAAAATATATAATTGTTCTATTGTATTATTAGTTTATTGTATTACATTATAATGTTATCAATTATAGTTATGAGTATTGCATCCATTACATTTATTTTCATTACTTAACATATTAAAAGGTCATTAAAACCTCTACTGGGGAAAAAGGAAGGAAAAAGGAAGAGGGGCCGACCAAGGGCAAGATGGATGGATGGTATCCTTGAAGTGACTGGCTTGACCTTGAAGGAGCTGGGGGTGGTGACGGCCAACAGGAAGCTCTGGCGTGGGCTGGTCCAGGAGGTCACAAAGAGTCGGAATCAACTGAACTAATGAACAACAACAAAAAGCTTCTAGAGCAAAAAGAGAAGTAATATTATCAGTTTTAAATCTGATAGTTGTGACTTCTTGTATCTTCTTATATTATCTTATATTGAGTCTCTGATGAGTCACAAGGTGTGCATTCTCAGGAAAACATTTTCCATTCTACTCGCATTTGTATGGTTCCTCTCTTGTGTGAAGTGTCTTGTGGCTCACAAGGGATGAACTGTGAGCAAAACATTTCCCACAATCATTGCAGTTGTATGGTTTCTCTCCTGTGTGGACCCTCTGGTGGGTCACAAGGTATGCATTCCGAGCGAAACATTTCCCACACTCCTGGCATTGGTATGCTTTTTCTCCTGTATGGGATAACTGGTGCCTTACTAGTTGTTGATGGTGAACAAAAGATTCCTCGCATTCCTGGCATTTATACACTTTCTCTCCTGTGTGGATTCTCTTGTGGCCCACAAGGTCTACATTCCGAGTAAAACTTTTCCCACACTCCTGACATGTGTAAGGTTTCTCTCCTGCGTGAAGTCTCTTGTGGCTCACAAGGGATGAACTGTGAGCAAAACATTTCCCACATTCATCGCAGCTGTATGGTTTCTCTCCTGTGTGGTGTCTCTGGTGCCTCAGAAGGCATGATGTCTGAGCAAAACATCTCCCACAGTCTTGGCATTTGTAGGGTTTCTCTCCTGTGTGGACTCTCTGATGGGCCACAAGGTATGCATTCAGAGCAAAACATTTCCCACACTCCTCGCATTGGTATGCTTTATCTCCTGTATGGGACAACTGGTGTCTTATTAGTTGTTGTTGGTGAACAAAACACTCTTCACATTCTTGGCACTTATACAGTTTCTCCCCTGTGTGGATTCTTTGGTGTCTCACAAGGTTTGCATTCTGGGCGAAACATTTGCCACACTCTTGGCATTTGTAGAGCTTCTCTCCTGCGTGAAGTCTCTTGTGGTCCATAAGGGATGAACGGTTTGGAAAACAGCTTCCGCATTCCCGACATGTGTATGTTTTTTCCTCCGTGTGGAGTCTCTGATGCCTCAAAAGATTTGTCATCTGAGAAAAACACTTCCCACACTCCTGGCATTTATATGGTTTCTCCCCAGTGTGGATTCTCTGGTGCTTCACAAGCACTGACATAATACCAAAACATTTCCCACACTCCTGGCACTTGTATGGTTTCTCTCCTCTGTGGGCTCTTTGGTGGACTTCAAGGCTTGATTTGGTGGCAAAACATTTTCCACATGCACTGCAGATGTATGTTTTGACTTCTGAATGAAGCAACTGGTGTCTTACTAGTTGTTGACGGTGGAGAAAACATTCCCCACATTCCAGGCATTTATACAGTTTATCTCCTGTGTGGATTGTTTGGTGTCTCACAAGGTTTGCATTCCGGGCAAAACATTTCCCACACTCCGGGCATTTGTATGGTTTCTCTCCTGCGTGAAGTCTCTTGTGGTCCACAAGGGATGAGCGGTTTGCAAAACAGGTTCCGCATTCCTGACATGTGTATGTTTTTCCTTCCATATGGAGTCTTTGGTGTCTCAAAAGACTTCTCATCTGAGAAAAACACTTCACACAGTTTTGGCATTTGTATGGTTTCTGTGCAGTGTGGATTCTCTGGTGCCTCGTTCGCTGATCACTCCGAGCAAAACATTTCCCACACTCCTGGCATTTGTAGGGTCTCTCTCCCGTGTGGAATACCTGGTGCCTTACTAGTTGTTGATGATGAAAGAAACCTTTCCCACATTCTGGGCATTGAAAGGGTTTCTCTCCCATGTGGACTCTCTGGTGAATCACAAGGTATTCATTCTGAGCAAAAGATTTTCCACATTCGTTGCAGATGTATGCTTTGACTTCTGAATGGAGTAACTGGTGTCTTACTAGTTGCTGACGGTGAACAAAACATTCTTCACATTCCTGGCATTTATAAAGTTTCTCTCCTGTGTGGATTCTTCGGTGTCTCGCAAGGTTAGTATTCCGGGAAAAACATTTCCCACACTCTTGGCATCTGTAAGGTTTCCCTCTTCTGTGAATTCTGCGGTGTCTCACAAGGTTTGCATTCCGGGGAAAACATTTCCCACACTCCTGGCATTCGTACGGCCTCTCTCCAGTGTGGAACAACTGGTGCATTACTAGTTGTTGATGGTGAAAAAAACATTTCTCACATTCCGGGCATTGAAAGGGTTTCTCTCCTGTGTGGACTCTCTGATGCCTCACAAAGTTGGAACTGGAAGCAAAAGATTTCCCACACTCCAGGCATTGGTATGGCTTCTCTCCTGTGTGGAGTCTTTTGTGCCTCAGTAAGTCTGAACTGGAAGCAAAACATTTCCCACACTCCAGGCATTTGTATGGCTTCTCTCCAGTATGGAATCTCTGATGAACCAGTAATACTGACCTGCTAGAAAAGAATTTCCCACATTTCTGGCATTTGTGTGTTTTCTTTCCTTTTTGGAATGTGTGATTGCTGAGATGGTGCAAATTATAATCAAAACTGTTTTCTCTACACTGAATGTGTTTTTTCCCACCACACAGTCTCTTATGGAAAATAGCTGCTATATTTTGGGCGAAACCTTTCCCACATATGTTGCATTTGAAAGCACATTTGGAAAACACATCTCTCTTCCTCCAGTTATCTGTTGGGAAAGAAACAGGAAAAAAGTAATCTATATAAATAAAAATGTAATGTTCATTTGTGGGATTAACATAACTCAAAAACCACTGGACGAATTGACACCAAATTTGGCCACAAGACACCTACTAACCCAAGGAGTGACCATCACTCAAAAAAGTTGATTTTGTCATTTAGTAGTTAGTTGTTGGGATTTATAGGTAACGTACAATCAAAGATCATTCTGAACTCCACCAATGATGGTTGGAACAGAGTTCTGGAAATCCCATGAAAATGGGACCTATTTATACACCTGAACACCGAAGCCTGAAAGAAAGCAACTGCCTGGTTGGGCTGCAGCTTTCAGGGCCGGGCTTTAGCACAGCGAGTTAAATCGGCAGCTGCAGAAAATCTTGTCGATTGAAAGGTTGGCAATTCAAACCTGAGTCAGCCCCAGCTTCTGCTCACCTAGCAGATCGAAAACAGCAATGTGAGTAGATAAATAGGTACTGCTTTAAGCGGGGAGGTAATAAAAGGTGTCTATAAGGATGTGCTGGTGATTCGATAGGGATGATGTCTATGGAGTACAAAACTCCGTGGTATGGAAGATGGAGCGACAGCTCCTCCCAGTGACCGGAGTTGACCACAGCCTCCAGATACTGAAGATGGAAAAGGATGGGAAAGCCCACACCTCTATTTATTTGACAATCAGGAATGTGTCCAGAGGAATCAATAGCCCTACAGGTTCTTATCGTGCCATACCATTGGCAAAACTCAAGGGAATATATATTTATTTATTTATTTACGACATTTATATGCCGCCCTTCTCACCCCAAAGGGGACTCAGAGCGGCTTACAAGATATATATCCATACAATATATTATATTATTAGCACAGTACAATATCAGTATTATATATTACTATATTGTACGATACCATTATATTGTAATATTATTAGGAATATTACATGTAATATAAAATATTTAATTATAATATCATATTATTAGTAGTAGTATTATATTTTATTAATTATACTATTATAAATATTATATGTATATACAATATATTATATTACATTAAATTATATTATTACCATAGCACAGGAGACAAGATGGAACTGTCCCCTGCCGCCCCCCCGCCCCCTCTTCACTCTGTGCAGGCATCCAAGAGTTCTCAGAAAGAGGGGCTAAGTTCCCGATTAACAGTCTTCAGGAGTCCTCAGTGCCTGGTATGATCTGACATATTGATGCCAAACAGATATAGTAACAGTGATCATCAGTGAGGGAGCCTTACCAAGAGAGGCCATGATCCCACGCGTCTCCTCCATGATCTGTGAGTGCAGGGCTCTCTGATCAGGGTCCAGAAGAGCCCACTCCTCCATGGAGAAATGGATGGCCACGTCCTGAAGGGTCACTGGACCCTGGAGGAAAAAGAAAACAAAAGAAAACATGTCCTGCTTGCATAAAAGACTTCAAGAAATGAAATGCAACAGGCCTTTAGACAGAAGTATTTGGTCTCACTGACGTATGGTGAAGTCTACACCCAGAAGATAAAGCTTCTGGGTATATACTACCGGTTCATCATAATGGTTTCAGATCAGATTATATTTTAATTGATTCTTTTACACTATGAGACCACTGGGCTGTTAGTTTGGATCGATATTTCCGTCTTCTTCCTTAATCTTCTGGTCTTTGGTGGAATTAATGGCCCAAACATAATCAGAATTGACAGAATTATTTAAAGATTGGGTTGCTGCGAGCTTTCCGTGCTCTCTGTCCATGTTCAAGAAGCATTCTCTCCTGATGTTTCATCTGTGTCTATGGCAGGCATTCTCAGATGTTGTGAGGTCTGTTGAAAACTAGGAAAATAGGGTTTATGTATCTGTGGAATGTCTAGGGTGGGAGAAAGAACTCTTGCCTGTTGGAGGCAAGTGTGAATGTTGCAATGGGCCACCTTGATTAGCATTTAATAGTCTTGTAGCTTCAAAGCCTGGCTGCTTCCTGCCTGGGGGAATCCTTTGTTTATTCTTTGTTGTCCTTTAAAGATTGATGAGGGTGTAGTGAGCTCATTTGCCATCTAATGGGAGGTCTGTAAAGATTGTGCACAAGGTGAAATAAATGATTACTTTGTATTGTCGAAGGCTTTCATGGCTTAAATCACTAGGTTCTTGTGGGTTTTTTCGGGCTATAGAGCCATGTTCTAGAGGCATTTCTCCTGACGTTTCGCCTGCATCTATGGCAAGCATCCTCAGAGGTATGAGGTCTGTTGGAATAAGGACAATGGGTTTATATATCTGTGGAATGGCTGGGGTGGGGCAAGGAGCTCTTCCCTGCTGAGCTAGGTGTGAATGTTTCAACTGATCACCTTCATTAGCATTTGAAGGCCTGCCTGAGCCTGGGAAAATCTCTTGCTGGGAGGTGTTAATATGTGCCTGGTTGTTTCCTCTCTGTTGTGCTTGTTAAAATTACAACAGCAAAACAACAGAGAGGAAACAACCAGGCACAGATTAACACCTCCCAGCAAGAGATTTTCCCAGGCTCAGGGAGGCCTTCAAATGCTAATGAAGGTGATCAGCTGAAACATTCACACCTAGCTGCAGCAGGGAAGAGCTCCTTGCCCCACCCCAGCCATTCCACAGATATATAAACCCATTGTCCTAATTCCAACAGACCTCACTACCTCTGAGGATGCTTGCCATAGATGCAGGCGAAACGTCAAGAGAAATGCCTCTAGAACATGGCTCTATAGCCCGAAAAAACCCACAAGAACCTAATGATTACTTTCCTTACAGCAGTGGTTCTCAATCTGTTGGTCCCCAGGTGTTTTGGCCTACAACTCCCAGAAATCCCAGCCAGTTTACCAGCTGTTAGGATTTCTGGGAGTTGAAGGCCAAAACATCTGGGGACCCACAGGTTGAGAACCACTGCCCTACAGGAAATAATTTTTGAGGATGTCCCAATCCACCTCCTTCCTTCACTCCCTTCTTCTTACCTCAATTGTTTCTGCTTCATTGCAAAGAGGAAGAGAGGAATGAAGACTTGTCTGTGGCACCATTCCAGGCCCTGTCGAAAAGACCAAAGTGGGAGGGAAACTGATCATACAGGCTTGTTTCAGGGGCTCAATTACAGCCCTAAAAAGAAACTCTAGAGAAATATACTGTTTTGAATAATAATAATAATAATAATAATAATAATAATAATAATCTTTATTTATACCCCGCCTCCATCTCCCCAAAGAGGACTTGAGGCGGCTCACATGAGGCCAAGCCCGAAAATACAATACAACAAAATAAAATACAAAGCAACATAAAATTACATCACAATAAAATACATAGAGTAACGCAATAAAATAAGCAGCGCAAAATAACATATTGAAAATAGTAGCACTTTTGCATTTAGTAAAATCTATAGGGCATGACTCAACCAAGGCTGGAAAATCCACGAACCTGAAGACCACCATGAAGCTACCATGAGATGCAGAGCCAACCCTAAGAAATGGGGCTACAAAATGGAGTCCCCAACATGCGAGTGTGGAGAAGAGCAAACTATGACCACCAACTACAATGCAGCCTGAATCCTACCACATGCACAATGGAGGACCTTCTTATAGCAACACCAGAGGCTCTCCAAGTGGACAGATACTGGTCAAAGGACATTTAGTTTAACGCCAAGTTCTTAAACTTTGTTTGTGTTTTTAAATACATTACAACTGTGCCCTCAATTTGCTTCTGACATGATAAATAAATGTCAAAATGATCATGAATATATTGCACGTAAAAAGGTAAAGGTTTCCCCGACATTAGTCCAGTTGTGTCTGACTCTGGGGGTTCATTCTCATCTCCATTTCTAAGCCGAAGAGCCAATGTTGTCCATAGACACCTCCAAGGTCATGTGGCCAGCATGACTGGATGGAGTGCTGTTACCTTCCCACTGGAGCAATACCTATTGATCTACTCCCATTTGCATGTTTCCAAACTGCTAGGTTGGCAGAAGCAGGAGTTAATAGCACGAGCGCACGGCACTCCCAGGATTTGAACCTGAGACCTTTTGGTCAGCAAGTTCAGAAGCTCAGCATTTTAACCCACTGTGCCACCAGGGGCCCCTTTGGGTTGAATGTACTGCACCAGACAAAAAAGGTTGTACTCCTTCCAGAAAGGGAACTTATGGATGTGCAAAACACAAGGGTGATTATGCCAAAGAGGGTTTGTTCTTATCCAAGGAACACAGATATCTAGAACAAATAGCAAAACGAAAGTTGTCAACCGTTATAAACAACCGTGCTGTGCTGTTCTTAACTATGTATTGTCGAAGGCTTTTAACTATGTTTGCAGGTATAATCTGTTATTTTAAGTTCGGGAATTTGATTCCTGCTCTCCTCACATTATTATTAATGATAATATAATAATAATATAATAATTTTTTCAGCGATTGGTTTTTGAAGCACCAAAATACTGTTTGCTTCCACTTGAAAATTACCTAGGGCCGGCCCTGGGTACAAGCCCCAATGATACTCTGTTTACTCCCTCCGGAGTTTACTCATTTAGTCAGAGTTTTAACTTCACTCTTACGTATAATATAATAAGTGACTGTTAGATATAAAAAGGATATAAATGATGTTTTTGAAACAACAAACTAAATGAAATGAAATGTCCTTAAGAAAATAACATCCACAAGGTACAAGTCCCAATGATATGATTCTTCCTCGTTGCGGAGTTTGCTCGTGCAGACAGAGTTTTTATCTTCACTCTTCCATGTAATCTTTTAAACAGCTGGTAAATATTGGGGGGAAAATTGCAGAATCTCTGACGCAAGAAACTAAACACTTGAACTGTCCTTGGGAAAGTAAAATAACGTCGACAAGGGTCCCCAGATTGAAATACCTCATTTCGGGAGACTTTCCCTTCTTCAGGACTCTACGGTATCTTCACATAAGCATGTTAGTCTCAATAAGTTCCTAAATAAGTGATCTCATGAGTCTAACATAATAGACTCGTGAGATCAGGTAATTTTCCAGTGTTAGCAAACAGTATTTTGGTGCCCCCCACAAACCAATCATATGGAAAGAGAAAGAAGGAAAGGCGCCCCTGCTGTGTGTGTGCAGGGGCACCTTTCCTTCTTTCTCTTTCCTTCCTTAATTTTCTTTCCTCTCTCTCTTTCCTTCCTTTTTTCTTTCTTTCCCCTCTCTTTCTTTCCTTCTTTAGTTCCTTCTCTCTTTCCTTTCTTCCTTCTCTTCTTCCCTCTCTTTCCTTCCTTCTTTTTTCTTCCTTCTTTCTCTCCTTCTTCCATTTTTCCTTCCTTCTCTCTCTCTCTCTCTCTTCTTCTCTCCATTCTTCTCTCGCTCTCTCCTTCCTTCCTTGTTTCCTTTTACACCTCTTTTCTTCTTTCTTTTCTCTCTTCCTCCCTCCCTGCTTGACAGAAAGGGGCTGAACTGGATGACATTTGAGGGACCCCTTTCCAACTCTTCTAGGCTCCTCTTTGTCCAGGTGGCGGCAAAGGGAGTATCTTCTTTTGCCTCTTATTATAATTAGTATTATTGAGGGGCCCTTCCTCCTCCTCTTTTTCCCTCCCTCCCAAGGCAGGTCTGCTTTATTTCAGGTCCGTCACAGGGTGTCTGCACGTTGCAGTTGTGGCGGGGTGAGAAGGAGCCTCAGCCTGGAAGAAGGGAAGGAAGGAAGAAAGGAAGAGAAAGAGGAGCCACCCCTTCAAGCAGTGCAGAGGTGCAGCTTTCCCCCTCTTCGCTTTGCTTTTCTTTCCTCCCATTTGCCGCATCCTGCAGTCCAGGATGAGCCTGGGTCAACGTGGCAAGGCGGTGGAGGATGATGGGCTCTGCACTGGGGGCCTCCTCCTGCCTCCTTCTTCCTCCTGGCTTCCGAGCCACATGCAGGTGGGGGCCTTGGGGGCGTGGGGCCTGCAGGGCAAAGGGGACATCCCAGCCAGGGATGCCTTTGCTTTGCTCCAGCTGGAATGTCAGAAGGCCCATACCGGGGGCACCTCAAGAACGCCCCTTGGGGATTCGCGCTACATGCTAATGCATATCTTGCCTATTGCTTCAGTTGCCCCTGCATGAGATTAAAATGCAATACCAGCTCCCCGAAGGATTTGGAATTAGAAATATGTACCTTTAAGGGACAATTCAAAGATAGAGGATATCCCTCTAAAATTTTGGATACAGCTATTTGAAAACTCTGACTGAACGAGTAAACTCCAGAGGGAGTAAACAGAGTATCATTGAGGCTTGTACTTTATGTGTCATTCTTCAGTTATTTGTTTTCAGCAAACATAGTTAAGAACAGCACAACAGAGTTTGTTCTTACCCAGGAAGGCAGCACTTTCATCTCCCTCTTGCTTTATCTCCTTCCACTCGGGAATCTGAGTGCAGATTGACACTGAGTCCTCTGATGCACGGAGAACAGACTGAACTTCCACACAGAGATCTTTTGACTGACAAAGCAGGGAGAAAATGGAGAAGAAGAAAATTACACATCCATACACAAACATCTGAAAAAGAATTCAAACAATCATATAATAATAACTAATAATAATAATAATAATAATAATTTTTAGGCTAGAATAGGGAAGGATTAAGACAGAAGTTAGAAGAGGGGCAGAAACTGGACAAAAAGTGTTTGTGTCCACACACACACACACAGTCTCTTGTTAGAAAGGCAGGATATACACTCAATCAATCCACTTATTGATCTCTACTTTAGAGACACCAAGAGGCAATGCTCTCACCTGTCCTTCCTGCTTCTCGTCCTCTGCCCGACTCAGGAGGAAGCCTTCCGCCAGGGCCACCGCCTGGGAAGAGGTCTCTGCCCCACACTCTCGGACCCAGCTCCCCATCTCTGGGGGCAGGATGCTCAGGAACTGCTCCAGGATCACCAGGTCCAGCATCTCCGCCTTGGTGTGTTGCTCTGGCTTCAGCCACTGGCGGCAGAGAGAGTGGAGGCGGCTGCAAACCTCTCTGGGTCCCTCGCCCTCTCGGAAGGAGGAATGCCTGAAGCGCTGGCGCTCTATGTGCGCATTCAGGAACGCCTGCGTAGTTGTTTCCCAGAATTCCCCACTGCTCTCAGCACAAATGCTGTCACATTCTCCTTCTGCTTCCAGCCAAGCGGTCTCCAGCTTGAACATTTTGGAAACACTGTCCAATGAAGCAGCCAACGGGACTCAAGGAAAACTTCTGTTCTGTTCTATCCCACAGTCATGAACAGGCTCTGCTCCAAAACCCTGTAAAGTCAAGGTATTATTGTGTTGGTTACATCCAGATTGGACTATTGCAATGCGCTCTACATGGGGCTGCCCTTGAAGACTGCCCGGAAGCTCCAATTAGTACAACGGGCAGCAGCCAGGCTCCTTACTGGAGCAAACTATAGGGAGCATACAATGCCCCTATTGAAACAGCTTCATTGGCTGCCGATAAGTTGCCAAGCCAAATTCAAGGTGCTGGTAAAATATATAAATAAAAATGTAATGTTCGTTTGTGATACCATCAGAACTCAAAAACTACTGGGGGAATTGACACCAAATTTGGACACAAGACACCTAACAACCCAATGTATGTCCTCCACTCAAAAAAAATTGATTTTGTTGTTTGGGAGTTGTAGTTGCTGGGATTTATAGTTCACCTACAATCAAAGAGCATTCTGAACTCCACCAATGATGGAATTGAACCAAACTTGGCACACAGACTCCCATGACCAACAGAAAATACTGGAAGGGTTTGGTGGACATTGACCTTGAGTTTGGGAATTATAGTTCACCCACATCCAGAGAGCACTGTGGACTCAAACAATGATGGATCTGGACCAAACTTGGCACGAATATTCCATATGCCCAAATATGAACACAGATGGAGTTTAAGTGAAATAGACCTTGACATTTGGGAGTTGTCGTTACTGGGATTTATAGTTCACCTACAATCAAAGAGCATTCTGAACTCCACCAATGATGGAATTGAACCAAACGTGGCATACAGGACTCCCATGACCAAGAAAACACTAGAAGGGTTTGGTGGGCATTGAGCTTGAGTTTGGGAGTTGTAGTTCACCTACATCCAGAGAGCACTGTGGACTCAAACAATGATGGATCTGGACCAAACTCGGCACAAATACTCAATATGCCAAAATGAACACAGATGGAGTTTGGAGGGAATAGACCTTGACATTTGGGATTTGTAGTTACTGGGATTTATAGTTCACTACAATTAAAGAGCATTCTGAAACCCACAAACGACAGAAATGGGGCAAACTTCCCACACAGAACCCCCATGACCAACAGAAAATACTTAAGGCCATCCAGTCCAACCCTCTTCACCAGCGCAAGAAAATGTAATCAGAGCCCTCCTGACAAAGAGCCATGCAGTCATAAATATAGATAGATAGCTATGATTCTCTCTCACACACACAGATATAATATCACAGATTTGAGACCCTTAAAGAAGGACTATGATATGTTGCCTGTTCCAGAGTAGGCAAACCAGACACTCTCCACATCAACACTGACAAAGAAACAACAAGAAATACTGTTTACTCACAAGCATAAAGTAATTACATATATTAGAAACCAACACTTTCTCATTACTTTATTTTCCTGATCACCAGACTGGGCCACAGCAACACATGGCAGGGGACAGCTAGTCTATATAAATAAAAATGTAATGTTCATTTGTGATACCATCAGAATTCAAAAACCACTGGGGGAGTTGTGATGAGTGTTCTGCATACCTTGTGGTTTGAGGTATGCGTACGCCAAGTTTGGCGATTTTTCGTCTGGGGCTTTTCGCGTTTTGCGGTCCCTAACGACGCCCTTTTGGATTTTATATATATAGAAAATGTAATGTTCGTTTGTGATACCATCAGAACTCAAAAACCACTGGGGGAATTGACACCAAATTTGGACACAAGACACCATTCAAGGCAATCTATGTCCTGCACATAAAAAAATTCCTCCCAAAAAACAATAAGACCTTTAAATTTTGACAAATAAAGAGAACACTGCGCCTGCGCGTGCAAACCCATTCTCTTCCCCCCGTCACGTGGGCACAGCCAGCACGAGAGGCACCGACGGCCATCCTCCCTCACTACTAGGCTTGGGCGGTTTCGTTCGTTAATTTCGTAATTCGTTATTAATTCGTATTTAAATTAGCTTACGATCCGATACTGAGCCATGCAGGAATAGTGTGAGGAGTAATTAAGAATCGAAACAATTTTTCCAATTTTCGTAATTATTTCGTAATTATTTTCGTAATGTAATATAATAATATATAATATATAATACAATATATTATAATAATATAATATACAATAATATAATATAATAATATATAATATAATATAATATAATAATATATAATATAATATATATAATATAATATATTATAATAATATAATATACAATAATATAATATAATGATATTATAATAATATAATATAATAATATATAATAATATAATATAATATAGTTGTTGTTTGTTTTATCACACCAACAGTCAACAACAGAGGGAGAGGGAAGCTTCAGAAGTTCCCCCTGTCCCATTTGGAGGTTTTTTTTAGCATATTGCGCTATTGCGTCCGCCATTAACGAATCAATTTGAAATTTACGAAATTTCGTAAATTTCGAAATTTTTTAAAGAAAAAATTCTGAATTCTTTAAAAAAACAAAACGCAATGGACCCCCTAAAAACGAAACGAGTTTAGAAACAAATTTTTCCGTTGTTACCCAAGCCTACTCACTACTCATTAGCATATACAAATTCCCACCAGTTCCCCCCATCGCAGACCCTTCTGAGGCCAAGGAAACTAAAGGACGGCATGATAACATGCGGCACCCCATTGCCCAAAAGCGGCCCTCTTCTGCCGTGGTGCACACCGGGAGTTGGAGTCCTTTCAAACCCACAAGGCATTACTCTTGTTGGGATGCCTCCTCTCATGGCAAGGCCGCGGCGGCACAAGAACAACATTCTTTTTTCTGTCAGGCTGCGAATGCCTTTTGCGCCTTTCCCACACTCAAGCTGGCGGCCACGGGAGGCCTCCTCCTGCTATAAGCCACTGAGGGGAATGAGACGCTTGACATGGTGACATTAATCCGCCATCTTGGGTGTGACCATATGCCTCAGCAGGTAAGGTTGCACACCCAAGATGGCGGCAACGGGAGGCCTCCTCATGCTACGGCCCACTGAGGGGAACGAGACTCTCGACCTGGTGGCGCGAATCCGCCATCTTGGGTGTGGTGCTTAGTCCAAAGTTCAGTCAGGAAAGGGCCTTTTTCTCCTCAACTGGAACTCTTCATAATAATAATAATAATAATAATAATAATAATAATAATAATAATAATAATCTTAACATCAAGGGAAAATCTTTACCTTTACTTAGTATAAAATGAAATATTTTATGTCTAACAATACATAATAATTCAATAAACATGTAGAATATAATATTCAATATAATAATCTATATAAATAAAAATAATAAAAATAAATTGTAAATAATAAATAATTACAATAATGTAGGAGACCTCCTGGGCCATCCAGTCCAACCCCATTCTGCCAAGAAGCAGGAATGTTTCATTTAAATCACCCCTGACAGTTGGCCATCCAGCCTCTCTTTAAAAGCTTCCAAAGAAGGAGCCTCCACCACACTCCGGCAGAGAGTTCCACTGCTGGACGGCTCTCACAGTCAGGAAGTTCTTCCTCATGTTCAGATGGAATCTCCTTTCTTGTAGTTTGAAGCCATTGTTCCGCGTCCTAGTCTCCAGGGAAGCAGAAAACAAGCTTGCTCCCTCCTCCCTGTGGCTTCCTCTCACATATTTATACATGGCTATCGTATTTCCTCTCAGCCTTCTCTTCTTCAGGCTAAATATGCCCAGCTCCTTAAGCCGCTCCTCATAGGGCTTGTTCTCCAGACCCTTGATCATTTTAGTCCCCCTCCTCTGGACACATTCCAGCTTGTCAATATCTCTCTTGAATTGTGGTGCCCAGAATTGGACACAATATTCCAGGTGTGGTCTAACCAAAGCAGAATAGAGGGGTAGCATTACTTCCCTAGATCTAGACACTATGCTCCTATTGATGCAGGCCAAAATCCCATTGGCTTTTTTTTGCCGCCACATGACATTGTTGGCTCATGTTTAACTTGTTGTCCACGAGGACTCCAAGATCTTTTTCACACGTACTGCTCTCGAGCCAGGCATTGTCCCCCATTCTGTATCTTTGCATTTCGTTTTTCCTGCCTAAGTGGAGTATCTTGCATTTGTAAATAATTACAATAATGTAGTATACGAT
The DNA here is from genome assembly GCF_025583915.1 of Anolis sagrei ordinatus. Taxonomy (NCBI): domain Eukaryota; kingdom Metazoa; phylum Chordata; class Lepidosauria; order Squamata; family Anolidae; genus Anolis; species Anolis sagrei. The sequence goes on from NW_026845477.1 coordinate 300,517,140, forward strand.
AATCTATATAAATCAAAATCTAATGTTCATTTGTGGGATTAACATAACTCAAAAACCATTGGACAAATTGACACCAAATTTGGACATTATATCCCTCACAGACCAATGAGTGACCATCACTCATAACCCCCCCCCCCCATAAACCAGTGCAAAGTACTTAAAACCCCAAAAATCTAAATGACGAAAAGCTAAATGACGATACAGAAAAAGGGAAGGGAGGGGAGAAAGAGAGAAAGAAAGAAAGAGCGAAGGAAGGAAGGAGAGAAAGAAGTTAAGAAAAAGGGGGAAAGAAGGAAAGAGGTAGAGAAGGAAGGTGAGAAGGAAAAGGAAGGAAAGAAAGGAAGGAAGGAAAGAAGGAGAGAAAGAGGGATGGAAAGTTGGCCACAGCAACGCGTGGCGGGTCCAGCTAGTGACCTATAAAGCCCTAAATGGTTCCGGCTCCGCCTAACTTCGCGATTGCATCTCCCTCTATGAACCAGCGTGAACTCTAAGATCCTCTGGGGAAGCCCTCCTCTCCCTCCCACCTCCATCACAAGCATGGTTGGTGGGGACAAGAGAGAGGGCCTTCTCGGTGGTGGCCCTCTGCCTCTGGAATGCCCTTCCAAAGGGAAATAAGACAGGCCCCATCCCTTCCCTCTTTTTGTAAGAGTTTGAAGACTAGGTGGTTTCAACAAATCTTTGAGAGTGACCAGTGCAAGCTCAGCCCAGACACTGTCCGGACATGACCTAGCCCCTTATGTATTACCCTGTCATTCTCCTAACAGGCCCCCGGAAACAGCCCATCCCCGCTGTTGTCGTTTACCTATTACAGTACTGTACCCAATTGCCGGTCCCATCTTATTTCAATTTGTATCAGTCTTGACCCAGCCTTTTTAATTGTCCTGACCCATTCCTTTTCCATGCCCTAACAAATAGACATGAAGAGCAGACAGGATTTTTTTCTTTTAATATTGATGTGTTGTTGGGTAATTCCATGCTTATGTTGCTGTTACTGTTATTTTTTGTTCATGTTGTGACTCTGTATGTTTTGATGTTGTTGCTTGGAAACTGCCCTGAGTCCCCCCGGGGAGATAGAGCAGTATATAAATAAAATTATTATTATTATTATTATTATTATTATTATTATTATTATTATTATTATTATTATGTTTGTTCATTTTTTCATTCCCCAGGGTCACTTTCCCTCTCCATCGAATCTAAGAAGCACCGTGTTGTCGAAGGCTTTCATGGCCAGAATCACTGGGTTGTTGTGAGTTTTCCGGGCTATCTAGCATGTTCCAGAAGCATTATCTCCTGACGTTTGCCTGCATCTATGGCAGGCATCTGTGAGGTTGTGAGGTCTGTTGGAAACTAGGAAAATTAGATTTATATATCTGTGGAATAATGTACAGGGTGGGAGAAAGGGGTCTTGTCTGCATGAGGCAAGTGTGAATGTTGCAAATGGCCACCTTGATTACCATTTAATGGCCTTGCAGTTTCAAAGCCTGGCTGGTTGCTACCTAGGGGAATCCTTTGTTGGGAAGTGTTAGCTGGCCCTGATTGATTCATGTCTGGAATTCCTCTGTTTTTGGGTGTTGCTAATTTTTACTGACCTGATTCTAGAGTTGTTTAATGATGGTAGCCAGATTTTGTTCATTTTTATGGTTTCCTCCTGTCTGTTGAAATTGTCCACATGCTTGAATCGATCAGGGCCAACTATCACCTTCCAACAAAGGATTCCCCCAGGCAGCAATCACCCAGGCTTTGAAGCTGCAGTTCTAATCAAGGTGGCCATTTGCAACATTGACAATTGCCTTAAACAGATAAGAGTTCTTTCTCCCACCCTGGACATTATTCCACAGATATATAAACCCTACTTGCCTAGTTTCCAACAGACCTCACAACCTCTGAGCATGTGGGTGAAATGTCAGGAGAGAATGCTTCTGGAACATGGCCACACAGCCTGGAAAACTCACAGCAACCTAAGATATATACTTTTTAAAAGGTGCATAAATGAGAGGAAAGTGCACTTTAGATTCAATAAAATATGGAAGAATTTGGTTCTGCTCTCCGAAAGAGATGGAGGTCTTATTCTGCTTTTTTAAAGGGCCAGCAACGGCATGGGGAGCATAAAGGAAATAAGATATCTGGAATGAAGAAGCATTTCCATCTCAGGAACCACAGGGATTTGACCTGTTGTAGAAACCCACCAGTAGCTTACATGAAGCAAGAATTTGGTTTTATTTGTTTGTTTATTTCCTTTGTTTTCCCTCCTGCCTTTCGCCTGATACAGGGACTCAAAGCAGCTAACCATAAATACCAAACAAGGCAAATTAAATAAATATAAGCGCATTAAAACATAAAAATAAAGAAACAATTGACCCAACCAAAAGGTAAAATGCATTAAAACGCACACCCAATGTTATCCAAGCTACCCAAGTTACTACAAGATTATTCTAGTTGTTATTCAAATAAGGCAAAGGTAGATGTTTCCCTTGACATTAAGTCCAGTCGTGTCTGACTCTGGGGTGTGGTGCTCATCTCCATTTCTAAACCAAAGAGCCGGCGTTGTCCATAGACACCTCCAAGGTCACATGGCCAGCATGACTGCATGAAGTGCCGTTACCTTCCCGCAGATTTCTCACATTTGCACGTTTTCGAACTGCTAGCTTGGCAGAAGCCGGGGCTAGCAGTGGGAGCTCACCCCGCTCCCTGGATTCGAACCACCAACCTTTTGGTCAGCAAGTTCAGCAACTTGGCAGTTTAACCCACTGTGACACCAGGGGCTCCTATATATATATATAGATATAGATATATATGCATTCATTATTTTCCCCCTTGTATGCAGATTTTTGGGGACTCCGGCAACTTTTGGTCAGCAAGTTCAGCAGCTCAGTGGTTTAACCCGCTGCACGACTTTAATTGGGTAACAAGTTCAACTGCACAAAATTTATATAATATGCATTTATTATTTTTCCCCCATGTATGCAGATTTTTGGGGACTTCGGCACCTTTTGGTCAGCAAGCTCAGCTGCTCAGCAGTTTAACCTGCTGCACCACTTTAATTGGGTAACAAGTTCAACTATGAAAAATTTATATAATATGCATTTATTTATTTTTCCTCCATATATGCAGATTTTGGGGGGCATCGGCACCTTTTGGTCAGCAAATTCAGCAGCTCAGCAGTTTAACCCGCTGCACCACTTTAATTGGGTAACAAGTTCAACTATGCAAAATTTATATAATATACATTTATTATTTTTCCCCCGTGTATGCAGATTTTTGGGGACTCCGGCACCTTTTGGTCAGCAAATTCAGCAGTACAGTGGTTTAACCCACTGCACGACTTTAATTGGGTAACAAGTTCAACTACGCAAAATTTATATAATATGCATTTATTATTTTTCCCCCATGTATGCAGATTTTGGAGGACACCAGCAACTTTTGGTCAGCAAGTTCAGCAGCTCAGCAGTTTAACCCGCTGTGCAATTTTAATTGGGTAACAAGTTCAACAATGCAAAATTTATATATATGCATTTATTATTTTTCCCCCATGTATGCAGATTTTTGGGGACTCCGGCACCTTTTTGGTCAGCAAGTTCAGCAGCTCAGTGGTTTAACCTGCTGCGCCACTTTAATTGGGTAACAATTATGCAAAATTTAATCTTTTTCATCAGCACTTGCTCCACTATACTCACCTCCAAGGATTTTACTTTGATTCTTCTGTCTCTCAGTGCATCTGCACTATCAATATAACACAGTTTGACACCACTTCAGCTGCCATGGCTCAGTGCTATGAACTCATGGCGGTAGTCATTTCAAAAACTACCAAAGAGTGTTGATACCTCACCCAAACTACAACTTCCAGGATTCTACAGCATTGAGCCATAGCAGTTAAAGTGATATCAAACTGCATTATATTGACAATGTGTAGAGGCATCCTTAGTCTTCTTGGATTCCTAACATACTGTTTCCTCTTCCCCTCCTCCAAGAATCATTGCAGAAAAGCAAAAACCTCCAGCCTTTCAATCGACCACATTTAATGGCCTAGCAGTTTCAAGGTGTGGCTTCTTACTGCCTGGGGTAATCCTTTGTTGAGAGGTGATGAGCTGTCCCTGGTTGTTTCTTGCCTGGAAGAGGGGGGGGGTGTTCAATGGAGGGTGGAAAGGGGGCTGTCCTAATCAGAGTAGCATCTCCATCAAGGGACTCACCAGAAGGAGAGGAAGGCAGCCCAAGGAGGAGGAGGAGGAGGATGAAGGAGTCTGAAGGAAGAAGAGGCCCCTCTGCCCTGGAGGACTGGACACCTCCCTCCTTCTCACTTCCTTTCCCTCTAGGAATCCCTCTCTCTCTCCCCTTAACCCTTCCTTGCCCCATTCAGCTGCAAAGCTGTTTCTCTGCTTTCCAGCTCAAGCTCTAGATTCCCATTAGAATAGATCTTTCCTCTCCTTCTTTCCTCTCTTTTGGCTGGTTTGGGCAAACTTCGGCCCTCCAGGTGGTTTTGGACTTTCAACTCCCACAATTCCCAACAGACTGTAGCATTGAGCTGAGGCAATTAAAAGAGCATTAACTCAACAGTGTGGATGCACCCATTCTGTATTTTGAACATACAGAATGTTTTGCACCAGGACTGTGGCGCAGCTGGCAGGGAGTCAGCTGCGTTAAATTACTACTGAACGAAAGATCATGAGTTCGAAGTCAGCCCAGGTCGGAGTGAGCTTCTGACCATTGTCTAGCTTGCTGTCGACCTTTGCAGCCCAAAAGACAGTTTGTGACGGCGCGAGTGCCGCCACCTATATGTAGAACTTTAATTTGCAAAGGTTTAAACTGTGTAACATGCCCCAACTTGTCTGTTTTCTCTGTAAATGTATAGTTGGATTGATTGGCTATTTATAGCTGTCAATCTGAAAGGGTCTTTGAGCGGAATTGGCAAATACTAAGTAAGGGGCTTTGAATGAAATTAACAGCAAAAGAGAGATATACCCTTTCTCTGTAGAGCACCATGGAAGAAACAAGATGTGACATTTAGAAGGTACTTCTTAAACAGGATGTTTGTGGTTAACTTCAAATGTTGTTTTTGAAGCGCAGAGGCCACGTGTACAGGAGGGTACTTTCCATCAAAAAAGGTCAAGAGAGGGGGCTGGAAAGAGAGCACTTTTCCATGACAAAATGTTCTTGTTTACTTGAGGGTATATATTTGGTGGTCAAAAGCCAAGACGGCACGGCAGTCACTTGAAAGATAGCATCTGCGTATGCTATTGGCTGTCAGTGCTCCCGCGACGTGGACCTAAAAAGACCCAATCAAGGGTCTCTAACAAATCAATGTTGTTTGCATCAGTTCAATTGTTCCTCAGTTCAATTGTTTGGCCCCACCTCTTCCTAGAAGAGGAAGTTTCCTTCTTAATTCTAACATCAGACAGCTTTATAGACGGACGTGAATAGGATTTGGCTCTACAGCCCTTGTTTAAGCTATCTCTCATCACCAATTCTCAGGTTTTTACCCTTGAGACTCACATTTCATACCCAGATCTTCCTGGATGACGTTGAGGAGTCTCAAGCGCCTTCAAACCAGTCCTTTGGCACCAGAGGAAGACTTTGTGCCTTCAAATATAGGCCATTTGGACTGGGGTGGTGGATTGCTCAGGCATTCACAGCCATTGAGAAAGAGGGAACTTGGAAAGTTTCTCAGCTGCAAAACTTCTTGGACCCAAGACTTCAGAGACTGTAACATATATTTTCTTTATCCCTGTTGAAACATCAAATTTGTGCCTAAGAAAGAGAACTCATTGTGAGCAATAAAGACCATTTTGATTTATCTGTTGTGTCTTAGTCCTTGGGAGTTCCAGTTTCCTAAAGGAGGGCAAGAAGCAATCCCCTGGGGAGAGATGTCACGTCCATGTTTCTTTCAGTAAGATCTATAGACCCCAGGCGCGACGGCACACAGTTGCATCTGTCAAGGAGGAAATTTAGGTACTGCTTATGCAGGGAGGCTAATTTAACCTATTGCCGACACCATAAAATATTCAGCAAGCAAGCAAAAGAATGAGGAAGTACTCCATCAGTGTCTCAAATGGATGTTGAAGCGACAGCTCCCTTGGTGGCCAGGATACCCTCATGAAAGCTGGAAAGTTAAAAAACCTCTGTGTGTCTGTGCATATATGTTGTGTGTCTATGGCAGGGGTCCTCAAACTAAGGCCCGGGGGCCGGATGCGGCCCTCCAATGTCATTTACCCGGCCCTCGCTCAGGGTCAACCTAAGTCTGAAACGACTTGAAAGCATACAACAACAACAATCCTATCTCATCAGCCAAAAGCAGGCCTAAACTTCCCATTGAAATACTAATAAGTTTATATTTGTTTAAATTGTTCTTCATTTTAATTACTGTATTGTTTTACTGTGTTATGGTGTATTGTTTTTATTGTTTACTTCTATTGTTTTAATGTTTGATTTGTTTTAAGTTACGTGTTTGTTATGCTGTTGTGTTATTGAGGCCTTGGCCTGTGTAAGCCGCATCGAGTCCTTCGGGAGATGCTAGCGGAGTAAAATTAAGTTAATAATTGTTTTAAAGTGGTTTTTGCACTACAAATAAGATATGTGCAATGTACATATGAATTCATTCATGTTTTTTTCAAATTATAATCCGGCCCTCCAAAAGTTTGAGGAACTGTGACCTAGCCCTATGTTTAAAAAGTTTGAGGACCCCTGGTCTATGGCATTGAATGTTTACCATGTATCTGTACATTGTAATCCACCCTGAGTTCCTTGAGGGCGAGAAGAGCAAAATATACTGTAAATCTATATAAATAACTAGCTTTACCCACCACGCGTTGCTGTGGCCAGCCTTCTCTCCCTCTTTCTCTGCTTCTTTCACTCCTTCCTTCATTCTTTTCTTCTTTCCTTTCTTCCTTCTCTACCTGTTTACTTCCTTCCTTAGCTTTTTGCTCCCATCCTTCCTTCTCTTTTCTTTCCTTCCCTCCTTTCTGTCCTTCTTCTCTTTTCCTTTCTTTCTTCCTCCCCTTTTTTCTTCCTTCTCTCCTCTTCCTTCTTCCCTCCTTCTTTTTCTTCCTTCCTCTTTTCTCCTTTCTTCCTCTTCTCTTTCCTTCCTTCCTTCCTCTTTTCTCTTCCTTCTTTCTTCTTCTTTCCTTCCCTCCCTTTTCTTTTCTTTGCTTTCTTTCCTCCCTCCCTTTTCTTCTGTCCTTCCTTCCTTCCTTTCCTTCGTTCCTACACCTTCCCTTCCTCTCCTTTCTTCTTCCTTCCTTTCTCCCTTGTTTCCCATGCTCCTACTCTCTCTTTCTTCTTTCTTTCCTACCTTTCTTCCCTCATATACTTTCCCAACTTCTCCTTCCTTCCTTTTTTCATACACCTTCCCTTCCCCTTCCCTCCTTTTGTTTATTTCCTACCTTTCTTCTCTGATATACCTGCCTTCCTTCTTTTCCTTCCTTCCTACACCTTCCCTTCCCCTTCCCACTTTTCTTCTTTGTTTCCTTCTTTTCTTCTTTCCTTCCTTCCTTCCTATTTACACCCCTTCCCCTCATTTCCGTCCTTCCTTCCCTCACCCGCTTCCTTCCCTCCTTCCCGTTCCTCATCATCCCCGATGGCGGCGTCCTTCCTTCCCTGGAGCCAGACGCCGGTGTGCGGGGGGCGGCCTGGGCCGGGCGTGGCGGAGGCCGAAGGGCTGTTCTCGGGAGAGGCGGGTCACGGCCTCTCCCGGGTGGGCCATGAATGCGCAGCGGGGGCCTCCCAGGCAGCCTCCGCTGGTCCAGGCCCGGGAAGGCCACCAGCTGTCCGGGCCCGTGGAAGGTGGACAGCCCCCCGCACCGCACATGCACTAGGCCGGCCCCCAGAGGGCACAGGCGGGTGAGCTCCCACTCCCAGGCCGGGGCTTCAGCGTCAACGCCTAGGCCATGCTCGGTTTGGCATGGGGAGGGGCGGGGCGGTGATGGGAGGGCACGTGGCTTGCGCGGAGGGGGCGTGGTGCGGCCATGTGCGCGTGCCGGGCGACTCGCACCAGGATGCCTCTGCGCATGCTCCGTTTGGTTGTGTAATTGTGAGTTTGTTATGTTTTTTAGAGTTGTGATGAGTGTTCTGCATACCTTGTGGTTTGAGGTATGCGTACGCCAAGTTTGGCGATTTTTCGTCCGGGGCTTTTCGCGTTTTGCGGTCCCTAACGACGCCCTTTTGGATTTTATATATATAGAAAATGTAATGTTCGTTTGTGATACCATCAGAACTCAAAAACCACTGGGGGAATTGACACCAAATTTGGACACAAGACACCATTCAAGGCAATCTATGTCCTGCACTCAAAAAAATTCTTCCCAAAAAACAATAAGACCTTTAAATTTTGACAAATAAAGAGAACACTGCGCCTGCGCGTGCAAACCCATTCTCTTCCCCCCGTCACGTGGGCACAGCCAGCACGAGAGGCACCGACGGCCATCCTCCCTCACTGCTCATTAGCATATGCAAATTCCCCCCCAATTCCCCCCATCCCACACCCTTCTGAGGCCAAGGAAACCAAAGGACGGCATGAGAACATGCGGCACCCCATTGCCCAAAAGCGGCTCTCTTCTGCCGTGGTGCACACCGGGAGTTGGAATCCTTTCAAACCCACACGGTATTACTATTGTTGGGATACGTCCTCTCATGGCAAGGCCGCAGTAGTACAAGAACAACATTCTTTTTCTGTCAGGCCGCGAATGCCTTTTGCGCCTTTCCCACTTCCGGTGGAGGCCTTTCCCAGGCGTCGCTAAGGAGGCGGACGACTATAAGGGCCTCCTCGTGCTTGCTGAGGCATGAGGAAGCCCAGTAAAAGAGAGTGACACACTCAAGCTGGCGGCCACGGGAGACCTCCTCCTGCTATAAGCCACTGAGGGGAATGAGACGCTCGACCTGTTGATGCGAATCCAATAATAATAATAATAATAATAATAATAATAATAATAATAATAGACAATGTCAAGGGAAAATCTTTACCTAGTGTAAAATGAAATATTTTATGTCTAATAATACATAATAATTCAATAATGATGTAGAATATAATATTCAATATAATAATCTATATAAATAAAAATAATAAAAATAAATTGTAAATAATAAATAATTACAATAATGTAGTATACAAACAACAGACTGGTTCAAGATTGGGAAAGGCGTACGGCAAGGCTGCATCCTCTCACCCAACCTTTTTAACTTGTATGCAGAACACATCATGCGATGTGCGGGGCTTGATGAATGCAAAGCTGGGGTGAAAATTGCTGGAAGAAACATTAACCACCTTAGATATGCAGATGATACCACTTTGATGGCCAAAGGAGAGGAGGAGCTGAGGAGCCTTCTAACCAAGGTGAAAGAAGAAAGTGGAAAAGCTGGGTTGCAGCTAAACATAAAAAAAACCAAGATTATGGCAACAAGAATGATTGACAACTGGAAAATAGAGGGAGAAAATGTGGAGGCCGTGACAGACTTTGTATTTCTAGGTGCAAAGATTACCGCAGATGCAGACTGTGGCCAGGAAATCAGAAGACGCTTACTTCTTGGGAGGAGAGCAATGTCCAGTCTCGATAAAATAGTAAAGAGTAGAGACATCAGACTGGCAACAAAGATCCGCCTAGTCAAAGCCATGGTATTCCCTGTAGTAACCTACGGATGTGAGAGCTGGACCTTAGGGAAGGCTGAGCGAAGGAAGATCATGCTTTTGAGCTGTGGTGTTGGAGGAAAGTTCTGAGAGTGCCTTGGACTGAGAAGATCCAACCAGTCCATCCTCCAGGAAATAAAGCTTGACTGCTCATTGGAGGGAAAGATACTAGAGACAAAGTTGAAGTACTTTGGCCACATCATGAGGAGACAAGAAAGCCTAGAGAAGACAATGATGCTGGGGAAAGTGGAAGGCAAAAGGAAGAGGGGCCGACCAAGGGCAAGATGGATGGATGGCATCCTTGAAGTGACTGGACTGACCTTGAAGGAGCTGGGGGTGGTGACGGCCGACAGGGAGCTCTGGCGTGGGCTGGTCCATGAGGTCACGAAGAGTCGGAGTCGACTGAACGAATGAACAACAACAAAGTATATGATGATCTATATAAATCAAGATCTAATGTTCATTTGTGGGTTTAACATAACTCAAAAACCATTGGACAAATTGACACCAAATTTGGACATTATACCCCTAACAGACCAATGAGTGACCATCACTCATAACCCCCCCCCCCCATAAAAACAGCAGAAAGTACTTAAAAACCCCAAAAATCTAAATGACGAAAAGCTAAATGACGATACAGAAAAAGGGAAGGGAGGGGAGAAAGAGAGAAAGAAAGAAAGAAAGAGCGAAGGAAGGAAGGAGAGAAAGAAGTTAAGAAAAAGGGGGAAAGAAGGAAAGAGGTAGAGAAGGAAGGTGAGAAGGAAAAAAGAAAAGGGAAGGAAGTAAAGAAACAGAGCAAAGGAAGGAAGGAAAGGAGAGAAAGAGGGATGGAAGGTTGGCCACAGCAACACGTGGCGGGTACAGCTAGTGAATAAATAAACATAGTAGAAAAAAGGGTGGTGCGACCATTTCAGTCCAAATAATTGATCTCCCTATATCCTTGATAGGTTAAATTAGCTTGGGTCCCAGGCATTGCCCAGGTTATTTGAAAAAGTCAAATTTTCAATTGTACAAGATGCATAAGGTTGTGTGTGAACTACAACTCCCATCATGCCAGGCTAACCCCAAAAAACTCCATCGGCACTTAAAGTTTGTTACGTTGGGCAGGTTTGCTCCAGATGCCTCATTGGTGGGTTTCAGTGTGCTCACTGGCTGTTGGGTAAACTACAACTCCCACTACGGTGAGTCAGTCCTCTCAAACCCTCCAGTAGGTTGAGTTAGTCTTGGGAGTTCTGTGTGCCAAGTTTGGTCCTTCATCGGTGGAGGTCACAGTTTCTCTGGTTGTGGGTGAACTACAACTGCCACAAAGGTCAGTTCCCCCCAAAGCCATCCAGTAATCAAATTTTGGGATATCAGGTATGTGTGCCAAGTTTGGTCCAGACCCATCATATTCACAGTGCTCTCTGGATGTAGGTGAACTACAACTCCCCTGAATCAAGGTGAATTTTCCTCAAAGACTTCCAGCATTTTTTTTTGCTGGTCATGGGGGCTCTGTGTGCCGAGTTAGGTTCAATTTCATCTTTGGTGGAGTTCATAGTTCTCATTGATTGCAGGTGAACTATAAATCTCAGTACCTGCAACTCCAAAATGTCCAGGCCATTTCCCCTCAAACCCACCAGTATTCAAATTTGGGTATATTGGGTATGAATGCCAAATTTGGTCCAGATCCATCATTGTTTGGGTTCAAAGTGCACTCTGGAGCCCCCGATGGTGCAGTGTGTTAAACCCCTGTGCTGGCAGGACTGAAGACCGACAGGTCGCAGGTTCGAATCCGAGGAGAGGTGGATGAGCTCCCTCTATCAGCTCCTCATGCAGGGACATGAGAGAAGCCTCTCACAAGGATGATAAAAACATCAAATCATCCGGGCGTCCCCTGGGCAACGTCCTTGCAGACGGCCAATTCTATCACAACAGGAGCGACTAGCAGTTTCTCAGGTCACTCCTGACACGACAAAACAAACAAACAAACAAAAAACAATCCTGCTGTCGCCTGGGATTGCAACATCAACTATTCATACTTTATTTTTTAACACGATCACGAGGTCAGGAGTATTGTGCTCCATTACTCTTATCTGTCTGAATTTGGAAGTCCCAGAGTAGTTTGTCTTATTATTATTATTTTACTGACACAAAACACAGTATTTCACAGCAAACGAGATAGATATGCTGGATTTCGTATCACAAAATCACAAGTCGAACACTTCCCAAACATCTAGGACGGTGTGATGCATTATTATTATCATTATTATTGTTGTTGAGTTGCTGTGAGTTTTCTGGGCAAGTGTAGCCATGTTCCAGAAGCATTCTTTCCTGACATTTTGCTCACTTCTATGTCAGGCATCTTCATAGCTTGTGAGGTCTGTTGAAACTAGGCAGGTGAAGTTTATATATGTCCAGGGTGGGGGAAAGAACTCTTGTCTGCTTGAGACAAGTGTGAATGTTGCAATTGGCCACCTTGATAAGCATTAAATGGCCTTGCAGCTTCAAAGACTAGCTGATTTCTGTCGGGGGGGGTCCTTTGTTTGGAGGTGTTAGCTGGCCCTGATTGTTTCATGTAAGGAATACCCCTATTTTGGGGGTGTTGCTCTTTATTTACTGTCCTGATGTTAGAGTTTTTTAAAATACTGCTAGCCAGGTTTTGTTCATTTTCATGGGTTCCTCCTTTCTGTTGAAATTGTCCACATGCTTCTTGTGGATTTCAGTGGCTTCTCTGTGTAGCCTGACATGGTGGTTGTTGGAGTGGTCCAGCATTTCTGTGTTCTCAAATAATATGCTGTGTCCAGGTTGGTTCATCAGGTGCTCTGCTATGGCTGACTTCCCTGGTTGTGTTAGTCTGCAGTGCCTTTCTTGTAGACAGATTTTGTTGGTTTTCATGGTTTCTCCCTTCTTGTTCAAATTGTTCACATGCTTGTGGATTTCAACTCCAGACTCTAGGGCAGAGACCACGATAGTCCTCATACTTCAACAAGTTCGGTTAAAGGTAAAGGTTTTCCCCTGAAATTAAGTCCAGTCGTGTCCGACTCTGGGCATTGGTTCTCATCTCCATTTCTAAGCCGAAGAGCCAGCGTTGTCCATAGACACCTCCAAGGTCATGTGGCCGGCATAGTTACCTTCCCGTTGGAGCGGTACCTATTGACCTACTCACATTTGTATGTTTTTGAACTGCTAGGTTGACAGAAGCTGGGGCTAATAATGGGAGCTCACACTGCTCCCCTGATTCGAACCTGTGACCTTTTGGCCTGCAAGTTCAACAAGTTAGAGATATGGAGCAAGTGAAGAATTTCAGACCAATTTCATTAGTGAATTGCTATTACTAGTTATTGGCAGAAATATTATCTAATAGACTGAAACAAATCTTAGCGAAAACAATTCATGGAGGCCAAGGCCCCTTACGCACAGCTGGATAAAAACCCACATTTTCTGCTCTGAACTGGAATATATAACAGTGTGGACTCACATAACCCATGTCAAAGTGGATATTATGGGATTTTCTGCCTTGATATTCTGGGTTATATGACTGTGTGGAAGTGCCATATAACCCAGGGAGATGATGATGATGATTATTTACTGAATTTATACCCCGCTCTTCTCAACCCCGAAGGAGACTCAGAGCGGCTTACAGATTATTATCCTTAGGGGAGCACTAATTTAAAAAAACAAAAC
>NW_026845477.1:300534798-300583398 GCF_025583915.1 Anolis sagrei ordinatus
TTGAAATTCTTATTAGATGATATCTACAGGCTCTTTGAAGTAAACCATTGGATGCAAGCAAAGGGAACGAACAAGATTTTGTGAGAACCACAGAGTGGTTAAATCGATAGCAGAACACCGCCTGCGCCTTTCTTGGCTTGCTGGAGGGTCTGCCCCCTACCTGATGTACTCCTGCAGATGCTATTCTGAGTTCCTCTTGAGGAAGAGATGCTCTTATACTTCTACTTGCAGACCCAATCCTTGTTCCCTCTCCTGGGAGGAAAGAAAAGAGAAGAGAAGGGAAAGAGAACATTATTACCCACTCTCTCCTTTCTCCTTCAAATTCCTTCTACACATTCCAATGTGACAAACACTATAATGTATACACAGAAAGAATTGGGAAGTCTTGGAAGACTGCAATCCTGCAGTTGTGAGGTGCACATCATCCTTCTCCTTTATAATCAGGCACAAGTTAATCAAGCAAATCTGCTCCTGAGCATGGCTTCTTAATGGAAAAATGGGACCTGAGGCAGGAATAACATTGAAAAAAGGAGGATAAGCTCCTCCTTCACCAAAAAGAAGAGCACTTCAGCAAGCTTTTTATTCAAAATCAGCAAAATGCACACATTAAATGCAAGAATGACGTCAAGGTCAGCCTTGGGTTAATAAAGAGACCCCAACAAAATTTAAAACCTACAGACAATGAGAAGCCTTCTTCCAAAATGACCCTGTGTCAACCTATCCTTTCATAACCATTTTCTCATGATTTCCATTTTTAGTGGTCAACATTTTAAATCTCTACATTTTTCTCATCTGCAATGGGAGCTGATGAGATTCCTACTTTCTCTTACTTTTGCTAGTCATACATGCTCAGAAGCGGGCGCTAGTGGCAGCTGAATTCACATTGCCTTGTTGTAGGCAGGCACACACCACGGCAATAGGACGGACTAGGAGAGAATCCTCCTCATTCCCACATGAACCTTTATTGCATTGTTTTCTGCCAATATACTATTTATTTATTTATCATGTCAGGCAACCAAACAGTTGTAGAATATTTTTAACAGAACAAACAAACAAAGATACAAAACACAACGTTTGCAAGCTTGGTAGTTGATTAAATGTCCTTTGACCAGTATCTGGCCACTTGGAGTGCCTCTGGTGTTGCCACAAGAAGGTCCTCCATTGTGCATGTAGCAGGGCTCAGGTTGCATTGCAGCAGGTGGTCTGTAGTTTGCTCTTCTCCACACTCGCATGTCGTGGATTCCACTTTGTGGCCCCATTTCTTAAGGTTGGCTCTGCATCTCGTGGTGCCAGAGCGCAGTCTGTTCAGCGCCTTCCAAGTCGCCCAGTCTTCTGTGTGCCCAGGGGGGAGTCTCTCATCTGGTATCAGCCATTGGTTGAGAGTCTGGGTTTGAGCCTGCCACTTTTGGACTCTCGCTTGTTGAGGTGTTCCAGCGAGTGTCTCTGTAGATCTTAGAAAATTATTTCTTGATTTAAGTCGTTGACGTGCTGGCTGATACCCAAACAAGGGATGAGCTGGAGATGTCACTGCCTTGGTCCTTTCACTATTGGCTGCTACTTCCCGGCGGATGTCAGGTGGTGCAATCCCAGCTAAACAGTGTAATTTCTCCAGTGGTGTAGGGCGCAGACACCCCGTGATAATGCGGCATGTCTCATTAAGAGCCACATCCACTGTTTTAGTGGTGAGATGTGTTCCACACTGGGCATGCGTACTTAGCAGCAGAGTAGCATAGTGCAAGGGCAGATGCTTCACTGTGTTTGTTGTGATCCCCAGGTTGTGCCAGTCAGTTTTCGTATGATATTGTTTCTAGCGCCCACTTTTTGCTTGATGTTCAGGCAATGCTCCTTGTAGGTCAGAGCATGGTTCAGAGTGACTCCCAGGTATTTGGGTGTGCTGCAATGCTCCAGTGGGATTCCTTCCCAGGTGATCCCCAGAGCTTGGGGTGCTTGTCTGTTCTTAAGGTTTTTTTTTTGTCATGTTAGGAGCGACCTAGGAAACTGCAAGTCGCTTCTAGTGTGAGAGAACTGGCCGTCTGCAAGGACGTTACCCAGGGGACACCCGGATGATTTGATGTTTTTATCATCCTTTTGGGAGGCTTCTCTCATGTCCCCGCATGAGGAGCTGGAGCTGATAGAGGGAGCTCATCCGCCTCTCCCCGGATTCGAACCTGCAACCTGTCGGTCTTCAGTCCTGCCAGCACAAGGGTTTAACCCACTGCGCCACCGGGGGCTCCATTGTTTTTAAGGTGAAAGGCACATGTCTGTTTTTTAGATGGATTAGGGATCAGCTAGTTTTCCCTGTAGTAGGCAGTAAGAGCACCTAGAGTTTCGGAGAGCTTCTGTTCAACCATCTCAAAGCTCCCTGCTTGAGCAGTATATGCTATTATATATAATATACTATTATATATAGTATACATATATACACTATTATATACAGTATATAATATACTATTATACCCAGATACTAAGAGTTGTATTCCTCCCGTCCTTTTTTTTATCAGTGAAAATGTTACAAGGGAAAAATCCAGCTACACAGAAGCTAAGAAAGAAAACATAGATTTTCTGTTAGGAGACTTTCTTAACTGAAGTATGCCTACAACATCCCAGTACTGTTTAGGCAGCATGATCTTGTTAACGTGCCATGATTCATACAACCCAGATATATTCAGGCAGACTTGAATGGAGAAGGCCAAGGAGAAAACTTAGGACGGCACTTACTCATTGAGGGAGACTTTCCTTCGCTGTCCTCCATCATCCACCTTGGCTGCTGCCTTTGACTGGATTCAGGAAAACACTGACCTGCCTCAGGGATCCGTTCCAGACACAAATCCTGCAGCAGAAGCAGAAACAAGGGAAGGAAATGAAAGGGAGAATTGGGAAAAGAAAAGGCTTTAGGAGTGGTTGGGGAGTGGGAGGTGGGATATGTCGAACAGTTACATCTTCTGAATGAGGAGGATTGTATTCATTTGCTTCTCATGTTTTTAATAGCTAAAATATAACCTTTCTACAGGCTTGAAACAATTACAACACAGAGATAACAGTACAGAATAAGATGACAGATAAGCAGCATATCTTTACCCATGCTTAACTGGAAGCTTTTAGAGAAGCATGTTTCCTTGTGAGAAAAAAAGGATAGGAAGGACAGAGCCAATCTAATCTCCCTACCAAAGAGTTGCAGAACCCAAGGAAGCCACTGAGAAGGAGGCTCTGTCCCATCTTCCCAGGAGGTAAGACCATGAGAGGAGAGGCATCTCAGGCTGAGCCCAACAAGGGCAGAGAAAACACTTCTTGGAAAAGCTGAGACCCAAGCCATACGGAGCTGTACAGGAAATGACCAGTGCTATTAATTACCCCATCTCTTTAAAASGTACCCATGTTCTYTGTATTTCTGGGAAGRGGAATCCCATCATACAGGTCCAGGCTATCCTTGACCTGCCTTTTGACTGATGAGACGCAATTATCTCRGGCCTCWGKTTGTTCCAGAKTTRTCAGAAAACGTGCCAAGACATATGGATGGCCCTCAAAATGYCCAGAATGAACMGAGCTCACCGRCTCCTRTTCCTGCTTCTTCTCTGCCTGACTCAYGAGGAAGCSTTCTGCCAGGGCCACCGCCTGGGAACTGGTCTCTGCCCCACATTSTCTCACCCAGGACGACATCTCCGAGGGAAGGAGTGCCAGGAACTGCTCAAAGACCACCAAGTCCAACATCTCCCCCTTGGTGCGTCTTTCTGGCTGGAGCCACTGGCGGCAGAGAAGGTGCAGCTGGCTGCAAACCTCCCGAGGTCCTAACGTCTCCCTGTAGCCAAAGTCCCTGAATTGCTGGCGGCATAAATCTGAAGTGAGCACTTCCTCCAGCATGCGCTTCTGGGTGGCACTCTCCTCGAATGCTCCTCTAGGCTTGGCCTGAATGAGGGAAGGGCCTTTTCCCAGGCTGGGCTCAGAAGAGTCTTTCCCTCCCATCTTTTCAGTTAAACCTTGCACTGTTGCCAGGATCTCCTGCAAGGCAAAAACATTGGGAAAATTACTGAAGGTAGAAAGAAATGGGCAGGAAAAGCAAGCAAGATGTTTGATGAGGATCGAAAGAAAATGGGGGAAACAACCCCAGTCCCATTTTAGCATATCTCTGTGGCCATAAATGATGTTGCTTTTCAGTCCTTATACACCACTTACAAGATATTTTGGTGTCCAGAGCAAGCAAACAAGGTTATTTTATTTGTCATGTCAGGACAACCAGTCAAATTATATTACGTTTCTAACAGAACAAAGCAAACAAACAGACAAAATACAAAATTTGTGAGTTTGGTAGTTGATTAAATGTCCTTTGACCAGTATCTGGCCACTTGGAGTGCTTCTGGTGTTGCTGCAAG
The DNA here is from genome assembly GCF_025583915.1 of Anolis sagrei ordinatus. Classification (NCBI taxonomy): domain Eukaryota; kingdom Metazoa; phylum Chordata; class Lepidosauria; order Squamata; family Anolidae; genus Anolis; species Anolis sagrei. Next base: position 300,539,166 of record NW_026845477.1, read on the forward strand.
AAGGTAGCTTCTACCTATTATGCTTGGGATAAAGTGTAGTTTATACCAACAGTTCCCAAACTTTTTCGCTCAGAAGATTTTTTTGTCCTCCCCACGGAACCTTAACTCTGTCCCTAAGCCCTGTGAAGCCACAAAGTTATTCCTTTTTTCATTTACTCCTATTGCATGAGTGTTTTGTATAATGTAGTAGGCTTAGAAATTAAGAGAAAACAATGTATTGTTGAGGGCTTTCGTGGCCGGAATCACTGGGTTGCTGTTGTTTTTTTGGACTGTATGACCATGTTCTAGAAGAGAAAACATTTTAAATATAGCGACAAACCTTTAGTTTGGTACAGGAAGTTTTTGAATTCACAGCTAAAGTGATGAACGAACCTGTTTCATTTTGTTTGGAGACTGGGCTTCAAGTCCAGCAGCTGAATATAACAACAACAACAAACAATTTTGTGAGGGGCTTAACTGCTTCTATAATGTTGAGAGCTGTGCTGGTGGTAGTGTAAACTGCCAGTAGGTTCAACCAAGCCAGAGTGGCCTCAACTGAGAAGTTGAACTAAGTGCACCCAACCCAGTTAATGATGGTGAAACAAACTCTAAAGAAGTCTAGACTTGCTTGGTCATCGCCCAGGATAATAAGGAGCGTGGCGAGTGCTTCTCCTGGGCACCCGTCGACAAGTGGGCTACAGGAACCAGGACCCACTGCTGAGCAACCAGGTCATAGACCTGTAGGGCAACTGGAAGCAAACAACTACAGAAGCGACAGAAATTTTCAATGCCACAGAACCAAACTGTCATGAACTGCTATTATAGATCAGAACCCCAAAAAACATGGATACCAAAACCGGATGTACCCCTTATAGAAACTGGAATATCCAGCAAACTACTCCGGGGCTTCCGAATTCAGACTGACAGAGTTTTGGTGCACAATACTCCTGACCTCACTATAGTGTTAAAAAACCAAGTATGGATCGTCGATGTTGTAATCCCAGGTGACAGCAGGATTGAAGAAAAAAAAAACAATTGGAAAAGCTGTCACAATATGAGGATTTAAAGATCGAACCGCAAAGACTCTGGCATAAGCCAGTAAAGGTGATCCCAGTAGTGATCGGCACACTGGGCGCAGTGCTTAAAGACTTTGGCCTGCACTTACACAATTGGCGCTTACAAAATTACCAGCTGCCAGCTGCAAAAGGCCACCCTACTGGGATCTGCATGCATTATTCACCGATACATCGGATAGTCCTAGACACTTGGGAAGTGTCCGACGTGTGATCCAATACAACAACCAGCATAGTGATCTTGTTTGCTGTGTACTCATCTTGTTGTGTATCAATTAATAATAACTTTATTTCTATCCCACCACCACCTCCCCAAAGGGACTCGGGGTGGCTTACAAAGCACCCCAGGGTGCACATATAACACGCAACTGGTAAAAACAGTACAAAACAAGTCTGATAAAATTATAACAACAACCCACCCGTCAACACATGTCAAAATCAAAACAATACAATTCACAGGTGCCAAGTGTCAGTGTCATATGGGCCCATTCAGCCTACTCAAGATCAAAGGCCTGTCTGAATGTCCTGTTTTCAGGTTGGAACGGAAGGACTGAAGGATGGGGACTAATTTAATCTCTTTTGGGAGGGTGTTTGAGCCGGGGGGCCACCACAGAGAAGGTCCTCTCTCTTGTCCCCACCAACCAAGTTTGAGACAGTTGTGGGCCTGAGAGGAGGGGTTCCCCTGTCAATCTCAGAGCCCACACCAGTTCGTAGAAAGAGATGCGGAGTTGAAGATAGGTTGCACACAAAGCATATGTAATATATAAACCCAAAGTGGCATCCAAGTTACTACCAATTTTACTTATGGTGTAAGCATCACCTGGAAAGCCTGATTCTCTTTGATTGATGGACATGAAGGGCAGAAGAGCTCAGATAATCGTTTTGGCTTCTGACAGCTACATGCCTACCAAACCCTACCCAAAAGTCATTCAGTGGCACAGATTCAGAGGTTGTTTTTAAAAAGGAGAAATACACTGATTTCAGTAAGATCTTCATATACTGGTAGAGACTTTTAAAAAATAATAATGATTTTTTGCAGAACCCTTGCAGTGTTTTTGCGGAACCCTTGCGTTCCAAAGACCACAGATTGGGAAGCACTGGTTTACATCACTGTGATCACCATCAAAGGGAAAGAAGTGCAGAGAAGCAGATTCCTGCCAGCATCTGCCACATGAGGCAACCGCTTCATTGGCCTGAATGTCGGGCCTTTTCCAGAGGGTCAAAAGCTCAATGCGCTTTGTCCCATCTCTCAGTCTGAAATAAGCCATGCTGAGAGTCAATTGTGTAAGCAGTTAAGAGTTCTGGGCTGGAGACACCCTCCTATAAACCCCTAACTTTCATCCCAACCTCCCTTGGAGGGCTATTGTTAGTAATGGGTAAGGCCATTGACAAGGCCAAAATAAAGAAAGGCCCAGGCCCAGATGGATTTTCTGTCTTGTTCTACAAGCTGTACAAAGATGAAATAGGTTTATTATTGCTTTCAATAATGAATTGAGTGCTCCAGAAAGGGGAAACTCCAGACTACTGGGTATGATAGTCCTCGTGCCTGAACAAGGTAGACATATGCATTTTACTGTATTTGTATGCTCCTGCAGCACTATTATAAGCCTCCCTGAGTCCCTTTTGGGAGATTTTGGCAGGACATAAATAAAAGTACTACTGTTCTTCTTATTATTATTATTAGGAACAAGTCAAGAATTTCAGACAAATTTCATTAGTAAATTGTGATTACAAGTTATTTGCAGAAATATTATCAAATAGACTGAAACAAATCTCAGTGAAAACAATTCAAGGAGACCAAGTGGGCTTGAGAAAAGGCAGAGGAACGAGAGACCAAACTGCCAATATCCACGGGATAATGGAGGAAGGCGGGAGTTTCAGAAAAACATCTGCTTTTGTTTAGGGATTTATAGGTCATAACCTGCAATTTGTATTAGGACCGTAAACGTATTGCTACTGTGAAGCCAAACACCAATAGATCTGGACCAAATTTGGCACAAACACCAGACACGCCAAAATTTGAATACTGGTGGCTTTGGGGTGGGGGATTGATTTTGTCATTTGAGAGTTGTAGTTGCTGGGATTTATAGTTCACCTACAATCAAAGAGCCCCTCAAACCCCACCAACGATGGAATTGAACCAAACTTGGCATACAGAACTCCCATGACCAACAGAAAATACTGGAAGGGTTGGGTGTGCATTGACCTTGAGTTTTGGAGTTGTAGTTAGACCACACTTGGAATATGGGCACCACAATTGAAGGGAGAGATTGACAAGCAGGAATGTGTCCAGAGGAGGGTGACTCAAATGATCAAGGGTCTGGAGAACAAGCCCTATGAGGAGTGGCTTAAAGAGCTGGGCAAGTTTAGCCTGCAGAAGAGAAGGCTGAGAGGAGACATGATAGCCATGTATAAATATGTGAGAGGAAGTCACAGGGAGGAGGGAGCAAGCTTGTTTTCTGCTTCCCTGGAGACTAGGACGCAGAACAATGGCTTCAAACTACAAGAAAGGAGATTCCACCTGAACATAAGGAAGAACTTCCTGACGGTGAGAGCTGTTCAGCAGTGGAACTCTCTGCCCCAAAGTGTGGTGGAGGCTCCTTGTTCGGAGGCTTTTAAACAGAGGTTGGATGGCCATCTGTCGGGGGTGCTTTGAACAGATTTTCCTGCTTCTTGGCAGAAGGGGGTTGGACTGGATGGCCCACGAGGTCTTTTCCAATTCTATTATTCCATACATCCAGAGAACACAAACAAAGATGGTTGTGGACCAAATTGGCACAAATATCGTGTCATAATTTGGTAGGGTTGAGAGGGGTTTTTGAGAGGGGTCATTTGGGAATTGTGGTTGCTGGGATTTATAGTTAACCTACAACCGAGGAGCACTCCAAGCCCAGCCCACAATGGATCTGCAAAGAATTAGGCACACAGACCCAACATGGCCAACAATATGAGTTGCTTTATGAGTTTTAGTGTTGTATTTGTTAGGCTGTTGTTTTATTGAGGGCCTTGGCCTTTGTAAGGCGCACCGAGTCCTTCGGGAGATGTTAGCGGGGAACAAATAAAGTTAATAAATAATAATAATAATAATAATAATAATAAGTAATACAATATAATACTACTACTAATAATAATATATTATAATTATATATTTTAAAATATATGTAATATTATAGTACAATATAATAACATACAATATTAATATTAAGGTAATATTCTGCCATATTCCAGCTTCTTGGCAGAAGGGGGCTGGACTGGATGGCCCACGAGGTCTCTTCCAACTCTTTGATTCTCTGATATTGTATTGACTTCTTCCTTGTGAGCCGGCCTGAGTCCCTCTCGGGGTGAGAAGGGCGCCATATCCAGGTCGTAAGGAAATAAACAAAATAACTTTGAATACTGAGGGAGTTTGGGGGCGATTGACCAACCATTTTGGGAGTTGTAGTTCACCCACATCCTTAGGGGTGCACTAATTAAAAAAAAACAAAACAAAACGAAAGGAAAGACTTATTTCACCCCCCAAATAAACAGTATTCAAACTACAAGAGAAGAGATTCCATCTGAACTTTAGGAAGAACTTCCTGACTGTGAGAGCCGTTCAGCAGTGGAACTCTCTGCTCCTTCTTTGGAAGCTTTTCAACAGAGGCTGGATGGCCATCTGTCGGGAGTGCTTTGAATGCAATATTCCTGCTTCTTGGCAGAATGGGGTTGGACTGGATGGCCCACGAGGCCTCTTCCAACTCTTGGATTCTATGATTCTATTACAAATTACCTAAACTGCTGCTTCTGCTGCTGCTTCTGCTTCTGGGCCTGTCTTGAAGAGACCGTTGCCCGAGCCTCCCGCGAACCCCGCCCACACATGCGCACACACTCACACTGCCGCGCGCTGAGCACGCCTGCCCTGCCCTCAGAAACAGCCCTCCCATTGGCTAAGAGGCCGGCCAATCACAGCGCAGGAGGGCTTTTCGAAAACTTTGGTTCCAAACGAGAACGGCTCCTCAGAGGGAGGCCTCCAAAGCCAGGCTGCCTCCAGATCTCGAGTGGTGGACGTCATTTCCCGGAATCCCTGACCGTTGAGCCAAGCAGCAGAGGCTTCTGGGAGTGGAAGTCCACAACACCCTTGGTCTGTCTCCTTGAGCGACAGCTGCAAGCGCCTCCCGGCATCCCTCCCTCGTGGCCTCGTTGTCCCCGCCCCTTCCGGCCAGAGGAGAATCTTCCCAGAGAGGCGCCCAGAAGAGGTGGAGAGGGACCCGGAAGGGCTTGGGGACTCCAAAGAGGGAAGGAGCATGGAGGGGGGATCTTTCTCTCCCTGGAACATCTGGTCAGTGACCATTAGGCACTCTCGAAGGCTTTCATGGCCGGAACCACTGGGTTGTTGTAGGTGTTTTGAGCTGCATGGCCATGCTCCAGAAGCATTCTCTCCTGACGTTTCGCCTGCATCTGTGCCAAGCATCCTCAGAGGTTGTGGGACCTCACAACGTCCGAGAATGGCTGCCATTGATGCAGGCGAAACGCCAGGAGAGAGTGCTTCTGGAACGTGGCGATACAGACCGAAAAACTTACAAAAACCCTATTATTATTGTTGTTGTTTTTGTTGTTGTTATTATTATTGTTATTTGATACACAACAAGATGAGTCCACAGCAAACAAGATCACTCTGCTGGCTGTTGTATTGGATCACACCTTGGACACTTCCCAAGGGTTAAGGACTGTGTGATGCATCGACAAATAATGTGTGCAAGATCCCCGTAAGGCGTCCTTCTGCAGCTGGCAAGTGGGAATTTTGTCAGCGCCGATTGTGTTTAAGTGCAGGCCAAGGTCTTTAGGCACTGCACCCAGTGTGCCGATCACCACTGGGACCGCCTTGACTGGCTTGTGCCAGAGTCTTTGCAGTTCAATATTTAAATTCTCACATCGTGACAGCTTTTCTCTTCAATCCTGTGGAATTCACTTCCCGGGGAAATTAGATCTGCAACATCGCTCCTTTCCTTCAGGAAAAAACTAAAAACATGGATCTGGGACCAGGCATTTGGACAATCGGGCAGATAAAGGAAGAACTTTGATGATGACTAGGAAACGATTAATGGATTAGATCTATGGAACTCTGAAAGATGAAACGCTGAGCACGAGAATAGTTTTTATATGATGTTTTTATATGATTAGGTTCTTGTGGGTTTTTTTGGGCTATATGGCCATGTTCTAGAGGCATTTCTCCTGACGTTTCGCCTGCATCTATGGCAAGCATCCTCAGAGGTAGTGAGGTCTGTTGGAAATAGGACAATGGGTTTATATATCTGTGGAATGACCAGGGTGGGACAAAGCTCTTCCCTGCTGGAGCTAGGTGTGAATGTTTTATATGATGTTTTAGATGCGGTTTATATGATGTGTTTTGTATTGGTTGTTGAGTGTTTTAACTGTGATAACTGCTTTTAATTATGGTTTTGTATATTATGTGTTATTTTGTACAGGCATCGAATTGTGCCTTTTTTGTAAGTCGGCCTGAGTCCTCCTCCGGGAGTTGAGAAGGGAGGAGTAAAAGTACCCGAAATAAATAATAAATAAATAAAATCCTGCTGTCACCTGGGATTGCAACATCAACGATCCATACTTAGTTTTTTAACACAATCATGAGGTCAAGAGTATTGTGCTCCAATACTCACTCTGTCTGTCTGAATTCAGAAGTCTCAGAGTAGTTTGACATATTATTATTATTATTATTTTACTGACACAAAACACAGTATTTCACAGCAAACGAGATAGATATGCTGGATTTTGTATCACAAAATAACAAGTCCCAAACGTCTAGGCCTGTGTGATGTATTATTATTATTATCATCCTCATTGTTATTATTATTATTGAGTTGCTGTGAGTTTTCTGGGCAAGTGTGCAATGAATGTGTCGACTACGGATTGGTAATATGGATGATGCAATTGGAACACGATTTTAGTTAGGAGATGTATTGGATTGTGATTTCGTGTAATATTGTGTATTATGTTTTTTATGGTTTTAATTGTATACTGTGCACTGTATATTTTGTTGTAAACCGCGTTGAGTCGCCAGTTAGGCTGAGAAACGGCGGTATACAAGGACAGTAAATAAATAAATAAATAAGTGTGGCCATGTTCCAGAAGCATTCTCTCCTAACGTTTCGCTCACTTCTATGTCAGGCATCCTCATAGCTTGTGAGGTCTGTTGGAAACTAGGCAGGTGAAGTTTATATATCTGTAGAGTGTCCAGGGTGGGAGAAAGAACTCTTGTCTGCTTGAGACAAGTGTGAATGTTGCAATTGGCCACCTTGATAAGAATTAAATGGCCTTGCAGCTTCAAAGACTAGCTGATTTCTGTCGGGGGGGGTCCTTTGTTTGGAGGTGTTAGCTGGCCCTGATTGTTTCATGTCAGGAATGCCCCTATTTTGTGGGTGTTGCTCCTGATGTTAGAGCTTTTTTAAATGCTGCTAGCCAGGTTTTGTTCATTTTCATGGTTTCCTCCTTTCTGTTGAAATTGTCCACATGCTTCTTGTGGATTTCAGTGGCTTCTCTGTGTAGCCTGACATGGTGGTTGTTGGAGTGGTCCAGCATTTCTGTGTTCTCAAATAATATGCTGTGTCCAGGTTGGTTCATCAGGTGCTCTGCTATGGCTGACTTCCCTGGTTGTGTTAGTCTGCAGTGCCTTTCTTGTAGACAGATTTTGTTGGTTTTCATGGTTTCTTCCGTTGTCCATAGACACCTCCAAGGTCATGTGGCCGGCACAGTTACCTTCCCGCTGAAGTGGTACCTATTGACCTGCTCACATCTGCATGTTTTCGAACTGCTAGGGTGGCAGAGGCTGGGGCTAATAATGGGAGCTCACTCTGCTCCCCTGATTCGAACCTGCGACCTTTTGGCCAGCAAGTTCAACAAGTTAGAGATATGGAGCAAGTGAAGAATTTCAGACCAATTTCATTAGTGAATTGCTATTACTAGTTATTGGCAGAAATATTATCTAATAGGCTGAAACAAATCTTAGCGAAAACGATTCATGGAGGCCAAGGCCCCTTAAGCACAGCTGAATAAAAACCCACATTTTCTGTTTTGAACTGGAATATATCACAGTGTGGACTCAAATAACCTATGTCAAAGCAGATATTATGGGATTTTCTGCCTTGATATTCTGGGTTATATGACTGTGTGGAAGTGCCATATAACCCAGGGAGATTATTATTATTATTTTATTATTTACTGAATTTATACCTCGCTCTTCTCAACCCCGAAGGGGACTCAGAGCGGCTTACAGATTATGGCAACATTCAGTGCCTCATCATACAACAAATAATAAATATAACATATCAAATTATAAAACACCAGGTTTTAGATATAAACATGAAAATCAAGTCTACCTTCTTCAAAAGGCGATCTATGGGCTACGGCAGTCCGTACGGTGCTGGAACCTTTGTGTACACGAGGAACGATGTCGTCTAGGATTTAAAAGGAGTATTGCTGATGCGTGTGTCTATACGAGGGGGACTAATGATGATTGGATTGGTATTCTATTGTACGTAGATGATGTATGTGTGATTGCTAAGAATTTTAACAGAATTGCCAAAGTGCAAAAAGAAATATAGGTTGCTTACTTGTAAACGTAGTTTCCCAAGTGGTCACCTGTGTATTTGCACTTCTGGTATTATTCCTGCGCTCGCGCAGGCACCAACGGAAAGGTCTCGAGACTACAAAGACAGTTAGAGCAGCCCCGCCCCCCCTTGCCCCTCTATAAATAGCCCTCTGAAGGGGCTGTGCTCAGTTCTTCCGACAGCAAAAAGCAATCTGAAGTCCTGAGGCATGATAAAGAGGGGAGGAAGGGCGGGTGTGCAAATACACAGGTGACCACTTGGGAAACTACGTTTACAGGTAAGCAACCTATATTTTCCCCACGTGGTCACCTTGATTTGCACTTCTGGTAGACTAGCGAGCTGCTAACCTGGATGGTGGGCATCATGCCACAGCTGAAAACAGGACAGCCCTCCCGAAAGCTGCGTCCGTTTTAGAAATCACATCTAGCTTGTAGTGCTTTACGAAGGTCGTTGGTCTGGACCAAGTAGCTGCCCGGCAGACTGCATCGAGCGGGACTCCCTTCATAAACGCCGTCGACGTAGCCACTGCCCTAGTGGAATGCGCCTTCACCTGGAAAGGTAAATCTTTCCCACACAAACGGTAAGCAAGCCTAATAGTTGCCACAATCCAGGCTGAAAATCTCTGGGAAGAGACAGGGAGACCTAGAGAGTCCGTCCTGTACTTCAAAAATAGTCTTGTGGATTTCCTATGCTGTTTAGTTCTATCTATATAGAAAATGAGCGCCCTACGCACGTCCAACAAATGCAGCCTCTTCTCTAAAGAAGAGACAGGATTTTGGAAAAAAGCTGGCAGCACTATTTCCTGCGATGTATGGAATCTACTTGTGGCCTTGGGAAGAAAAGAAACATCAGTTCTTAAAACCACCTTATCTTTATGAAACCTCACATAAGGGTCATCACACCTCAAAGCACACAATTCTCCTGCTCTCCGAGCTGACGTTATAGCCACCAGAAAGGCTGTTTTCCAGGACAGATAGGCCATATCCACAGTTGCCATAGGTTCAAATGGTGGTTTAGTCAATGCTGTGAGCACCAACTCCAAACTCCATGGGGCAACCACTGGAGACACCGGCGGTTTTAAATTCTTCAATCCCTTCATAAAAAGGGATACCAACGGGTCGGCGAAGCAGGACGGTAAGTTCACCTTTCTCCTAAACCAGGAGAGAGCTGCTAGGTAGCATTTCAACGATGACCAAGACAACCCTTGATCAACTAAATGCGCTAAAAAGTCTAGATTTAAGGCAATTGGAGCCTTAAGAGGTTCAACACTCCTTTCTGAAGCAAACTTAGAAAATCTCTCCCACTTATAAATATAAGATTTCTTTGTTGATTGTCTTTGGGCTGCCTCTAAAATTTTCCTCACTGGCGTAGAAAGTGGCGTTACATGGGTTACTGAACTGGGAATATGCGCCATGCCGTTAGTTTCAGACTGTTGACATCTGGGTATAGTACCCGACCGTCCTGTTCCGACAGGAGGTCCTCCCTCCTTGGTAATGGCTTGAAGATCCTCCGGGACATTTGCAGGACCAGGGAAAACCAAGGTTGCCTTGGCCACCAAGGGGTCACCAATATTCCCCGTGCCCGATTGTGCAACAACTTTGACACTACTCGAAGTATAATGGGGAATGGCGGGAATGCATAAATCTCCCATCCCCCCCAATGTATCAGAAAAGCGTCGCCTAGGCAGTTCGGAATTGTGTTCCGGTACTCCCGGGCACAAAACTGTCGACACTGGCTGTTTCTTGCCGACGCAAAAAGGTCCACTTCCGGTTCGCCCCAAGCTCGGAAGAGTAGAGCTACCACCTGTCTGTTCAGCATCCACTCGTGGTGGGCGAGAGGATTTCTGCTCAAGTAATCGGCTAGAACATTCTGTTCCCCCGGCATATGAATTGCCATCAGGTAAATACCCCGGTCTATACACCAATTCCAAATTTTTAGTGTCAAATCTAGTAACTTTCTTGAGTGTGTTCCCCCTTGTTTGTTTACATAAAACATAACTGTTGTGTTGTCCGTTACTAACTGGACCACCTGATTTGTTAGAACCGGCTCGAATGACTTCAAAGCCTTTTCTACTGCCAACAGTTCTAGGATGTTTATGTGATAATCCGTTTCCAACACCGACCACGTCCCTTGAGTCGTCAACCCGTCCACATGAGCCCCCCACCCCATAAGGGAGGAGTCCGTGGTTAAAATCTTTGTAGGTCTGGGCTGTTGGAACGGTAGACCAAGACACACATTCTGGCGCTCCGACCACCACAGTAGTTCCCTGCATTGCTCCGAGGGCAAAGATAGGTGCATATTGGAACTGTGTAATAACGGGTTGAAAACCGACAGGAACCAAGACTGAAGTGGTCTTAGATGGAGCCGTGCATGTGGAGTCACTGCAGTCGTTGACGCCATATGGCCTAACAATATCTGGATTTGCTTTGCTTTCACAATGCCTTGTCTTATTACTTGCAGCACCAAATTTCGTAACTTTACGAAACGCTCCTCGGGAAGATATGCCTTCTGCGTCTCCGAATCCAAAAGGGCTCCAATGAACTGCATTCGCCTCGATGGAATGAGATTGGATTTCTCCCAGTTCACTATCAGACCTAAGGACTGGAGAAGAAATAACGTTTTGCTTATATGATCAATCAATTTTTCCCTAGAATTTGCTACTATCAGCCAATCGTCTATATATGGGTAAACCGTTACTCCCGTTGTGCGGAGGTAAGCAGCCACCGTGGCCATACATTTAGTAAATACCCTTGGGGCTGTGGCCAAACCAAAGGGTAACACAGAAAACTGAAAGGCATGGTTATCAACCATGAAAGTAAATCTACGGTGTTGTATGTTAATTGTGATGTGAAAATAAGCGTCCTTTAAATCCACCGATGCAAACCACACATTTTTATTTAACAAAGGAAGGATTGTCTTGAGAGACACCATCGGAACTTCTTAGGACTTATAAACTTATTGACTCCCCGCAAATCCAATATCGGTCGCTGACCTCCTCCCTTCTTAGAAACCAGAAAATATCTGGAAAAGAAACATTGTCCATAAAGGGAAGGAGAAACTGAAGATATTGCACCTTTGGCTAACAAGGTAGCAACTTCGTCTAACAGCGTGGGGGATGAGGGAGTGACCTTAACATAGCCCACTGGTGGCAGCTTATCAAACTCAATTAAATAGCCCTCTTTAACAATTTGTAAAACCCAAGAGTCAGAAGTAATACTGGACCAAACATCAAAGAATGGAGCCAAACGTGACTCATAAAAGGGGAGGGTAGGAGTCCATCCTCGTAGGCAGGAGTGTAACAAACTGGAACAGGAACAGGAGAAGCAAATTCAGACATCTTAGGGATTCCCTCATCTGGAAGGACAGTGTCAAAAACGCTGCTTGCTTCCCCCTGAACGGTTGGGTTTACTCTGATAAGGTTGAAACCTATTCCTCGATCCATACGATTGTTTCTTTGGAAAAAATGGTCTAGTATTCTGGGAGTTGCGTTGCCGTTGTTGATTCCCATAGAAATTACCGGTGTTCCTTTTGTAAAAGGGCACAGAAGACGGCTGCCAACGGGATTTAGGCTGGAAGGAGCCCTGACGTGGAAAGCCATAAATTTGCATAGTTTTCTTCATCTCCTGGTTATGCTTTAGCTTGTCATCAGTCGATGGGTGAAACAAGCCTTCTTCATGCATTGGCAGATGTTCGGCGAGAGCACGTCCTTCCTCAGACAGAGCAGACGCTCTCAGCCAACCATGTCGTCTTATTGCTGTGGCATTGTTGAAAACTTTCCCAGCAGTCTCAGCCATATGCTTAGCAAAGTCCTTTTGAAACTTTGCTAATAAGATAGCCTCTGTGTGAAAGGCTCTTGGCAGGCGTTGCTCATCCTCGGGTAAGAGGTCAACATATGGTAGCATCTTGTTCCAAAGGAATGTTTGATACGCGCTCATGTATGTTGCATAATGAGCCATCCTAGTATAGAGTGCAGCTGCCATATGTGCCTTCTTACCCATGGCATCAATCTTTCTCCCCTCTTTATCTGTAGGTGTGGGGTTCAGCTTCTTAGCCTTTTGTCCATTACCGACCTCTGCTATCACTGTATTGGCAACTGATGGTTTTGCCAACCAGTTTACTGAGGATAAGTCTAGTCTATAAAGGCTATCAACCTTCTTTGGCATTGCAGGGACCATGAAAGGAGATCCCTCAGAGTTCTTTGCTAATTTCAATAAGTATGGCAATGTCGGGAGAGTGGCTACTACTACAGAATCTTGTTGTTCCGCAGGAAACATAGGGTCATCCACTGACTCGGGTGGTTTAGGAGTAGGCAAGTCAAGCGCACGAATCATTCTTGTGATTAGAGATGCAAATTTATTAAATTCTTCACTAGGAGCCTCATCCTCTTCATCCCTGACATTGTTGTTGTTCATTCGTTCAGTCGTCTCCGACTCTTCGTGACCTCAAGGACCAGCATACGCCAGAGCTCCCTGTCGGCCGTTACCACCCCCAGCTCCCTCAAGGTCAGTCCAGTCACTTCAAGGATGCCATCCATCCATCTTGCCCTTGGTCGGCCCCTCTTCCTTTTGCCTTCCACTTTCCCCAGCATAATTGTCTTCTCTAGGTTTTCCTGTCTCCACACTCTGGGCATTTGAATGGTTTCTCCCCAGTGTGAGTTGCTTACGATTGTGCTATTAACTTAGAGGAGGGGGCTAGATTACCTGCTGGGTGTTTATATGCTTTATCTGTTCCAGAGCAACAGGCATTGAGAGAATTCTGACCATCTAGCTCTCCTACTGCAGCACCAGTATTTTTCGTTGCTAAGAAGACTGGAGATCTTAGACTGGTTTGTGACTATAGGGTGTTAAATAAGTTTACTGTAAGAGATCGGTACCCACTGCCATTAATACCTGAATTGTTATCAAGGGTACAAAAAGCTTCTATTTTCTCTAAGTTAGATTTGCGCGGTGCATATAATTTGGTACGAATTCAGGAGGGAGATGAATGGAAGACTGCGTTCAATACATGTTTTGTGGCTTGTGAGTTTTTAGTTATGCCATTCAATTTAGGTAATGCTCCAGCTGTGTTTCAACGTTTAATTAATGATGTCTTCCGTGATCTGTTGGATCGCTTTGTGGTCATCTACTTGGATGACATTTTGATTTTCTCTAAAAATGTACAAGAACATAAGCAACATGTTCGGCAGGTGTTAAAACGTTTAAGGCAAAATGGATTATTTGCCAAGGCAACCAAATATGTATTTCATGTCACTGAAGTTGAGTTTTTGGGGCTATCATTTCGGGGAAGGAGTTAAAGATGGATACTCATAAAGCGGATGCTGTCAATTCATGGAAGGTATTAACTTCCAAGAAGGATGTTCAAAAGTTTCTTGGGTTTGCCAATTATTATCGGGAATTTATTCCACCCTATGCCCAGTTAACTGTTCCTTTGACTCGTCTACTACAGAAGAAGTATCCTTTTGAAAGGACTATAGAGGCTCAACAAGCGTTCAATCTACTTAAGCAAAGTTTTCAGGATGGTAAGATTCTTATACAAACCATTTGTTGTGGAAGCAGACGCTGCCAATTATGCTTTGGGAGCTGTGTTGTCACAAAAAGATTCATTTGGGAACTTAAGACCTTGTGGGTTTTACTCAAGGCAACTCACCTCTTTTGAACAAAATTATACCATTTGGGAAAAAGAATTATTAGCTATTAAAGTTGCTTTTGAGGTCTGGAGGCATTGGTTGGAGGGTGCAAAGCATAAGATCATTGTCAGGTCGGATCATAGGAATTTGGAACATCTACAGACGGCTAGAAAGTTAAATCAGAGACAGATTCGGTGGGCGTTATTCTTTTCGAGATTCGACTTTAAAGTGGAGTTCATTGAGGGGAAGCAAAATATTAGGGCGGTTGCGTTATCTCATAAACCAGAATATAAGTCATTAAGTGAACCAATAACTAAGACTATAATACCACCATCAGACCAAGTTTGGTCTACGTTTTGAGTTGTTGCCAGGAGCACTGAAGTTAAGTGTTTCTGAGCTTATTTTTGTGTTGGACTCAATAAACTGCTTTTGGACTAAGAACTGTGTGTGGCCCCTTTAAGGCGCCTGGGTCTTGTCATGTATCTTAATGGCAACTCAATCTAGGATTAAACAAAGAAGCAAACATGTTGACATCTAGTGCAATTGTGTCAGAGATGCTGTGAAAAATGGAAAAAATTCACTGACTTATTGCAATACTTGTCTGAACTTAGCTAACATATTAACGAAGCCATTGGGGGCACAAAAGCATAGCCAAGTCCTGAATGATTTGGGAGTATTTGAATTTGCTATGTAAAAGGTTTTTTTTTTTTTAACACAAGGAGGAGTGTTAGGGTATACTGAAGATTGACAGCAAGATTGTGTTGCAAAACCTATACTGCTGATCACAGCCTGCAGGAACTAATCTAGGTCAGCAGCTAAGCAATTAAGTTTGGACCATACCCGGTGAGGTGTGGCTATGCGTGTGTATTATCTCCTGCTCCTGCTTTTGGTTCGCTTTTGCTATTAGCTCTCTCCTTTGGCAGAAAAAGAAGATGCCATGCTTTTTGGGTCTTGCAATGCTTACAAAGACTATATAAGTTTATTACACCTTAAGAACTATATTTGATGTAATACTGCAAGTTGTTTTCACTCTGCTGTAAAGAGTAAAGGTTTCTGTTTTTCGTTTTGCAACTGTGCAAAGTTATTGTGTTTTTGTTGGATGGGACTGAATTCCGCTTGAAATGCAACAAAGTCAATCTTCCGACTAAAACCTTTCCCACACTCCAGACACGGAAATGGCTTCTCCCCACTGTGAATTGTTTCATGGTAAGTCAGATCTATCTTCCGAATAAAATTTTTCTCGCACTCCAGGCATTTGAATGGTTTCTCCCCAGTGTGAGTTGCCAGATGCAGAGTGTGAGGCCTACCTTCTGAATAAAGCCTTTTCTACACTCCAGGCATTTGAATGGTTTCTCCCCAGTGTGAGTTGCTTGATGCAGAGTGAGGCCTGCCTTTTGAATAAAGCCTATTCCACACTGTGGGTATCTGATGCTTTCTCCCCAGTATGAATTGCTTGATGTCGGGTGAAGTGTGTCCTGTTTTGCTCTTTAAAACAGCCTCAATACAAAGTTGAAAGTAAAAGAAAAATGCTTTACTCCAGCAAAGAAAATAAGGGAATGCAATTGAAAAAGTAAACAAGAAAATCTTACTACAGATACTACAGATAAGGCACAGATTACGAAGACCTTAACACAAAGCAGGTTCCGGCAGTAACAGAGTTGTTGTTAGCTAAGTTCTCCTGCTTCTGATTTATACCTCACACAGGAGGGCTTAAGGTGTCACCCAATTAGCTCATCAATCTTTTAGCAGCTAATCTAGCTGACCGCCACCTGTTCTCTGACTCCGTCTTTCTAAAAAAGTAGGCTAAAAAAGCCTCATTGTCAGATTCTCCTTCCTCTTCCTCCAAGACACCTCCCTGCTCCCCTTCTTCTTCCGATGATGAGGAATCCCCAAAAAAGTGCACTTTCTGAATAAAGCCTTTTCCACAGGCCGTGCGTTTCAATGGTTTCTCCCGAGTGTGAGTTGCTTGATGCTTAGTGAGCTCTGCCTTCTGAATAAAGCCTTTTCCACACTCTGGGCATTTGAATGGTTTCTCCCCAGTGTGAGTTGCTTGATGCTGAGTGAGGTTTCTCTTCTGAATAAAGCCTTTTCCACACTCTGGGCATTTGAATGGTTTCTCCCCAGTGTGAGTTGCTTGATGCTGAGTGAGGTTTGCCTTCTGAATAAAGCCTTTTCCACACTCTGGGCATTTGAATGGTTTCTCCCCAGTGTGAGTTGCTTGATGCCGAGTGAGGTCTGCCTTCTGAATAAAGCCTTTTCCACACTCTGGGCATTTGAATGGTTTCTCCCCAGTGTGAGTTGCTTGATGCCGAATGAGCTCTGCCTTCTGAATAAAACCTTTTCCACACTCTGGGCATTTGAATGGTTTCTCCCCAGTGTGAGTTGCTTGATGATAGATGAGGGATGCCTTTCGAGGGAAACTTTGTCCACACTCCAGGCATTTGAATGGTTTCTCCCCAGTGTGAGTTGCTTGATGCTGAGTGAGGTTTGCCTTCTGAATAAAGCCTTTTCCACACTCTGGGCATTTGAATGGTTTCTCCCCAGTGTGAGTTACTTGATGCCGAATGAGCTCTGCCTTCTGAATAAAGCCTTTTCCACACTCTGGGCATTTGAATGGTTTCTCCCCAGTGTGAGTTGCTTGATGCTGAGTGAGGTTTCTCTTCTGAATAAAGCCTTTTCCACACTCTGGGCATTTGAATGGTTTCTCCCCAGTGTGAGTTGCTTGATGCCGAATGAGCTCTGCCTTCTGAATAAAGCCTTTTCCACACTCTGGGCATTTCAATGGTTTCTCCCCAGTGTGAGTTGCTTGATGCTGAGTGAGGTTTCTCTTCTGAATAAAGCCTTTTCCACACTCTGGGCATTTGAATGGTTTCTCCCCAGTGTGAGTTGCTTGATGCCGAGTGAGGCTTGCCTTCTGAATAAAGCCTTTTCCACACTCTGGGCATTTGAATGGTTTCTCCCCAGTGTGAGTTGCTTGATGATAGATGAGGGATGCCTTTCGAGGGAAACTTTGTCCACACTCCAGGCATTTGAATGGTTTCTCCCCAGTGTGAGTTGCTTGATGCTGAGTGAGGTTTGCCTTCTGAATAAAGCCTTTTCCACACTCTGGGCATTTGAATGGTTTCTCCCCAGTGTGAGTTGCTTGATGCCGAATGAGCTCTGCCTTCTGAATAAAGCCTTTTCCACACTCTGGGCATTTGAATGGTTTCTCCCCAGTGTGAGTTACTTGATGCCGAATGAGCTCTGCCTTCTGAATAAAGCCTTTTTCACACTCTGGGCATTTGAATGGTTTCTCCCCAGTGTGAGTTGCTTGATGCTGAGTGAGGTTTCTCTTCTGAATAAAGCCTTTTCCACACTCTGGGCATTTGAATGGTTTCTCCCCAGTGTGAGTTGCTTGATGCGAGTGAGGTTTGCCTTCTGAATAAAGCCTTTTCCACACTCTGGGCATTTGAATGGTTTCTCCCCAGTGTGAGTTGCTTGATGCTGAGTGAGGTTTGCCTTCTGAATAAAGCCTTTTCCACACTCTGGGCATTTGAATGGTTTCTCCCCAGTGTGAGTTGCTTGATGCTGAGTGAGGTTTCTCTTCTGAATAAAGCCTTTTCCACACTCTGGGCATTTCAATGGTTTCTCCCCAGTGTGAGTTGCTTGATGCTGAGTGAGGTTTCTCTTCTGAATAAAGCCTTTTCCACACTCTGGGCATTTGAATGGTTTCTCCCCAGTGTGAGTTGCTTGATGCTGAGTGAGGCGTGACTTCCTAATAAAGCCTTTCCCACACTCTGGGCATTTGAATGGTTTCTCCCCAGTGTGAGTTGCTTGATGATAGATGAGGGATGCCTTTCGAGGGAAACTTTGTCCACACTCCAGGCATTTGAATGGTTTCTCCCCAGTGTGAGTTGCTTGATGCTGAGTGAGGTTTGCCTTCTGAATAAAGCCTTTTCCACACTCTGGGCATTTGAATGGTTTCTCCCCAGTGTGAGTTGCTTGATGCCGAATGAGCTCTGCCTTCTGAATAAAGCCTTTTTCACACTCTGGGCATTTCAATGGTTTCTCCCCAGTGTGAGTTACTTGATGCCGAATGAGCTCTGCCTTCTGAATAAAGCCTTTTTCACACTCTGGGCATTTGAATGGTTTCTCCCCAGTGTGAGTTGCTTGATGCTGAGTGAGGTTTCTCTTCTGAATAAAGCCTTTTCCACACTCTGGGCATTTGAATGGTTTCTCCCCAGTGTGAGTTGCTTGATGCTGAGTGAGGTTTCTCTTCTGAATAAAGCCTTTTCCACACTCTGGGCATTTGAATGGTTTCTCCCCAGTGTGAGTTGCTTGATGCTGAGTGAGGTTTGCCTTCTGAATAAAGCCTTTTCCACACTCTGGGCATTTGAATGGTTTCTCCCCAGTGTGAGTTGCTTCATGATAGATGAGGCTTGCCTTCTGAATAAAGCCTTTTCCACATTCTGGGCATTTGAATGGTTTCTCCCCAGTGTGAGTTGCTTGATGCTGAGTGAGGTCTGCCTTCTGAATAAAGCCTTTTCCACACTCAAGGCATTTGAATGGATTGTCCTCAGTGTGAGTTGCTTGATGCCGAGTGAGGTGTGACTTCCAAATAAACTCTTTTCTACACTTCGGGCATTTGAATAGTTTCCTCCCGGCGTGAGTTGTTTGATGACAAAGGAGGAAACTCTTCGAAATGAAACCCTTTCGGCATATCCAACAATGAAATGGTTTCTTCCTTGTGTGATCTGATTGGTAACGGGAGAGGAAGGCCTTTTGACTGAATCTTTTTTTCCCCTCCAAACACTTTGATGACGAGGAATTGTTTCCACAAGTGCTTCCTGGAAAGAGACATCAGAAGTCAACAAGATTAGAAGAAAAGAATTCTGACTGCTTTAATATCAATATAATATATAATATAATACAAAGAATTCTGGTTTTATGTGAGCTGACTAAGCACAAGACAGGGGGAGCCTTACCCAGAGAGGACAGGACTTCCAAATTCTCCTCCATCACCTTCTGATGAAGGGCCCTTTGGCCTGGGTCCAACAGAGCCCACTCTTCTTCTGTGAAATCCACAGCCACCTCCTCAAAAGTCACCTTGAGAACAACAAAAATATTGTTTCAGACTGCTCTAAAACTTGAAATTCTTATTGGATGATATCTACAGGCTCTTTGAAGTAAACCATTGGATGCAAGCAAAGGGAACGAACAAGATTTTGTGAAAGCCACAGAGTGGTTAAATCGACAGCAGAACACCGCCTGCGCCTTTCTTGGCTTGCTGGAGGGCCTGCCCCCTACCTGATGTACTCCTGCAGATGCTGTTCGGAGTTCCTCTTGAGGAAGAGATGCTCTTATATTTCTACTTGCAGACCCAGTCCTTGTTCCCTCTCCTGGGAGGAAAGAAAAGAGAAGGGAAAGAGAACATTATTACCCACTCTCTCCTTTCTCCTTCAAATTCCTTCTACACATTCCAATGTAACAAACACCATAATGTATACACAGAAAGAATGGGGAAGTCTTGGAAGACTGCAATCCTGCAGTTGTGAGGTGCACATCATGCTTCTCCTTTATAATCAGGCACAAGTTAATCAAGCAAATCTGCTCCTGAGCATGGCTTCTTAACGGAAAAATGGTACCTGAGGCAGGAATAACATTGAAAAAAGGAGGATAAGCTCCTCCTTCACCAAAAAGAAGAGCACTTCAGCCACCTTTTTATTCAAAATCAGCAAAATGCACACATTAAATGCAAGAATGACGTCAAGGTCAGCCTTGGGTTAGTAAAAAGACCGCAACAAAATTTAAAACCTACAGACAACGAGAAGCCTTCTTCCAAAATTACCCTGTGTCAACCTATCCTTTCATAACCCTCCATTTTCTCATGATTTCCATTTTTAGTGGTCAACATTTTAAATCTCTACATTTTTCTCATCTGCAATGGGAGCTGATGAGATTCCTACTTTCTCTTAGTTTTGCTGGTCATACATGCTCAGAAGCGGGCGCTAGTGGCAGCTGAATTTACATTGCCTTGTTGTAGGCAGGCACACACCACGGCAATAGGACGGACGAGGAGAGAATCCTCCTCATTCCCACATGAACCTTTATTGCATTGTTTTCTGCCAATATACTTTTTATTTATTTATCGTGTCAGGCAACCAAACAGTTGTAGAACATTTTTAACAGAACAAACAAACAAAGATACAAAACACAACGTTTGCAAGCTTGGTAGTTGATTAAATGTCCTTTGACCAGTATCTGGCCACTTGGAGTGCCTCTGGTGTTGCCACAAGAAGGTCCTCCATTGTGCATGTAGCAGGGCTCAGGTTGCATTGCAGCAGGTGGTCTGTAGTTTTCTCTTCTCCACACTCGCATGTCATGGATTCCACTTTGTGGCCCCATTTCTTAAAATTGGCTCTTCATCTCATGGTGCCAGAGCGCAGTCTATTCAGCGCCTTCCAAGTCGCCCAGTCTTCTGTGTGCCCAGGGGGGAGTCTCTCATCTGGTATCAGCCATTGGTTGAGAGTCTGGGTTTGAGCCTGCCACTTTTGGACTCTCGCTTGTTGAGGTGTTCCAGCGAGTGTCTCTGTAGATCTTAGAAAATTATTTCTTGATTTAAGTCGTTGACGTGCTGGCTGATATCCAAACAGGGGATGAGCTGGAGATGTCACTGCCTTGGTCCTTTCACTATTGGCTGCTACTTCCCGGCGGATGTCAGGTGGTGCAATACCAGCTAAACAGTGTAATTTCTCCAGTGGTGTAGGGCGCAGACACCCCGTGATAATGCGGCATGTCTCATTAAGAGCCACATCCACAGTTTTATTGTGGTGAGATGTGTTCCACACTGGGCATGCGTACTTAGCAGCAGAGTAGCATAGTGCAAGGGCAGATGCTTCACTGTGTCTGTTGTGATCCCCAGGTTGTGCCAGTCAGTTTTCGTATGATATTGTTTCTAGCGCCCACTTTTTGCTTGATGTTCAGGCAATGCTCCTTGTAGGTCAGAGCATGGTTCAGAGTGACTCCCAGGTATTTGGGTGTGCTGCAATGCTCCAGTGGGATTCCTTCCCAGGTGATCCCCAGTGCTTGGGGTGCTTGTCTGTTCTTAAGGGTTTTTTTTTGTCATGTTAGGAGCGACCTAAGAAACTGCAAGTCGCTTCTAGTGTGAGAGAACTGGCCGTCTGCAAGGACGTTACCCAGGGGACACCCGGATGATTTGATGTTTTTATCATCCTTTTGGGAGGCTTCTCTCATGTCCCTGCATGAGGAGCTGGAGCTGATAGAGGGAGCTCATCCGCCTCTCCCCGGATTCGAACCTGCAACCTGTCGGTCTTCAGTCCTGCCAGCACAAGGGTTTAACCCACTGCGCCACCGGGGGCTCCATTGTTTTTAAGGTGAAAGGCACATGTCTGTTTTTTAGATGGATTAGGGATCAGCTAGTTTTCCCTGTAGTAGGCAGTAAGAGCACCTAGAGCTTCGGAGAGCTTCTGTTCAACCATCTCAAAGCTCCCTGCTTGAGCAGTATATGCTATTATATATAATATACTATTATATATAGTATACACACACACACAATTATATAGAGTATATAATATACTATTATACCCTGATACTAAGAGTTGTATTCCTCCTGTCCTTTTTTTTATCAGTGAAAATGTTACAAGGGAAAAATCCAGCTACACAGAAGCTAAGAAAGAAAACATAGATTTTCTGTTAGGAGACTTTCTTAACTGAAGTATGCCTACAACATCCCAGTACTGTTTAGGCAGCATGATCTTGTTAACGTGCCATGATTCATACAACCCAGATATATTCAGGCAGACTTGAATGGAGAAGGCCAAGGAGAAAACTTAGGACGGCACTTACTCATTGAGGGAGACTTTCCTTCGCTGTCCTCCATCATCCACCTTGGCTGCTGCCTTTGACTGGATTCAGGAAAACACTGACCTGCCTCAGGGATCCGTTCCAGACACAAATCCTGCAGCAGAAGCAGAAACAAGGGAAGGAAATGAAAGGGAGAATTGGGAAAAGAAAAGGCTTTAGGAGTGGTTGGGGAGTGGGAGGTGGGATATGTCGAACAGTTACATCTTCTGAATGAGGAGGATTGTATTCATTTGCTTCTCATGTTTTTAATAGCTAAAATATAACCTTTCTACAGGCTTGAAACAATTACAACACAGAGATAACAGTACAGAATAAGATGACAGATAAGCAGCATATCTTTACCCATGCTTAACTGGAAGCTTTTAGAGAAGCATGTTTCCTTGTGAGAAAAAAAGGATAGGAAGGACAGAGCCAATCTAATCTCCCTACCAAAGAGTTGCAGAACCCAAGGAAGCCACTGAGAAGGAGGCTCTGTCCCATCTTCCCAGGAGGTAAGACCATGAGAGGAGAGGCATCTCAGGCTGAGCCCAACAAGGGCAGAGAAAACACTTCTTGGAAAAGCTGAGACCCAAGCCATACGGAGCTGTACAGGAAATGACCAGTGCTATTAATTACCCCATCTCTTTAAAASGTACCCATGTTCTYTGTATTTCTGGGAAGRGGAATCCCATCATACAGGTCCAGGCTATCCTTGACCTGCCTTTTGACTGATGAGACGCAATTATCTCRGGCCTCWGKTTGTTCCAGAKTTRTCAGAAAACGTGCCAAGACATATGGATGGCCCTCAAAATGYCCAGAATGAACMGAGCTCACCGRCTCCTRTTCCTGCTTCTTCTCTGCCTGACTCAYGAGGAAGCSTTCTGCCAGGGCCACCGCCTGGGAACTGGTCTCTGCCCCACATTSTCTCACCCAGGACGACATCTCCGAGGGAAGGAGTGCCAGGAACTGCTCAAAGACCACCAAGTCCAACATCTCCCCCTTGGTGCGTCTTTCTGGCTGGAGCCACTGGCGGCAGAGAAGGTGCAGCTGGCTGCAAACCTCCCGAGGTCCTAACGTCTCCCTGTAGCCAAAGTCCCTGAATTGCTGGCGGCATAAATCTGAAGTGAGCACTTCCTCCAGCATGCGCTTCTGGGTGGCACTCTCCTCGAATGCTCCTCTAGGCTTGGCCTGAATGAGGGAAGGGCCTTTTCCCAGGCTGGGCTCAGAAGAGTCTTTCCCTCCCATCTTTTCAGTTAAACCTTGCACTGTTGCCAGGATCTCCTGCAAGGCAAAAACATTGGGAAAATTACTGAAGGTAGAAAGAAATGGGCAGGAAAAGCAAGCAAGATGTTTGATGAGGATCGAAAGAAAATGGGGGAAACAACCCCAGTCCCATTTTAGCATATCTCTGTGGCCATAAATGATGTTGCTTTTCAGTCCTTATACACCACTTACAAGATATTTTGGTGTCCAGAGCAAGCAAACAAGGTTATTTTATTTGTCATGTCAGGACAACCAGTCAAATTATATTACGTTTCTAACAGAACAAAGCAAACAAACAGACAAAATACAAAATTTGTGAGTTTGGTAGTTGATTAAATGTCCTTTGACCAGTATCTGGCCACTTGGAGTGCTTCTGGTGTTGCTGCAAGAAGGTAGCTTCTACCTATTATGCTTGGGATAAAGTGTAGTTTATACCAACAGTTCCCAAACTTTTTCGCTCAGAAGATTTTTTTGTCCTCCCCACGGAACCTTAACTCTGTCCCTAAGCCCTGTGAAGCCACAAAGTTATTCCTTTTTTCATTTACTCCTATTGCATGAGTGTTTTGTATAATGTAGTAGGCTTAGAAATTAAGAGAAAACAATGTATTGTTGAGGGCTTTCGTGGCCGGAATCACTGGGTTGCTGTTGTTTTTTTGGACTGTATGACCATGTTCTAGAAGAGAAAACATTTTAAATATAGCGACAAACCTTTAGTTTGGTACAGGAAGTTTTTGAATTCACAGCTAAAGTGATGAACGAACCTGTTTCATTTTGTTTGGAGACTGGGCTTCAAGTCCAGCAGCTGAATATAACAACAACAACAAACAATTTTGTGAGGGGCTTAACTGCTTCTATAATGTTGAGAGCTGTGCTGGTGGTAGTGTAAACTGCCAGTAGGTTCAACCAAGCCAGAGTGGCCTCAACTGAGAAGTTGAACTAAGTGCACCCAACCCAGTTAATGATGGTGAAACAAACTCTAAAGAAGTCTAGACTTGCTTGGTCATCGCCCAGGATAATAAGGAGCGTGGCGAGTGCTTCTCCTGGGCACCCGTCGACAAGTGGGCTACAGGAACCAGGACCCACTGCTGAGCAACCAGGTCATAGACCTGTAGGGCAACTGGAAGCAAACAACTACAGAAGCGACAGAAATTTTCAATGCCACAGAACCAAACTGTCATGAACTGCTATTATAGATCAGAACCCCAAAAAACATGGATACCAAAACCGGATGTACCCCTTATAGAAACTGGAATATCCAGCAAACTACTCCGGGGCTTCCGAATTCAGACTGACAGAGTTTTGGTGCACAATACTCCTGACCTCACTATAGTGTTAAAAAACCAAGTATGGATCGTCGATGTTGTAATCCCAGGTGACAGCAGGATTGAAGAAAAAAAAAACAATTGGAAAAGCTGTCACAATATGAGGATTTAAAGATCGAACCGCAAAGACTCTGGCATAAGCCAGTAAAGGTGATCCCAGTAGTGATCGGCACACTGGGCGCAGTGCTTAAAGACTTTGGCCTGCACTTACACAATTGGCGCTTACAAAATTACCAGCTGCCAGCTGCAAAAGGCCACCCTACTGGGATCTGCATGCATTATTCACCGATACATC
The DNA here is from genome assembly GCF_025583915.1 of Anolis sagrei ordinatus. Lineage (NCBI taxonomy): Eukaryota > Metazoa > Chordata > Lepidosauria > Squamata > Anolidae > Anolis > Anolis sagrei. The sequence continues at coordinate 300,564,170 of NW_026845477.1, forward strand.
GGATAGTCCTAGACACTTGGGAAGTGTCCGACGTGTGATCCAATACAACAACCAGCATAGTGATCTTGTTTGCTGTGTACTCATCTTGTTGTGTATCAATTAATAATAACTTTATTTCTATCCCACCACCACCTCCCCAAAGGGACTCGGGGTGGCTTACAAAGCACCCCAGGGTGCACATATAACACGCAACTGGTAAAAACAGTACAAAACAAGTCTGATAAAATTATAACAACAACCCACCCGTCAACACATGTCAAAATCAAAACAATACAATTCACAGGTGCCAAGTGTCAGTGTCATATGGGCCCATTCAGCCTACTCAAGATCAAAGGCCTGTCTGAATGTCCTGTTTTCAGGTTGGAACGGAAGGACTGAAGGATGGGGACTAATTTAATCTCTTTTGGGAGGGTGTTTGAGCCGGGGGGCCACCACAGAGAAGGTCCTCTCTCTTGTCCCCACCAACCAAGTTTGAGACAGTTGTGGGCCTGAGAGGAGGGGTTCCCCTGTCAATCTCAGAGCCCACACCAGTTCGTAGAAAGAGATGCGGAGTTGAAGATAGGTTGCACACAAAGCATATGTAATATATAAACCCAAAGTGGCATCCAAGTTACTACCAATTTTACTTATGGTGTAAGCATCACCTGGAAAGCCTGATTCTCTTTGATTGATGGACATGAAGGGCAGAAGAGCTCAGATAATCGTTTTGGCTTCTGACAGCTACATGCCTACCAAACCCTACCCAAAAGTCATTCAGTGGCACAGATTCAGAGGTTGTTTTTAAAAAGGAGAAATACACTGATTTCAGTAAGATCTTCATATACTGGTAGAGACTTTTAAAAAATAATAATGATTTTTTGCAGAACCCTTGCAGTGTTTTTGCGGAACCCTTGCGTTCCAAAGACCACAGATTGGGAAGCACTGGTTTACATCACTGTGATCACCATCAAAGGGAAAGAAGTGCAGAGAAGCAGATTCCTGCCAGCATCTGCCACATGAGGCAACCGCTTCATTGGCCTGAATGTCGGGCCTTTTCCAGAGGGTCAAAAGCTCAATGCGCTTTGTCCCATCTCTCAGTCTGAAATAAGCCATGCTGAGAGTCAATTGTGTAAGCAGTTAAGAGTTCTGGGCTGGAGACACCCTCCTATAAACCCCTAACTTTCATCCCAACCTCCCTTGGAGGGCTATTGTTAGTAATGGGTAAGGCCATTGACAAGGCCAAAATAAAGAAAGGCCCAGGCCCAGATGGATTTTCTGTCTTGTTCTACAAGCTGTACAAAGATGAAATAGGTTTATTATTGCTTTCAATAATGAATTGAGTGCTCCAGAAAGGGGAAACTCCAGACTACTGGGTATGATAGTCCTCGTGCCTGAACAAGGTAGACATATGCATTTTACTGTATTTGTATGCTCCTGCAGCACTATTATAAGCCTCCCTGAGTCCCTTTTGGGAGATTTTGGCAGGACATAAATAAAAGTACTACTGTTCTTCTTATTATTATTATTAGGAACAAGTCAAGAATTTCAGACAAATTTCATTAGTAAATTGTGATTACAAGTTATTTGCAGAAATATTATCAAATAGACTGAAACAAATCTCAGTGAAAACAATTCAAGGAGACCAAGTGGGCTTGAGAAAAGGCAGAGGAACGAGAGACCAAACTGCCAATATCCACGGGATAATGGAGGAAGGCGGGAGTTTCAGAAAAACATCTGCTTTTGTTTAGGGATTTATAGGTCATAACCTGCAATTTGTATTAGGACCGTAAACGTATTGCTACTGTGAAGCCAAACACCAATAGATCTGGACCAAATTTGGCACAAACACCAGACACGCCAAAATTTGAATACTGGTGGCTTTGGGGTGGGGGATTGATTTTGTCATTTGAGAGTTGTAGTTGCTGGGATTTATAGTTCACCTACAATCAAAGAGCCCCTCAAACCCCACCAACGATGGAATTGAACCAAACTTGGCATACAGAACTCCCATGACCAACAGAAAATACTGGAAGGGTTCAGTGTGCATTGACCTTGAGTTTTGGAGTTGTACTTAGACTTGGAATATGGGCACCACAATTGAAGGGAGAGATTGACAAGCAGGAATGTGTCCAGAGGAGGGTGACTCAAATGATCAAGGGTCTGGAGAACAAGCCCTATGAGGAGTGGCTTAAAGAGCTGGGCAAGTTTAGCCTGCAGAAGAGAAGGCTGAGAGGAGACATGATGAGGGCCATGTATAAATATGTGAGAGGAAGTCATAGGGAGGAGGGAGCAAGCTTGTTTTCTGCTGCTCTGGAGACTAGGACGCGGAGCAATGGCTTCAAACGACAGGAAAGGAGATTCCACCTGAACATTAGGAAGAACTTCCTGACGGTGAGAACTGTTGAGCAGTGGAACTCTCTGCCCAGCAGTGTGGTGGAGGCTCCTTCTTTGGAGGCTTTGAAACAGAGGCTGGATGGCCATCTGTCGGGGTGCTTTGAATGCAATTTTCCTGCTTCTTGGCAGAAGGGGGTTGGACTGGATGGCCCACGAGGTCTTTTCCAATTCTATTATTCCATACATCCAGAGAACACAAACAAAGATGGTTGTGGACCAAATTGGCACAAATATCGTGTCATAATTTGGTAGGGTTGAGAGGGGTTTTTGAGAGGGGTCATTTGGGAATTGTGGTTGCTGGGATTTATAGTTAACCTACAACCGAGGAGCACTCCAAGCCCAGCCCACAATGGATCTGCAAAGAATTAGGCACACAGACCCAACATGGCCAACAATATGAGTTGCTTTATGAGTTTTAGTGTTGTATTTGTTAGGCTGTTGTTTTATTGAGGGCCTTGGCCTTTGTAAGGCGCACCGAGTCCTTCGGGAGATGTTAGCGGGGAACAAATAAAGTTAATAAATAATAATAATAATAATAAGTAATACAATATAATACTACTACTAATAATAATATATTATAATTATATATTTTAAAATATATGTAATATTATAGTACAATATAATAACATACAATATTAATATTAAGGTAATATTCTGCCATATTCCAGCTTCTTGGCAGAAGGGGGCTGGACTGGATGGCCCACGAGGTCTCTTCCAACTCTTTGATTCTCTGATATTGTATTGACTTCTTCCTTGTGAGCCGGCCTGAGTCCCTCTCGGGGTGAGAAGGGCGCCATATCCAGGTCGTAAGGAAATAAACAAAATAACTTTGAATACTGAGGGAGTTTGGGGGCGATTGACCAACCATTTTGGGAGTTGTAGTTCACCCACATCCTTAGGGGTGCACTAATTAAAAAAAAACAAAACAAAAGGAAAGGAAAGACTTATTTCACCCCCCAAATAAACAGTATTCAAACTACAAGAGAAGAGATTCCATCTGAACTTTAGGAAGAACTTCCTGACTGTGAGAGCCGTTCAGCAGTGGAACTCTCTGCTCCTTCTTTGGAAGCTTTTCAACAGAGGCTGGATGGCCATCTGTCGGGAGTGCTTTGAATGCAATATTCCTGCTTCTTGGCAGAATGGGGTTGGACTGGATGGCCCACGAGGCCTCTTCCAACTCTTGGATTCTATGATTCTATTACAAATTACCTAAACTGCTGCTTCTGCTGCTGCTTCTGCTTCTGGGCCTGTCTTGAAGAGACCGTTGCCCGAGCCTCCCGCGAACCCCGCCCACACATGCGCACACACTCACACTGCCGCGCGCTGAGCACGCCTGCCCTGCCCTCAGAAACAGCCCTCCCATTGGCTAAGAGGCCGGCCAATCACAGCGCAGGAGGGCTTTTCGAAAACTTTGGTTCCAAACGAGAACGGCTCCTCAGAGGGAGGCCTCCAAAGCCAGGCTGCCTCCAGATCTCGAGTGGTGGACGTCATTTCCCGGAATCCCTGACCGTTGAGCCAAGCAGCAGAGGCTTCTGGGAGTGGAAGTCCACAACACCCTTGGTCTGTCTCCTTGAGCGACAGCTGCAAGCGCCTCCCGGCATCCCTCCCTCGTGGCCTCGCTGTCCCCGCCCCTTCCGGCCAGAGGAGAATCTTCCCAGAGAGGCGCCCAGAAGAGGTGGAGAGGGACCCGGAAGGGCTTGGGGACTCCAAAGAGGGAAGGAGCATGGAGGGGGGATCTTTCTCTCCCTGGAACATCTGGTCAGTGACCATTAGGCACTCTCGAAGGCTTTCATGGCCGGAACCACTGGGTTGTTGTAGGTGTTTTGAGCTGCATGGCCATGCTCCAGAAGCATTCTCTCCTGACGTTTCGCCTGCATCTGTGCCAAGCATCCTCAGAGGTTGTGGGACCTCACAACGTCCGAGAATGGCTGCCATTGATGCAGGCGAAACGCCAGGAGAGAGTGCTTCTGGAACGTGGCGATACAGACCGAAAAACTTACAAAAACCCTATTATTATTGTTGTTGTTTTTGTTGTTGTTATTATTATTATTATTGTTATTTGATACACAACAAGATGAGTCCACAGCAAACAAGATCACTCTGCTGGCTGTTGTATTGGATCACACCTTGGACACTTCCCAAGGGTTAAGGACTGTGTGATGCATCGACAAATAATGTGTGCAAGATCCCCGTAAGGCGTCCTTCTGCAGCTGGCAAGTGGGAATTTTGTCAGCGCCGATTGTGTTTAAGTGCAGGCCAAGGTCTTTAGGCACTGCACCCAGTGTGCCGATCACCACTGGGACCGCCTTGACTGGCTTGTGCCAGAGTCTTTGCAGTTCAATATTTAAATTCTCACATCGTGACAGCTTTTCTCTTCAATCCTGTGGAATTCACTCCACGGGGAAATTAGATCTGCAACATCGCTCCTTTCCTTCAGGAAAAAACTAAAAACATGGATCTGGGACCAGGCATTTGGACAATCGGGCAGATAAAGGAAGAACTTTGATGATGACTAGGAAACGATTAATGGATTAGATCTATGGAACTCTGAAAGATGAAACGCTGAGCACGAGAATAGTTTTTATATGATGTTTTTATATGATTAGGTTCTTGTGGGTTTTTTTGGGCTATATGGCCATGTTCTAGAGGCATTTCTCCTGACGTTTCGCCTGCATCTATGGCAAGCATCCTCAGAGGTAGTGAGGTCAGCTGGAACTGGGAAAAAAGGGGTTTATATATCTGTGGAATGACAGGAGAGGAGATTCCACCTGAACATTAGGAAGAACTTCCTGAATGTAGGATCATGAGAATAGCTTTATATGATGTGTTATGTACTGGTTGTTTGATTGTTTAACTGTGATAACTGCTTTTAATTATGGTTTTGTATATTATGTGTTATTTTGTACAGGCATCGAATTGTGCCTTTTTTGTAAGCCGGCCTGAGTCCTCCTCCGGGAGTTGAGAAGGGAGGAGTAAAAGTACCCGAAATAAATAATAAATAAATAAAATCCTGCTGTCACCTGGGATTGCAACATCAACGATCCATACTTAGTTTTTTAACACAATCATGAGGTCAAGAGTATTGTGCTCCAATACTCACTCTGTCTGTCTGAATTCAGAAGTCTCAGAGTAGTTTGACATATTATTATTATTATTATTATTATTATTTTACTGACACAAAACACAGTATTTCACAGCAAACGAGATAGATATGCTGGATTTTGTATCACAAAATAACAAGTCCCAAACGTCTAGGCCTGTGTGATGTATTATTATTATTATTATCATCCTCATTGTTATTATTATTATTGAGTTGCTGTGAGTTTTCTGGGCAAGTGTGCAATGAATGTGTCGACTACGGATTGGTAATATGGATGATGCAATTGGACCACGATTTTAGTTAGGAGATGTATTGGATTGTGATTTATGTGAAATATTGTGTATTATGTTTTTTACGGTTTTAATTGTATACTGTGTACTGTATATTCTGTTGTAAACCGCGTTGAGTCGCCAGTTAGGCTGAGAAACGGCGGTATACAAGGACAGTAAATAAATAAATAAATAAATAAATAAGTGTGGCCATGTTCCAGAAGCATTCTCTCCTAACGTTTCGCTCACTTCTATGTCAGGCATCCTCATAGCTTGTGAGGTCTGTTGGAAACTAGGCAGGTGAAGTTTATATATCTGTAGAGTGTCCAGGGTGGGAGAAAGAACTCTTGTCTGCTTGAGACAAGTGTGAATGTTGCAATTGGCCACCTTGATAAGAATTAAATGGCCTTGCAGCTTCAAAGACTAGCTGATTTCTGTCGGGGGGGGTCCTTTGTTTGGAGGTGTTAGCTGGCCCTGATTGTTTCATGTCAGGAATGCCCCTATTTTGTGGGTGTTGCTCCTGATGTTAGAGCTTTTTTAAATGCTGCTAGCCAGGTTTTGTTCATTTTCATGGTTTCCTCCTTTCTGTTGAAATTGCCCACATGCTTCTTGTGGATTTCAATGGCTTGTCTGTGTAGCCTGACATGGTGGTTGTTGGAGTGGTCCAGCATTTCTGTGTTCTCAAATAACATGCTGTGTCCAGGTTGGTTCATCAGGTGCTCTCCTATGGATGACTTCTCTGGTTGCATTTCTTGTAGACAGATTTTGTTTGTTTTCATATGATAGTACCCCTACCATAGAAGAATTGTTTCTTCCTTCCTGTTCAAATTGTTCACATGCTTGTGGATTTCAACTCCAGACTCCTGGGCAGAGACCACGATAGTCCTCATACTTCAACAAGTTAGGTTAAAGGTAAAGGTTTTCCCCTGAAATTAAGTCCAGTTGTGTCCGACTCTGGGCATTGGTGCCCATCTCCATTTCTAAGCCGAAGAGCCGGCGTTGTCCAGAGACACCTCCAAGGTCATGTAGCCAGCATGACTGCATGGAGCACCGTTACCCTCCCGCTGGAGTGGTACCGATTGACCTACTCACATTTGCATGTTTTCGAACTGCTAGGTTGGCAGAAGCTGGGGCTAATAATGGGAGCTCACCCTGCTCCCTGGATTCGAACCTGTGACCTTTCGGCCAGCAAGTTCAACAAGTTAGAGATATAGAACAAGTGAAGAATTTCAGACCAATTTCATTAGAGAATTGCTATTACTAGTTATTGGCAGAAATATTATCAAATAGACTGAAACAAATCTTAGGGAAAACAATTCATGGAGGCCAAGGCCCCTTACGCACTGCTGGATAAAAACCCACATTTTCTGCTTTGAACTGGAATATGTAACAGTGTGGACTCAGATAACCCATGTCAAAGCAGATATTATGGGATTTTCTGCCTTGATATTCTAGGTTATATGACTGTGTGGAAGGGCCATATATAACCCAGGGAGATTGCAATGAAAGTTAGGGATTTATAGGAGGATGTCTCCAGTCCAAAACTCTTAACTGACTCTCAGCATGGATTATTTCAGACTGAGGGACGGGGCAAAGCGCATTGAGCTTTTCACCCTGTGGAAAAGGCCCCACCTTTAGGCCAAGGAAGCAGTTGCCTCACATGGCAGATGCTGGCAGGAAACTTCTTCTCTGCAGTTCTTTCCCTTTGATCGTGGTCACAGGGATATATGCCAGTGCTTCCCAAACTGTGATCTTTGGAATGCCAGGGTTCTGCAACAACCTTGAAGGGTTTTTTTTTAAATTGAAGTCTGTGCCAGTGTATGCCTCTACTTTTTAAAAACATAATTTGACTCTGTGCTGTGAATGACTTTTGGGTAGAGTTTTGGTAGGCATGTAGCTATCAAGCTGGAAAGGCTATCTGAGCTTTTTTCCCCTTTGTGTCCATCGATTGAAGTGAATAAGGCTTTCAAGGTAATGCTTCCACCAACAGCAAATTTAGTAGTAAGTTGGATGCTATCTTGGGTTTACTTATTCATCTGCTAGACATAAAGCCCAATCTCGAAACAAAATGAAACAGGTTCTTTTATCACTTTAGCTGTGAATTCAGAAACTTCCTGTACCAAACTAATGATTTGATGCTATATTTAAAATACTTTTTCTTTATTTCTAAAACTACTACATTATACTTTGGCTACAGGGAGACATCAGGACCTCGGGAGGTTTGCAGCCAGCTGCACCTTCTCTGCCGCCAGTGGCTCCGGCCAGAAAGACATACCAAGGGGGAGATGTTGGACTTGGTGGTCTTTGAGCAGTTCCTGGCACTCCTTCCCTCGGAGATGTCGTCCTGGGTGAGAGAATGTGGGGCAGAGACCAGTTCCCAGGCGGTGGCCCTGGCAGAAGGCTTCCTCCTGAGTCAGGCAGAGAAGAAGCAGGAAGAGGAGACGGTGAGCTCAGTTCCTTCTGGTCATTTTGAGGGCCATCGATATTGGATTGGCTGATGTCTACTGAAAGAGCACTTTGGTTTTCTGAAAATTCTGGAACAAGCCGAGGCCAGAGATAATTGCATCTCATCAGTCAAAAGGCAGGTCAAGTATAGCCTGGACCAGTATAATGGGATTCTTCTTCCCAGAAGATAGAATTTGCAGCTAGGTTACTAATGGGGGTTCTGTTGGGTATATATGGATACCATTTTTAAGAGATTGGGCAATTATTGATACAGTCCTAGGCACAATTAATAGCACTGGTCATTTCCTGTACAGCTTCATACGGCTTTTCCAAAAAGTGTTTTCTCTGCCCCGGTTGTCCTCTGCTGGGTGTTCTCTCATGGTCTTCCCTCCTGGGAGAGAGCCTTCTTCTCAGTGGCTTCCTCGGGTTCTGCAACTCTTTGGTAGGGAGATTAGATTGGTTCCCTCTTTCCTGTCCTTTTGTTCTCACAGGGAAACATGATTCTCAAAACAGCTTCTATTTAAACATAGGTAGTAGTGATGTGCTTATCTGTCATCTTATTCTGTACTATTATCTCTGTAGAAAGGTTATATTTTAGCTATTAGAAACATGACATTATTATTATTATTATTATTATTATTATTATTCTTACAAGCAAATTAACACAATCCTCTTCATTCAGAAGATGTAAGTGTTCAACATATCTCACCTCCCACTCCCCACCACTACTGAAGCCTTCTTGTATTCCCCCCCCCCCCCAATTCTCCCTTTTATTTTATTTTATTTTATTTTTTCTGCTTGTGTTGTAGGATTTGTTTCCGGAAAGGATCCCCGAGGCAGATCGGTGTTTTTCTGAATCCAGTCAAAGGCAGCAGCCAAGGTGGATGATGGAGGACAGCGAAGGAAAATCTCCCTCAATGAGTAAGTGCCGTCCGAAGTTTTCTCCTTGGCCTTCTCCATTCAAGTCTGCCTGAATATATCTGGGTTGTATGAATCATGGCATGTTAACAATATCATGCTACCTAAACAGTACTAGGATGCTGTAGGCATACTTCAGCTAAGAAAGTCTCCTAACAGAAAATCTGCTTTTTCTTCTTAGCTTCTGTGTAGCTGGATTTTTCCCTTGTAGCATTTTCACTAGTAAAGAAGGACGGGAGGAATACAACTCTTAGTATCAGGGTATAATAGTATTTTGGCAGAAAGCAATGCAACAAAGGTTCAGGTGGGAATGAAGAAGGCTCTAGTCCACCCTATTGCTGTGGGGTGTTCCTGCCTACAACACGGCAATGTAAATTCAGCTGCCATTAGCGCCCACTTCTGAGCATGTATGACCAGCAAAACTACAAAAAAAGTGGGAAAACAGAAAGGCTAATCTCATCAGCTCCCACTGCAGATGTGAAAAATGCAGAGATTTAAAATTTTGACCACCAAAAATGGAAATAATAAGAAAATTGAGCGTAGTTTATTCTTTTATGCAATTAAGTCACTGTTACTATTAGTTGTACTATGTTGTGTTGCTTTAATGTATTTGCGCCTGTTTGGGCATTTAATGTTTGCCTTTTTGTGTGTAAACAGCCCTGAGTCCCCTCGGGGGGATAGGGTGATCTATAAATAAAGTTTTTAATTAATGTAAATAGTGAAAGGATAGGTTGCCACCGGCTTATTTTCACATTGTCTGTAGGTTTTAAATGTTGTTGTTTTTGGCTAACCCAAGGTGACTTTGACATTCTTTCATTTAAGAGCCTATCCTCCTTTCTTCCATGTCATTCCTGCCTCAGATACCATTTTCTCCCAGTTATTTGTGATGTTTGTTACATTTGAATGTGTAGAAGGAATTTGACGGAGAAAAGAAAGAATGGGTAATAATATTTTCTTTCCCTTCTCCTTTCTGTTCCTTCCAGGAGATGGAACAAGGACTTGGTCTACAAGTATAAGTGCATCTCTTCCTCATGATTATCTCAGAACAGCATCTGCAGGAGTACATCAGGTAGGGGCCAGACCCTTAAACAAGCCAAAAAAGGAGCAGGCTATGTACTGCTGTCCATTTGACCACTCTCTGGTCCTCACAGAATCTTGTTCTTTCCCTTTGCTTGCATGAAATGTGTTAATTCAAAGAGCCTGTAGATGTCTTCCAATAAGAATTTCAGTTTTTACAGCAGTCTGAAACAATATTTTTGTTGTTTTCCAGGTGACTTTTGAGGAGGTGGCTGTGGATTTCACAGAAGAAGAGTGGGCTCTGTTGGACACAGGCCAAAGGGCCCTTCATCAGAAGGTGATGGAGGAGAATTTGGAAATCCTGTCCTCTCTTGGTAAGGCTCCTCCCGTCTTGTGCTTAGTCAGCTCACATAAAACCAGCAATTTTTTTCTCACTCTTGATATATTAAAGCAGGCCTCATTCTTCTCTTCTAATCTTGTTGACTTCTGGTGTCTTTTTCCAGGAAGCACTTATGGAAACAGTTCCTCGTTAAAGTCACAACTTCTGACAGATCAAAGAACCAAAAAGGCAGAAAAAACACTGAAGGGTTTGAAGGGGAAAAAGAGATTCAGTCAAAAGGCCTTCCTCTCACGTTACCAATCAGATCACAAAGGGAAGAAACTATTTCATTGTTGGATATGCCGAAAGGGTTTCATTTTGAAGAGTCACCTCCTTTGTCATCAAGCAACTCATGTTGGAGAGAAACAGTTTAAATGTGCAGAGTGCGGGAAAAGTTTCAGCCAAAAGTTATATTTCACTCGTCATCAAGTAACTCACACAAGAGAGATGCAGTTTAAATGCCAGGAGTGTGGAAAAGGCTTTATTTGGAAGGCACACCTCACTTGGCATCAAGCAACGCACACTGGGGAGAAACCATTCAAATGCCTAGTGTGTGGAAAGGGCTTTATTCGGAAGGCAAACCTCAGTTGGCATCAAGTAGCCCACACAAGGGAGATGCAGTTCAAATGCCTGGAGTGTGGAAAAGGCTTTATTCAGAAGGCACACCTCACCTATCATCAAGCATTTCACACTGGGGAGAAACCTTTTAAATGCCCAGAGTGTGGAAAAGGCTTTATTTGGAAGGCACACCTCACTTGGCATCAAGCAACTCACACTGGGGAGAAACCGTTCCAATGCCAGGAGTGTGGAAAAGGTTTTATTCAGAAAACACACCTCGCTTGGCATCAAGCAACTCACACTGGGGAGAAACCATTCCAATGCCCGGAGTGTGGAAAAGGCTTTGTTCGGAAGGCAAACCTCATTCAGCATCAAGCAACTCACACTGGGAAGAAACCATTCCAATGCCTCGAGTGTGGAAAAGACTTTATTCGGAAGGCAAACCTCATTCAGCATCAAGCAACTCACACTGGGGAGAAACCATTCAAATGCCTAGAGTGTGGGAAAAGTTTCACCCAGAAGACCTCCCTCACTTGGCATCAAGCAACTCACACTGGTGAGAAACCGTTCCAGTGCCTGGAGTGTGGAAAAGGCTTTGTTCAGAAGACATCCCTCACTCGTCATCAAGCCATTCACACTGGGGAGAAACCATTCCAATGCCCAGAGTGTGGAAAAGGCTTTATTCGGAAGTCACACCTCACTCGGCATCAAGCAACTCACACTGAGGAGAAACCTTTCAAATGCCCAGAGTGTGGAAAAGGCTTTATTGGGAAGGCAAACCTCACTCGGCATCAAGCCATTCACACTGGGGAGAAACCATTCAAATGCCCAGAGTGTGGAAAAGGCTTTATTCAGAAGTCACACCTCACTCTGCATCAAGCAATTCATACTGGGGAGAAACCATTCAAATGCCCGGAGTGTGGAAAAGGCTTTATTCAGAAGGCAGACCTCACTCTGCATCAAGCAACTCACACTGGGGAGAAACCATTCAAATGCCTGGAGTGTGGAAATAGTTTCACTTGGAAGAAATCCCTCGCCCATCATCAAGCCATTCACACTGGGGAGAAACCATTCAAATGCCTGGAGTGTGGGAAAAGTTTTTTTCGGAAGATAGATCTGACTTACCATGAAACAATTCACAGTGGGGAGAAACCGTTTCCGTGTCTGGAGTGTGGTAAAGGTTTCAGTCGGAAGGCAGACCTCACTCGGCATCAAGCAACTCACAGAGGCGAGAAGCCATATGAATGCCTGGAGTGCGGAAAAAGTTTCACTCAGAAGACATACCTCACTCAGCATCAAGCAATTCATACTGGGGAGAGACCATTCAAATGCCTGGAGTGTGGACAAAGTTTCCCTCGAAAGGCATCCCTCATCTATCATCAAGCCACTCATATTGTGGAGAAGCCATTTAAATGCCTGGAGTGTGGGAAAGGTTTCAGTGGGAAGGCATGTCTTGGTCGTCATCAAGCAACTCACTCAAAGCAGAAGGATTTGAAGGTCTTATATGACATTCAAAATCCATAGCGATGAGAAACCATTGATATGTTTAGAGTCTGAAAAGTGTTTCACTAATGACTCTCTCAGAACACCTCCTATGCAAGAACACATGGAGAATACATTGTTCAGAGTCTTGATGTGTGGGGATGCATATAACAGAGGATTCGTTTTTGAAAAATTAATCATGAACTTTAATATCAAAGGGGTGCTGTGGTTTCCGGGCTGTATGGCTGTGTTCTAGCAGCATTTTCCCCTGACGATTCTCCTGCATCTGTGGCTGGCAAATTCAGGGGATCATAAATGCAGGTGAAACATCAGGAGAAAATGCTGCTAGAACATGACCATACAGCCCGGAAATCACACAGCATCCCAGTGATTCCGGCCATGAAAGCCTTTGACAATACTATAATATCATACTTTATACTTAAATTACAGGAAACAATGCACATACAACAAATAGATATAAAAACAAGCAAAGCAAAAGAGAATCAAGCAGTACAGCACGTCACTCCTATGCTCCTCACCCATTAGAATTGACTTGGGAGGATTGTGAAGAAAATAGGAAAACCATTATTTATTCTGTATGGATGAAGAAAAAGATAAAACTACGCAAAGAATAAATAGAAGACTAACAGATCTAAGTAAAGTTATGCATAAATGGCAATTAAAGGATGTATGGAGGGTAATAAAGGCAGATGAAAAGAAATATACATTTTATTCTACTGTACATAGAGTGTACACAAGAATTGATTATTTTTTGGTTTCAGTAAATATGCTGAGTAAATTGTTAAATGCGAATATTAGTAATATAAGGGTCTCTGATCATGCCTTGGTGTCAATGGAAATTGTGTTAAAATGTGATTATGAAAAAATGAAAAGGTGGCGGTTAAATACTAAGATATTGAATTATAAAGAGACTGTGGAAAAAATAAGAGTTGAATGGCAAGAAACATGGGAAATAAATGAAGGGAAGATTTTATACTAATTGCTTTAATTGCTTTTTCAGAAAGCAGGTTGAAACCAAATCTGAAAATGTATGTTGTTTAAATGTATGTGTCAAAAGGAATACTGTGGGATACAATGAAGGTGGTGATAAGAGGCTTATGTATAAAAGAAACAAGCAAGTTAAAGAGGAAACAAGATGAAAGGAAAAGGAGTTTGAATAAAGATATAGAAATGCTGGAGAAGGAGTATATTAGAAAAGTAGATACACGAACTAAGGGCCAAAAAAGAAGAATTGGATAAAATTGAGATTGATGGAGTTCAAGAAAATTTAATATACTTAAAAAGATATTTTTTTGAACACCTTAACAAAAAGAAACACCAGGGTCACATTGCAGAACATGCTTACCATACACCTCCTCCAATCTCTTAAAGTATATATGTATGAGATATATACTGTATGATGCCAGGCTTTAGCACAGCTGATAAATCACCAGCAATGATAAGATCTACCAAATGAAAGGTGCCTGGGTTAGCATGGTCACCCAACTATCAGCCCAGCTTGCTGTTTACCTAAGCAGTTCGAAAATAGCTTGAGCTGTAAGTAGAGAAATTAGGTACCGTCGCTAAAATAAGGGGGCGGGGTGGTATTTTACAACACCATGAAGAAAAATATCTGAAAATGCCCTGTGATCAAAAGGAAGGAGAAAGTCCTGATGGCTCTTCATCATAGAGAATGGAGCAACAGCATCTCCCGTGGCTGGATTCGAGCACAACCTCCAAGGTGCCAAAAAAGCTGGATGTTGACCCAACATACCTCCTTTCTGTTCTGTCTGTCTCTGTCCTGTCTATCCAAAATGACACTGAATGTTTGCCATCTATGTGTACTGTGATCTGCCCTGAGTCCCCTTGGGGAGTTGGGCAGAATATAAATAAAGTGGTATTATTATTACCATTATTATTATTATTATTATTATTATTATTATATAGAGGTACAGTTTTTTCAACGCTCGGCAGCCATGATTTTAACAGGAGCGGAGCGCAGGGAGCATACAACCCCCGTTGCGCCAACTCCACTGGCTACCGATCTGCTACCGGGCTGAATTCAAAGTGCTGGCGTTGGCCTTTAAAGCCCTAAACCAGTGTTTCTCAACCTGGGGGTCGGGACCCCTGAGGGGGTCGCGAGGGGGTGTCAAAGGGGTCACCAAAGACTATAAGAAAACAGAGTATTTTCTGTTTGTCATGGGGATTCTGTGTGGGAAGTTTGAGCCAATTATATCCTTGGTGAGGTTCAGAAAGCTCTTTGATTTTAGGTTAACTATAAATCCCAGTAACTACAAGTCCCGAATGTTAAGGTCTATTTTCCCCAAACTCGACCAGTGTTCACATTTCGGCATATTGAGTACTCGTGCCAAATTTGGTCCAGATCTGTCATTGTTTGAGTCCACACTGCTTTCTGGATGTAGGTGAACTACAACTCCAAAACTCAAGGTCAATGGTCACCAATCAATGGTCACCAATCAATGTGGGCATTGTGCGTGCCAGGTTTGGTTCAATTTCATCATTGGTAGAGTTCAGAATGCTCTTTGTAGGTGAACTATAAATCCCAGCAACTACAACTCCCAAATGACAAAAATCAATCCCTTCCCCAACTCCACCAGTATTCAAATTTGGGCATATTGAGTATTTGTGCCAAACTTGGTCCTGTGAATGAAAATACAACCTGCATATCAGATATTTACATTACGATTCATGACAGTAGCAAAATCAGAGTTGTGAAATGACAACAAAAATAATGTTATGTTTGGGAGTCACCACAACTTGAATCTGCTACCGGGCTGAATTCAAAGTGCTGGCATTGGCCTTTAAAACCCTAAACGGTTCCGGCCCAAGCTACCTATCTGACCGCATCTCTGCCTATGAACCCACCAGGACTTTGAGATCTTCCGGGGAGACCCTGCTCTCGATCCCGCCTGCTTCTCAAGCTCGGCTGGCGGGGACGAGAGATAGGGCCTTCTCGGTGGTGGCTCCTCGGCTGTGGAACGCCCTTCCTACGGACATTAGACTAGCACCATCTCTAATGGTATTCCGCAAAAAGGTGAAGACCTGGATGTTTGTGCAGGCGTTTGAGTAATTTAGTGCAATCTGGTAATGGAACATAGGAATGGAACAATGGCCGACGAACCTGGACTACGCTTGGATGATGAGAAGATTGGGTACGGTTGTTTTTTGTAATAATTGTGCATTGTAATTGCTTATTGGTAATTTATGGATAATGTGTTAAGTCAATTGTTATATGTTGTATGGAACCACTGCTGTTTCTACTGTTTTTACTGTTTGTGAACTGCTGTGAGTCGCCTTCGGGCTTGAGATACAGTGGTATAGAAGCAAAGTAAATAAATAATAAATAAATAAGCGATAATCCAGATAATTTCTGTACAGTTTCAAGCATACATGGTACAGGTGTAGACATCATAAGCTCACCCTTCTCCCACTATAACAGGGCAAACTTCGGCCCTATCGGCTGTTAGGAATTGTGCAAGTTGGGAGTCCAAAACACCTGGAGGGCTCGAGTTTGCCCTATGTCTGCACTATAGGGTCTCAAAGGCAGCCAACAATAAACATCAATGCTACCTAAAAACATTGTGAATGCATTAATATATAAATGTAACTTTAAAAGCATATAAACAGCATATGCTATTAAAACCATTAGACAATCAAAATATTAAAATGCATGAAATCTACCTCAAAATCTCAGCCACGACGCCTTAAACAGCCAACCCTTTTCATCAGATCATAAACACCGGAGAAATGTTTTGCACCTGCTGAGAGATGTGGGAGGTTAGACAATGCTTCAGGGTGATACGGAATCTCTCAAAGCTTGGATAATATGTCATCAGTTGGGAGCCCCTCCCCACAGCACCAACTGCTACTCTGGACCAAAGGGAGAGGGAGGCATCTTGTCTCCTGTGCTATGCTTATAATATAATATAATATAATATAATATAATATAATATAATATAATATAATATAATATAATATAATATAATATAATATAATATTAACCCTGTACCCCACTCCGGCCGGCTCAGTTTTTAATAATATCCTGTTATATTGCTATTGCTATTGTTTTTCTGCTTTAACTGTTTTATTTGCTATGTATTGTGTTGTTGTATTGTGTTGGGCTCCGGCCTATTGTAAGCCGCATCGAATCCCTTGGGAGATGCTAGCGGGGTACAAATAAAGTTATAATAATTATAATTATAATAATAATATAATATAATATAATATAATATAATATAATATAATACAGACAATGCCATTGCTGTTGCCCGTTTTTGGTCAAAAGATATTTAGCCGTCTGCACACCTATTTTTATCAGTTTTATACTAATTTATGCAATGCTTAATTAAAATTATATATTTTATATTGCATGTAATATTACTAATAATCTATATCTATATCTATATATATAAATTTGTTAGGGGCATCCAACGAGGAAACAAAACTCAAAAACCCCCCAACGAAACTTAACCAAAATTCCCATGCCCATAACACAACCCACAAGGTACAAACATATCTACTCAAAATGAAAAACAACACAACAACACACTCACAAAACGGCAAAACAACAAAACTCAAAAATCCCCCAACGAAACTTAACTAAAATCCCCGTGCCCATAACACAACCCACAAGGTACAAACATATCTACTCAAAATGAAAAACAACACAACAACACACTCACAAAATGGCAAAACAACAAAACTCAAAAATCCCAACGAAACTTAACCAAAATCCCCGTGCCCATAACACAACCCACAAGGTACAAACATACCTACTCAAAATGAAAAACAACACAACAACACACTCACAAAACGGCAAAACAACAAAACTCAAAAATCCCCCAACGAAACTTAACTAAAATCCCCATGCCCATAACATAACCCACAAGGTACAAACATACCTACTCAAAATGAAAAACAACACAGCAACACACTCACAAAACGGCAAAACAACAAAACTCAAAAATACCCCAACGAAACTTAACCAAAATCCCATGCCCATAACACAACCCACAAGGTACAAACATATCTACTCAAAATGAAAAACAACACAACAACACACTCACAAAACGGCAAAACAACAAAACTCAAAAATCCCCCAATGAAACTTAACTAAAATCCCCGTGCCCATAACACAACCCACAAGGTACAAACATATCTACTCAAAATGAAAAACAACACAACAACACACTCACAAAACGGCAAAACAACAAAACTCAAAAATCCCCAACGAAACTTAACCAAAATCCCCGTGCCCATAACACAACCCACAAGGTACAAACATACCTACTCAAAATGAAAAGCAACACAACAACACACTCACAAAACGGCAAAACAACAAAACTCAAAAATCCCCCAACGAAACTTAACTAAAATCCCCGTGCCCATAACATAACCCACAAGGTACAAACATACCTACTCAAAATGAAAAACAACACAGCAACACACTCACAAAACGGCAAAACAACAAAACTCAAAAAATCCCCCAACGAAACTTAACCAAAATCCCCGTACCCATAACACAACCAACAAGGTATAAACATATCTACTCAAAATGAAAAACAACACAACACACTCACAAAACGGCAAAACAACAAAACTCAAAAATCCCCCAATGAAACTTAACTAAAATCCCCGTGCCCATAACACAACCCACAAGGTACAAACATATCTACTCAAAATGAAAAACAACACAACAACACACTCACAAAACGGCAAAACAACAAAACTCAAAAATCCCCCAACGAAACTTAACCAAAATCCCCGTGCCCATAACACAACCCACAAGGTACAAACATATCTACTCAAAATGAAAACAACACAACAACACACTCACAAAACGGCAAAACAACAAAACTCAAAAATCCCCCAACGAAACTTAACCAAAATTCCCATGCCCATAACACAACCCACAAGGTACAAACATATCTACTCAAAATGAAAAACAACACAACAACACACTCACAAAACGGCAAAACAACAAAACTCAAAAATCCCCCAACGAAACTTAACCAAAATCCCGTGCCCATAACACAACCCACAAGGTACAAACATATCTACTCAAAATGAAAAACAACACAGCAACACACTCACAAAACGGCAAAAGAACAAAACTCAAAAAAACCCCAACGAAACTTAACCAAAATTCCCATGCCCATAACACAACCCACAAGGTACAAACGTATCTACTCAAAATGAAAAACAACACAACAACACACTCACAAAACGGCAAAACAACTGAGCATGCGCTTTGGCGCCCAACCGCAAGTTCCCTGGCGCGCGCACATGGCCTTCCGGCCAACGTTCCCCTCTGCGGAAACCATGCCCACTCCAAGCCCCGCCGCGCCGCTTCCCGCACACACACACACCCCTGCCGCACATACACACACAACCCCACACTCCATCACTCCCCCCGCCGCCGCACACACACACGCAACCCCACTCCCCCCGCCGCCGCACACACACACGCAACCCCACATTCCCCCCCCTCCGCCGCACACACACACGCAACCCCACTCCATCCCCCCCCCGCCGCCGCAACCCCACGCTCCATCACTCCCCCCGCCGCCACACACACACACACACACAACCCCACACTCCATCACTCCCCCTCCCCAATCTTACCTCCTTTTACTTCACGCCACCTCCAAACCCCACCCCGCCCCTT
>NW_026845477.1:300585775-300721227 GCF_025583915.1 Anolis sagrei ordinatus
TTTTTTTTTTTCAAAAGGGCATTTCAACTCCTCCTACAAATTCTGTAACCGTTTCATTTTAAAGTGGAAAACAGGGGGATTTCATCATATCACAGAATTGGCCATTTTGCCCATCTCTATGCAGATAATTTACAAAAGAAAGTCACTTGCCAACCAGCTTAGAAAGCATCTGAAAAGATAGCCCTTTAGCACAGTTAAAAAATGCCAAGTTATCTCAACCCTTCGTAATGTGATGAACACAGTAGGTTCCCTTTACTTAAGTGGGTGGCTTAGTAGAATTTAATGCATGTGATGGAAGCAGCATGACTAAAGCTGATGGGAGCTGTGATACAGTAAAAACAGTGAAACAGGCTGCAGTGGAGTTTGAATTTAGATACAAGGCTTGTTGACATGATGTCTGACTTGAACATGTCCCGTAACCTTTTCCCAATATCAGAGCCATAACTGCAGTAGGGTTGCAATTTCCCATCTCCCCAGTCCACGTTGTGAATAATAAAAAAGTGATGGGAATTGACATCCAGTAACATCTGGGGACCAAAACTGGGTAAAAACTAAAGAGCACCAACCACTATGTAATATATATATATATATATATATATATATATATATATATATATATATAGAGAGAGAGAGAGAGAGAGAGAGAGAGAGAGAGAGAGAGAGAGATGGCCCTCTGTGACCATGGATTCAACAACCCTTCAAATGCAACCATAAAGCAGATGTGGTCCTCAATGAACATGTTCTACAGATTTTCAAAGAGTCCCAGGGCAGAAAACTAGCTCTCAATTTTCCCTACCCATAGCTAAGAGATATGTTTTTACAAAGCAGAACTTATTCACTGACTACATGCCATTACGTTGGCTGAATAGCCAACAAGAGACAATGCAATTCCATTTTAAATTCTCAATTAACATTGTTTTTGAATCAAGCACTATGAAATATTTACTAATTTTCATTTTTATTTTCTCATTCCACAAGAATCATGTTTTTAAAAGATTATTGTAGAATCTGTTTGAATTTGCACCCCACTGTTGCTTTTAAAAGGAAATTTGTGTGGTTTCTAATTTAAGGCAGAAAAGATGGAGATATTGGCCATTTTTGTTTTTAAAAACAAAGAGAAATGCTATGCTTGTGTGATTGTTCCTCCAGCATTTCTCTGTCATGTTCCGCCTTCTATACTCTGCACAATTATAGCACTATGATTCCCCTATAATTGTCATAGTAACATTACGTGGAATGCTAGAATTTGTAAGTTTAGAAAGGGACATTTAGAATCCTCAGCCAGAAAACTATTGTGTCTCTCCAGTGTAAACAAAAAAACACAACATTCCATAGCATTCAGTTAA
This sequence comes from Anolis sagrei ordinatus, assembly GCF_025583915.1. NCBI lineage: Eukaryota > Metazoa > Chordata > Lepidosauria > Squamata > Anolidae > Anolis > Anolis sagrei. The sequence goes on from NW_026845477.1 coordinate 300,587,122, forward strand.
AGTGAAATGGTTACTGTGTAATTGTGTAGTGTGACCAAGCCCCTGGTCTCTATAAACTGGAGCCTCTGGCTACATCCAGAACAGAAAACCTTGCATTAATGTTGATTTACCTGTCCAAGATCTTAGCAAACATATTGATCCTTGTTAAAGAGACTATTTTTAAACTCAACCCAAAAATCTTTATTACGGTCATGGTTTTAGTGGCATGTGGATTGTATGTTAATTGAATGTTTGAATGAATTTATTGATTAGTTTTCCAGTTTTAATTGTATGTATATGTTGACAGCATCACTGATGCTCATGTCAAGCCGCACTGAGTCCCCTTGTGGGAGAAGGGCATGGTAGAAATGAAGGGAATAAATAAATCTATATATATAATAAAGGTGAAAGTTTGTATGCGGAGGACAAAAGTGTGGCGGTGTATGTGCTAGCTTTCTGATTGGCTGCCACTGTGGTCTCTGATTGGCCAGCCTGAAAGTTCCAAGATTCCGATTGGCTGGGCAGCGGTGCTATTTGCATATGGTCTCTGATTGGCCAGCTTCAAGAGGAGCCCCTGGTGGAGAAAAGAGTTCATGACAGAAACGGGGACATGAGAAGGAAATTTGCATATGGTCTCTGATTGGCCAGCCTCAATTCCAAGATTCCGAGATGACAAAGAGAGGAAAGGAAAAGGCCAGGGGCTGAGTCAGACAATTACCAATACAGACCAGACTTGGCACACAGAGCCTGCAAGACCGACTCGACATCCTACTGCAACCATGGATGATGGGACTTGCAGTACCATCACTCCCATTCTGAGACCGCTGTTAACCTCATCCAATGACTGATCAGGACCAAACTTGGCACATAGACCTCTCATGACCCACTTTACGTCCTGGTGTGGTTTGGCCGGGGATGGACCATGGATTATGGGACTTGCAGTACCTTTGCTCAATTCCTGAGACCACTGCAACCCTCATCCAATTACCGATAAAGACCAAACTTGGCACACTGAGTCTCCATGATGCACTCTACATCCTGGTGCAGTTTGGAGGAGGATGCACCATGGACGATGGGACTTGCAATACCTGCACTCCCTTCCTAAGACCATTACAACTGCCAACAATGATGGATCAGGACCACAATTTACACAGAGACCCAGCATGACCCACTCTACATCCTGGTGCGGTTTGGAAGAATTTGACAATGGATGATGGGACTTGCAGTCACTTCACTCACTTCCTGAGACCACTGACTGATCAAGACCAAATTTGGCACACAGAGTCCCCATGACCCACTCTACATCCTGGTGCACTTTCGAGGAGGACAGACCATGGATGATGGGACTTCAAGTACCTCCACTCCCCAAGACTGCTGCAACCCTCACCTAATGTCCGATCAAGACCAAACTTGGCACACAGAGCCCCCATGACCCACTCTACATCCTGCTGCAGTTTTGGAGGAGGACGGACAATGGATGATGTGACTTCCAGTACCTTAACTCACATTCTGAGACCTCTGCAAACCTCATGCAATGACTGATCAAGACCAAACTTGGCTCATAGACCTCTCATGACCCACTTTACGTCCTGGTGTCATTTGGAAAAAAATGGAGATGGATGATGGGACTTGAGTAACCTCACTCACTTTCTGAGACCACTGAGACCCTCGCCAATGACTAATCAAGACCAAACTTGGCACACAGAGCCCCCATGACCCACTCTATATCCTGCTGCTGTTTGTAGGAGGATGGGCCATGGATGATGGGACTTCAAGTACCTTCACTCACTTCCTGAAAATAATGCAGCCATTATCCAAAGACCAATAAAGACCAAACTTGGCATACAGAACCACCATTACCCACTTTCTCTAATAACCCGGGCAACGCCGGGTCCCCAAGCTAGTATTACAATATAATGGTATAGTGCAATATCATAATATATACTGATATTGTGCTATGCTGATAATATAATGTATGTATATATATCTTGTAAGCCGCTCTGGATAATATGTCATCAGTTCGGGTGAGAAGGGCGGCATATAAATGCCGTAAATAAATAAATAACATAACATAAATAAAAATACATTGGGTTGCTGTGAGTTTTCCAGGCTGTATGGTCATGTTCCAGCAGCATTCTCTCCTGATGTTTCACCTGCATCTGTGGCTAGCATCTTCAGAAGATCTGATGGTGGTCAAGTACATGAAGTATATATAGCTGTGGAATGTCCAGGGTGGGAGGAAAGAGCCATTGTCTGTGAAACTCATGTGAAGGGTGCAATTAGCAAGCTTGGAAGTAGCCAGGCAATTAAGTGGCCCTGTGTTCCCTTGTTCATATGACTATATCAGAAAATAGATTAGGGTTCTCTATTGCTCATTTCCTTGTCTCAAGTCGAAAACAGATTTTCAGATGTTAATTAAATGGGGTTGTAAAGTGGCACATCTATATTTGCTAACATAAAAGTATTCAATTCTGATGTACATTTATCACTGGTTTCATAGTTTTTGTTCAGGCACAGTTCATTTCACTTTCAGCTAGCTTATTCATGTCAGCATCTCCATGTCAGGAACTTTCCATCAACGTTATTAAAACACTACTCTTTGTACGCTCTACACACCTATTGCTGGAAATAATTCATTTTAATTACATTGCATCGTAGTGTATTAACTTTTTACTCGCTCTCCTCAGGACGACACTAGCTTTGGCCCACTGACCAACAGGCTTCGGCCTACTCATCCTCAGGACGACACTAGCTTTGGCCCACTGACCAACAGGCTTCGGCCTACTCATCCTCAGGATGACACTAGCTTTGGCCCACTGACTCTAACAGGCTTCACCATACTCTCCTCAGGATGACACTAGCTTTGGCCCTCTGACTCTAACAGGCTTCACCATACTCTCCTCAGGATGACACTAGTTTTGGCCCACTGACTCTAACAGGCTTCGGCCTACTCACTCTCCTCAGGACGACACTAGCTTTGGCCCACTGACTCTAGCTTCGGCCTACTCTCCTCAGGACGATACTAACTTTGGCCCACTGACTTTAACAGACTTCGGCCCACTCGCTCTCCTCAGGACGACACTAGCTTTGGCCCACTGGCTCTAACAGGCTTCGACCTACTCACTCTCCTCAGGACGACACTAGCTTTGGCCCACTGACTCTAACTTCGGCCTACTAGTTTTGGCCCACTGACTCTAGCTTCGGCCTACTACTTTTGGCCCACTGACTCTCACAGGCTTCGGCCTACTCACTCTCCTCAGGACAACACTAGCTTCGGCCCACTGACTCTAACAGGCTTCGGCCTACTCACTCTCCTCAGGACGACACTAGCTTTGGCCCACTGACTCTAACAAGCTTCAGCCTACTTCCCTCCTCTAATAGTTTTTGCTCTCCAGTTTTTAATGGGGCATTTTCCACTTCTTTTCAAAACTCTATCCTCCCAATGGTAATACTGCCAAAATTAATATAACAAGACAGAGAATGAGGATGAAAAGCAATGCTTTCTAGACTGGAGCTTTGTATCAAAGGCTTTAACCAAGATATATTTTGTATGTGAAAGCATTCAACTGGCTTTTCATTTCATTCTCAGTACCTCAATTTCTTGTGTCCCAGGAATTCCTCTCTTATCACAAACATTTGTCCCCCTTCTCTAGAATCCTTAATATATTTCTTACGATACGCATTCCCACATGTCAAGAATCTGAAAGGCTTCCTCTCTGTGTGCTCTTCTTGGTTTCTCTGCTGTGGCAGAATGTCATAAAGATGAAACATTTTCACACTCTAGTTATACTGAGGCCTCCCTCAAAATCAGGCCTACTAACAATGAAACCTATTCTCCCGCTATGGCGATCTTTGGCGATCTTTGACACAGAGAGGCTTCTCTCACACTGAGAGCTCTCTCAGACTGAGGCTTTACCTTTTGCTGAGGCATTGCATCCACTTAACCCTTTCAGTTCTTGCCTCACATTTTTTGTAATTAAAAATACCTATTTAATTTGTAATATTTCTGGCATCTGGGCATGAATTTGTAATCTCATGTAAGAGGTCTGCTCTGCATGAACATTCTCAATATTCAACAATCAGATCTGCTCTTAATGAACATTCTCAATATTCATATACTTCTTGATCCTTCTGCTGGGTGAGTGGGCTTATTAACAAAAGATCATCTTCATAAATGTACAGCAGAGTAACTTATCAGCAGCAACGTGTCCCAACACCAGTAGCCCAAAGTGATAAAAATAACAAAAACACACAAACCAATGTTATCTCTTCCATAGGAGACTTTTCTTTATAGCAAAATAATATGGTTGCACTATTTACACAAACAAGGTTTCCATAACACAAATAAAGTTCAAAATTCACACTGGAGCTTCACACACAAAGTCTTCTCATACCGAGGCCTCCCTCACAATCAGGCCTACTAACAATGAGGCCTATTCTCCCACTGAGGCGATTTCTCACACAGAGAGGCTTCTCTCACACTGAGAGCTCTCTCAGACTGAGGCATTACTAAGCAACAGGCATGCCTGCTTATACTAAACCGCAGTTTTTGCTGAGTCACTGCATCCATTTAACCCTTTTAGTGCTTGACTCACATGTTTGTAATTAAAAATACCTAGTTAGTTTTTAATATTTCTGGCTTCTCCAGGGCATGAACTTGTAATCTCATGTGAGAGGTCTGTTCTGAATGAACATTCTCAGTACTCAACAATCAGATCTGCTCTGAATAAATTTTCTCAATATTCATATGCTTCTTCATACTTCCGCTCCGAGTGAGTTGCTTGATGACGACCAAGATGTGCCTTCCGACTGAAGCCTTTACCGCACTCCATGCATTTAAAAGGTTTCTCGCTTGTGTGAGTTATTTGATGATGGCTGAGATTTAGCTTCTGGCTGAAACTTTTCCCACACTCCAGGCACTTAAATGGTTTCTCTCCTGTATGAACAGCTTGATGCCGAGTAAGGTGTGCCTTCCGAATAAAGTTTTTCCCACATTCCAGGCATGTAAATGGTTTCTCTCCTGTGTGAGTTGCTTGGTGACGTGTGAGGTGCGTCTTCCAAACAAACCCCTTTCCACACTCCTGGCATGTAAAGAGTTTCTCTCCAGTGTGAGCTGCTTGATGACGAGTGAGGGCTATCTTCTGAATAAAACCTTTTCCACACTCCTGGCAGGTAAATGGTTTTTCTCCTGTGTGGATGGCTTGGTGACGTATGAGGTGTCTCCTCCAAATAAACCCTTTTCCGCACTCCAAGCACTTAAAAGGTTTCTCTGCTAAGTGAGCCATTTGATGACGAGTGACATCGGTCTTACGAATAAACGCTTTCCCACACTCTAGGCACTTAAATGGTTTCTCTCCTGTGTGAGTTGCTTCGTGGAAGGTGAGGTCCGTCTTCCGGATAAAACCTTTCCCACATTCCAGGCATTTAAATGGCCTCTTGCCATTGTGAATTGCTTGATGGCGAGAGAAGTGTGCCTTCCAAAGAAATCCTTTTCCGCACTCTAAGCACTGAAATCGTTTTGTGCCGTTGGGAGTTGCTTGATGATAAGTGAGATCCGTCTTCTGAAAAAAACCTTTTGGACACTCCCGACATTTAAATGTCTTCTCCGCTTCATGAATTGCTTGATGATGGGAGACGTGATCCTTCCAAATACATTGTTGTCCACAGTCCAGGCAAGTAAATGGTTTCTCCCCATTGTGAATTGCTTCAAGACAAGTAGGTTGCAACTCCTTAATAAAACTTTTCCCGCAGTCCAGGCATGTTGATTGTTTCTCATCTGTATGAACTGCCTGGTAACAAGAAAGGAATGCCTGTTGACAGGACATCTTTTCATTCATCGAGCATTTCAGAGTTATTCCATCTGTACGGGGTCTTAGATCTGTCAGAAGTTGAGAACTCAACCTGAAGTTGTTTCCACAGTTGAAGGACTGAAATGGTCTCCCTCTGATGTGAATGTTGTCAAATGAAGTCAGGCCAGAGCTGTTTCCACACTCACCACCTTTGAAAGATTTCTCCCTTGGGTGAGTCTTCCTGGGAAGATTAAGGCTGGCTTTAGGGATGAAGCTTTTCTCAAATGCAAGAGAGATATATTTGTTTCCTTCCATTCCTTTCTGCATTATTTCCTGGACTGAAGATCCACAAATGTCTTTCTGACTAGGTTTGGTCCTCCACGTTGCTTCAGTGTCAATGTCTCTTTCCTTCTCTTTTAACTGTTTACAGTGGTCTCTTTGCAACAGCGTTTGGCATGATTCTCCTTTATATTGATCCAGTTCCCCATCACTGGCTGGAAAGGAAAGAAAATACTGCTGAGAACTCAAGAAAAAAATGGAAGGCAAAATGTTGACACCCTTTGCCAGTTAATTCCTATCAATCTCAAGAAAGCCTCAGAGAGGGAGATGGGATCACTTCTGCATTAGTTTGCTTAAGGCAGCACTGCATCACTTGGCCCTTGTAAAGGGCCAAGATTTCCTCCAAAATCATTCGGCAGCCCACCGCCCCTCCCTAACATGAATGAGAAAAGTTTAAAAAGCTATGCTCCTGTAGTTTATGCCAAACATCTCCATACAATACTAGTGACCTTTTTAAAATGGAAATTCTTATTCTAAAAACCTTGATAAAAAAGTTAAGAGTAGATACATCACATTGGGAATGAAGATTCATATATTGTATATACTCGAATATAAGCCTAGTTTTTCAGCCCCTTTTTTAGGCTGAAAAATCTCCCCTCGGCTTATACGAGAGTCAAAGTTATTTACTATTTTACTCTGTTATTAGTATTATTTTTACTGCATTTATTATTTTACTGTATTATTACTGTTATTACATTTCCATTATTTTACTCTATTATTATTTTTATTACATTTATTATTTTACTCCCTTTATTATTATTGGAAGGATATGTAAGCACATTTACATTGAAGAAGGTTGGAATAATGGTTTAATGAGAGATAATAATAATAATAATAATAATAATAATAATAATAATAATAATAATGCTTTATTTATACCCCGCCACAATCTCCCCAAGGGGACTCGGGGCAGCTTACATGAGGCCAAGCCCAGCAATACAACAATGCAAATACACAACATAAAAATGCAACAATAAAATATAAGAAAATAAGATAAAATACAAGGAACAATATAAATCAACACATCAGAACAATATAAAATCACAATATTTGAACACAGAAAGTTGATCACAGTGGGCAGGGCTGGTTGCAGAGATTAAAAGTTTAAAAACACTGGGTGAGAGAGCAATGTAATGTATCTGGACAAGGGATCCGAGGGACGAAATAGGGTTTAATTGCACTAACAGGTAAAATAAAGTGCTTCCAAGGGCATTTATGCAGGGTTTGGTCAGGTCAGGGATTATTGGACAGCTTTATCTTAAATTACAGTTTTATGTAAATATTTTTTTATATTTACTCTACTGGTACCTCAATTAATGTAATTTTATTTGTATCTGGTGATACTGATGTTCAATGAGACATCATCCCATTAGAGAAAACTTCTTAGAAATGAGCTAAGATGTACATCTCTCTACACTCAATACAGCATGTGTATCTGGTTCTCCATTTACACCAATTAGCAGCTACCTTTGCACTAGGGCTCTGTTTCATCCTTTGCTTTGCAGGAAGACCTTGGCAAGTGATGGCAACTGCTTCCTCCAAGTCCTCTCCTCCTATCATTGGAGCCTTTGCTTCTCTGCCTATCTTTGGAGGATTCAATGGGAGAAACGGGACTTGTTTCTCTGGTGGGAGCAAAGATGCAAGATGTGGCTGATTTCTCCTTTTGCTTTCTCACTTGTCCTGAGTCCCATCTTTCATTGTTGATGATGATCAGATGGGGTCACAGAACAGGCCTGGAAGAGGAGAGGCCCCAAGGTCACTGTGAGATGCAGGTGAACCTTAAAGCATAGATGACTTGGTGAAATGTTGAGAGTCCCATCAGAGGTTCTCAGAGGATTAAGGCATTTGGATTATTTAAGTGCACACGAAGGAAAAAATCTGCTAGTGAAGGGCTGCCTGAGAATTTATTTCTTTGTATTGCTGAAGGCTTTCATGGCTGGAATCACTGGGTGGTTGTAGGTTTTTTTTTCGGGCTATATGGCCATGTTCTAGAGGCATTCTCTCCTGACATTTTGCCTGCATCTATGGCAAGCATTCTCAGAGGTAGTGAAGTCTCACTACCTCTGAGGATGCCTGCCATAGATGCAGGCAAAACGTCAGGAGAGAATGCCTCTAGAACATGGCCATATAGCCAGAAAAAACTACAACAATCCATTTATTTCTTTGTTTATTTAATTTATTTGCGCTATTTATACCCTGCCTTTCTCTACCCCAAAGGGGACTCAAGGCGGCTTAGACAAAGAGAATTATTCAATACCTTAAAACACATACAAAATATTAAGTTTAAAATAAATTAAATTAAAATTAATACATATTAAGCTTTTAAAAGCATTACATTCAATATTAAAATCACACCATCCAGAAATTGTAGTCCAAACCCGTTCCATGGTCATTGCACATACTCCAAATCTGTTATTGCATTGCACTATTTTCCGAAAGCCTGATCCCAAAGCCAAGTTTTTTTCTTCTAATGGCTAGGAGGGAGGGAGCCAATCTAATGTCACTGGGAGGGAGCTCCACAGCCGAGGACCACCACTGAGAAGGTCCTGTCTCTCATCCCCACCAGTCACACATGCGGGGAAGGCTGGACCAAGAGCAGGGCCTCCCCAGACTATCTTAATCTCCAAGGTGGTTCATAGGGAAGATATGTTCAGACAGGTAAACTGGGCTGGAACTGTTTAGGGCTTTATAGGCTAAAGCCAGCACTTTGATTTGTGCTCAGCAGCCCAAAGGCCAGTAAAGGTGGAGAAAAATAACTCAGCCTGCTTTAATATATCAAGAGTGAAGAAGAGCTCTGATGTTATCTTTCAAACCTACTAAACTAAGCTGACTGATCAGAAGAAAAAGGAAGTCTTACCCAAAGAGAAGAGGATTCCTAAATTTTCCTGCATCACTTCCCAATGAAGGGTCTTTTGGGCAGGGTTTAGCAGAGCCCACTCCTCCTCCGTGAAATACACAGCTACCTCCTCAAAGGTCACCTGTAGAAAGAGAATTGGTTCAAAAACTTGAAATCCTTACACAAAATCCTAGGGTTCCTAATAGTGGCAATTTTAGTGCAAGCAAAGGAAAAATAATAATCATCATCAAAAGAACAAGATTCTGTGGGGACGAGGGAGGTCAGAGGGGCACAGACTCCCAACCACATCCTTCTTGGCTTGCTTACTGTCCTTTCCCCTACCTGACATGGTCTTGCAGGTATCATTCCAGGTTCACCATGAAAAAGAAATGTACTTTCACATTCTGGCCCAGTCCTTATTTCCATTCCTGTGAGGGACAGAACAAGAAAGAAAATATGACAATCCACTCTTAATTCTTTCTCCTTCAAGTCCTTCCAACTTGTGTGTTAATTTAATATATACGGATTCACTTTTATCTATTTGTCCATTACTTTTGTTGATTTAACCTACATTGGTTATTTGTTTTATTATTGTTTATGTTGTATTATTTATATTGTTGTAAGCCTTAGGGAAATGTGGCGGGATATAAATAAAGTATTATTATTATTGTTTTTGTTGTTATATATTACTTGTGGATATGCAGCAAATACTGCAGTCTGCATACAAAAAGAACAAAAAGAACTGGGAGGGCACAGCAGAATGAAAGTAACTGCAAATATATATGGTTTCCCCTTCTATTCGTGATTCGTGTCTGACTCTGGAGAGTGGTGCTCATCTCCATTTCTAAACCAAAGAAGAGCCGGCATTGTCAGTAGACACCTCCAAGATCATGTGGCCAGCCTGACTGCATGGAGCACTGTTACATGCCCGCTGAAGTGGTACCTATTGATCTACTCACATTTGCATGTTTTTGAACTGCTAGGTTGATAAAAGCTGGGGCTAACAGTGGGAACCCGCCCCACTCCCTGGATTCGAACTGCCAACCTTTCAGTCAGCAAGTTCAGCAGTTTAACCCACTGTGTCACCGGAGGCTCCAAAAAACAGTGATAAGCATGCCTCAATTAACTAAGCAAACCTGTTCCTCGGTATGGCTTCTCTAACAAATAACTTGGCACCAAAGGCAGAAGTAATATGGAAAGAATAAACCAGTGGTTCTCAACTTGGGGTTCCCAGATGTTTTTGGCCTTCAACTCCCAGAAATGCTAACAGCTGGTAAACTGGCTAGGATTTCTGGGAATAAACAGTTGTTCCTGAACCAAAAAAATAAAATAAGAGCAATCCAACCTATTTCTACATTTTTATTCTAAACCAATAAAGTGAACATCTGAAACAACTGGATCAAGATAAGCTTTGCACAGCAGCGTTTTGAAACTTCTTCAGACAATTTGAAACCTTCTTCAAAAATGTTCCTACAGTGGCTTTTTCCCACCAGTTTCTACTTTTCTTATGATTTTGATTGAATTTTTAAATCTCTGCATTTTTAATATATACATGGGGAGCTGGTGAAGCTAGCTGATCTGCTTGCCCTGTTCATCTCTGTAGAGTGTTAGCCACCTTGAATCCCCATGGGTAAATAACAACAACAACAACAACAACAATAATTTTGCTGGGGGGACTCTGGTGGCAGCTGCCATTTACCCTGCTCTATTGTAGGCAGGTACCTACAATTGTCCTTCGCCATTGCCAAAGATGAGGCACAAAAGGAGTGCTGAGTAGCCATTAAAAAGTTATTGAAAAACGAAACCTCATTGTTACAGTTACCTTGTTAACTGAGGTGTGCCATTAATTTCAAAGTGATAGCTTCTATTAAACGTTTAAAGTGCCGCAATGAAGGAGAAAACTGCCCTTTTAGCTCTTACTCATAGAGGAGGACTTTCCTTCTTGATCTCGTGTGATCCACTTGGCCTGTTGCCTTTGACTGGATTCAGAGGGACATTTCTCCTTCTCCATTTCAGCCATCTTTTCCAGAAACAAGTCCTGCATCAGAAGCAAGGGAAGAAATCATAGAATCAAATAATAATAGAGCTGGAAGAGAATACATGGACCATATAGTCCAACATCGCCATTCAGGAAAAACACAAAGTACACCTGAAAGAGAATTGGGAAAAGAAAGATGAGGACAAAGCCTTGGGGCATCACCCCCTTTTTAGATGATTTCCGAAATAAGAAAAAAACCTGGATAGTTTATGTCATATAAATGATAACTTCTTTTGTTTGTATTCCATGTTCTGAATAGTTAAAAAAACAAACTATATATGTGTGTGTGTGTGTGTGTGTGTGTGACAGCAGCCAGAATGGTCTTCACCAAATTTTGGAAACAGGACTTGATTCCCTCAAGGACACATTGGTTGGAGAATATAATAGATATAAAAGACATGGATGAATTGACCTATTGGCTTAGGCAAAGTAACGGGAAAGGGATGAAACGGACTGATTGGAAAGTATTGGAAGAATATATGAAAAAAGAATATTAAACGGACAAAGTAGATAATTTTTTGTTGTTGTTGTGTCAGGAGCAAGTCGCTTTTGGTGGATAATGAAAATAGAAGATGAGAGTGAAACGAACATAAATCCCCCCCCCCAAATGTTTTCAAGAGGAAACGGGGAAATATGACAAAAATAAGGAAAGCGAAGGATGAAGAGCTGAAGTCACAACGTTTATTGTATTTCTTTTTCTTTTTTCCTCTTTTTTTTCTTTCCTTTTTTTCCATTTTCAAGTTTGTTGGCGAGATTGGATAGGGGGAATGTTAGGAAATAGATGAATGTGGATTTGTAGTTGTTATGTTTGTTAAGCTTGTTGTATTTTCTTTTGTAAAAACGAATAAAAATTACTTTAAAAAAGCTATCAGCAGATTGGAAGCAATTAAAACACAGAGGTAACAGGCCAGAATAAAACATCAGAAAAGAACATCACTATAGGTGGTTTAACTGAGTACTGTTCTGAGAAGTCTGTTTTCATTTGAGGACAGATAACAAGATGTTGACAGGCTGGAATGTGTCCGGAGGAGGGTTGCTAGAATGATAAAGGGTCTGAAGAACAAGCCCTATGAGGAGTGGCTTAAAGAGCTGGGCATCTTTAGGCTGCAGAAGAGAAGACTGACAGGAGACATGATGGGGGCCATGGATCAAGATGTGAGGGGAAGTCATAGGGAGGAGGGAGCAAGCTTGTTTTCTGCTACCCTGGAGACTAGGACGCAGAACAATGGCTTCAAACTACAGGAAATTCCACCTGAATATTAGGAAGAACTTCCTGACTGTGAGAGCTGTTCAGCAGAAGAACTCTCTGTCCCAGATCATGGTGGAGGCTCTTCTTTGGAGGCTTTGAAACAGAGGCTGGTTGGCCATCTGTCGGGAGTGCTTTGAATGCAATTTTCCCGCTTCTTGGAAGAATGGGGTTGGACTGGATGGCCCACGTGGTATCTTCCAGCTCTATGATTCCATTTCTCTATGACAGGAAGGAGGGAGCCAGCCTAAGAAGGGAGTCCCAGAGCCCAAGGGCAGCCATGGAGAAGTAGGTTTATCCCACCTTTCCAGAAGATATGACCTTGAGGAGGATGGCACCTCAGGCTAAGCAGAACCATGGAGGAGAACACACTCCTTGGAGAAAGCAGGCCTCAACATCCAAATGGTATTATAAACCAGAGAGGCTTTCTAAGATGTATAAGGGCAGCTCTAACAAATGTTGGAAAATTGAACACAATGTTGGGACATTTCACTCAATGTGGTGGTCTTGCAGAAAGGCCCAGAAATATTGGATATCTGATATTGAGAGAGATCATGTTAATAGTGAACAGAAGATGAGACAGGGTGATCATCTAGAACAAAATGACAGTATATTATAACTGCTGAAAGAACTGTATATGTTCAGAGATGGAAGGAACCAGTTATCATGGCCAATGAGCTGTGAAATAGCAGAAAGGTTTGTCTACACCGAAAAAAAATCTTTTGCTAACTTGCAGAAATATGGGGCCCCATTCATTACCTTACCACAGCAATGGTATCAGCTGCAGAAATCATAGAATCATAGAATCAAAGAGTTGGAAGAGACCTCATGGGCCATCCAGTCCAACCCCTTGCCAAGAAGCAGGAATATTGCATTCAAATCACCCCTGACAGATGGCCATCCAGCCTCTGTTTAAAAGCTTCCAAAGAAGGAGCCTCCACCACACTCCGGGGCAGAGAGTTCCACTGCTGAACGGCTCTCACAGTCAGGAAGTTCTTCCTCATGTTCAGATGGAATCTCCTCTCTTGTAGTTTGAAGCCATTGTTCTGCGTCCTAGCCTCCAAGGAAGCAGAAAACAAGCTTGCTCCCTCCTCCCTGTGGCTTCCTCTCACATATTTATACATGGCTATCATATCTCCTCTCAGCCTTCTCTTCTTCAGGCTAAACATGCTCAGTTCCCTAAGCCGCTCCTCATAGGGCTTGTTCTCCAGACCCTTGATCATTTTAGTCGCCCTCCTCTGGACACATTCCAGCTTGTCAATATCTCTCTTGAATTGTGGTGCCCAGAATTGGACACAATATTCCAGGTGTGGTCTAACCAAAGCAGAATAGAGGGGTAGCATTACTTCCCTTGATCTAGACACTATGCTCCTATTGATGCAGGCCAAAATCCCATTGGCTTTTTTTGCCTCCACATCACATTGTTGGCTCATGTTTAACTTGTTGTCCACAAGGACTCCAAGATCTTTTTCACACGTACATGAATCAATATACATCTATTGAGCATGGCCTTAAGTAGAAACGTGATAACGTAGATTAATTGTTTAAAGGGAGTACAGGATAAAGGATAATATCTATTAAAGTGGGAATTTTTTAGATTTTTTGTCTCCCTTTAGAAATAGTTCAGTCATCTTCTCTGTCACTTTTGAATACTTCATGTAAAATTTACATGTAAAAATATACATTGCTTGATTATTGTAAGACTTTATCTCGGTTTAGGGTTTGGAACTTTCCTTTCAAATAAGACACAAATGTTTTACTATTTAGAAAGTGTGAAATGATTACTGTTAATTGTTAGCTTTATACATCTATAGTTACATTATAATATGCACAGTTTTGGGAAAAAATAAAATTTATTGGTGGCGCAATGGGTTAAACCCCTCTGCTGGCAGGACTGAAGACCGACAGGTCGCAGGTTCAAATCCGGGGAAAGCGCGGATGAGCTCCCTCTATCAGCTCCAGCCCCTCATGCAGGGGCATGAGAGAAGCCTCCCACAAGGATGATAAAACATCAAAACATCCGGGCGTCCCCTGGGCAACGTCCTTGCAGATGGCCAATTCTCTCACACCAGAAGCGACTTGCAGTTTCTCAAGTCGCTCCTGACAAGACTAAAAAAATAATAAATTGAAATAGTTTAGTTATAGTGTACAGCGTAGGCTTGATGTTGAGATATCTAAAATGACCATGTGTTTAATTTTGTATTCCTAAAAGAGCGCGTTTATGAACCTACGCGCTCACTACGTTCATCTGGAGAGGCCCTGCTCGTGATTCCGCCTGCATCGCAGGCGCGTTTGGTGGGGACGCGAGACAGGGCCTTTTCTGTGGTGGCCCCCGACTCTGGAATACCCTCCCCAAAGATCTTAGACAGGCCCCTACGTTGGCAGTCTTTAGAAAGAACTTGAAGACTTGGCTGTTCCGATGTGCCTTCCCAGAATAGGAAAACTCCAACAAGAAGTCCCAGAAACACTTTATTAGAAATTAAGACTGCTGGCACACTGCACTTACCCTATAATCCTTACATATCACCTGTCACACCAGCACTTTTAATCTGTACCCATTACTCTGGCCCGGCCCAGTTTTATTGTGTCCTGATTGTATTATTTATTGCTTGTTGTTCAATATTGCTTTAACTGTTTTTAATTTGCTTTAGGTTGTGTATTGTTATGTTGTGTTTTGAGGCCTTGGCCTTTGTAAGCCACATCGAGTCCTTCGGGAGATGCTAGCGGGGTACAAATAAAGATAATAATAATAATAATAATAATAATAATAATGGTTTCCCCTTGACATAAAGTCTAGTTGTGTCCGACTGGGGGTAGTGCTCATCTCCATTTCTAAGCTGAAGAACCAGCATTGTCCGTAAACGCATCCCAGGTCATGTGGCCAGTGTCGCAGCTATGGTGTTGCTGCTTTATAGTGGAGTTGTATTCAAGCATTCAAACCCCCTTCTCGGAAGCTGTGCCCCGTTGAGAAGAATAATGCAATCCACAGAAGACAAACTTTCTTTAAATAAAGTAAATGTTTATGCAATAGTCACAAATAACAGATTCAGTCCATCAATCCCAATATTCCAGCAAACCTTCCTTGAGCTTTTACAGGAATCTACTCCTCTTCCTCTAGCTCTTGCTTTCTTCACAGTCTCACCAACAGCATTCTCTGCTCATGCTCTTCTCTACTCTACTCTTAATTTGTAGTAGCTAAGGTCTCACAGGTGGCTTGACTGTTGCTGTTCATACAATGACTGGACATGATTCTTGCAATCACTTATCCATTTTTCACTTAAGAAATGATCTAAATAACATAAAACTCTGACAGCCAGCATGACTGCATGGAGTGCCATTAACTTCCCACCAGGGCGGTACCTATTGATCTACTCACATTTGCATGTTTTCAAATTGCTAGGTTGGCAGAAGCTGGGGCTAACAGTGGGAGCTCACTTTGTTCCCCCGATTCAAACCGCCAACCTTTCCGTCAGCAAGTTCAGCAGCTCAGCAGTTTAACTCACTGCACCACTATTATTCCTACAGAATGATAATTTTTCTAAAGTAAGACCCAAGCCACATAGCGCTTTACAGGGCATAACTAGCATAATGAATAGGTTCTGAATGAACAGCCAACACACCACGTGTAATCAACCCCAGTTAGCTGCAAACAGTTTCTTCCTGAGTAGCAGGATGTCATCAAACACAGGCTGTATCCCTGTTCCTTGACCTGCAAAATGATTTTTTGCTTGTGTTAAGCCTTGGTTTGTTACAGATATTTCAAAATCCTTGCAAAGAAATATTGACGGCCCTCAAAATGACCAGGATGAAATGAACTCACCTGCTCCACTTCCTGCTCCCTGTTCTCTTTCTGACTAAGGAGGAAGCCTTCTGCCAGAGCCACTGCTTGAGAGGTTGTCTCTGCCCCACATTCCTGGACCCAGACCTCCATCTCTGCAGGAAGGATGGCCAGGAACTGCTCCAGCACCACCAGGTCCAGCATCTCTGCCTTGGTGTGTCTTTCTGGCTTCAGCCACTGGCAGCAGAGACGGTGGAGCTGGCTGCAAAGCTCTCGAGGCCTCAAAGCCTGGGAGCCAAATGGCTTGCAGTCCTGACGTTGAGCATCCAAATGGAGCATATTTTCCTCCAAGCTCCTCTGCGTGGCTCTTCCCAGGAAATTCCTTCTGTCCTGAGCTTGGCTGGCATAAAGTCCTTCTCCTAACGGATGGCAAACTTGGTCTTGGTCTTCCATTGATGCAACTAGGCAGTTTCCAACATGTCGGAAAAACACTGTCCTCTTTTACAACACTGCCTGTCTCAGATGAATTCCATGAGGACACAAATACATACGAAGAAAACAAAAGAGCCTGTGAATTAATTGCTCTGAGAGAAGGAGATGCTTTTACATCCCAGTCCGAGTTGCTCTGTGTATAGCAGGTAAGGGCAAACTTGGGCCCTCCCTCCAGGTGTTTTGGACTTCAACTCCCACAATTCCTAACAGCCTACCGGCTGTTAGGAATTGTGGGAGTTGAAATCCAAAACACCTGGAGGAAGGGCCCAAGTTTTCCCAGGCCTGGTGTATAGTCTTCTAGAGCAGCAGGTAACAAGCTTGGCTCTCCTCAATGGGACATACGTGAGGCGTTCATTAAAGATTTCCCCTGACCCACTTCTGTTTATCACAGGATGCTGAAACTGCACATGTGTAATGATAGAAGTCTCTATAGGTTACGTGCCAATTTACAACTCAGAATTGATCATGGTCTTGATTTTACAGGTCAGGAAGTGGTGTGAGGTTTGATAATATATATAGACCAGTCACCAAGTTCCTTTCCTTGAAAGCCTGCACACAAAAGGAGACGTTCAATGAGATGGAAGAGGTTCATGGTGATGATTCCCCATCGTATGATGGAGTCAAGAACTGGCATTGTCAATTAAATAATAATAATAATAATAATAATAATAATAATAATAATACTTTATTTATACCCCGCTACCATCTCCCAAGGGACTCGGTGCGGCTTACATGAGGCCGAGCCCACAGTACATCAGTAAAAACAATAACAACAGTAATACTCATAAAGAATTCAAATGTGTATTGTCGAAGGCTTTCATGGCTGGAATCACTAGGTTCTTGTGGGTTTTTTCGGGCTATATGGCCATGTTCTAGAGGCATTTCTCCTGACGTTTCGCCTGCATCTAGATAAAACAGCTCCAATTCCAGGGCGACTCCACTCTGCTATTGATGAACACCCCATCCAGCACACACACAATCAAAGCTCTCCAGACAGATGGCCAACCAGCTTGATGCAAGAATACACAATCAAAGCACTCCGGGCAAATGGCCACCCAGCTCGGTGCAAGAACACACAATCAAAGCACTCCAGGCAGATGGCCACCCAGCTCGGTGCAAGAATACACAATCAAAGCAATCCGAGCAGATGGCCACCCAGCTTGATGCAATAACACACAATCAAAGCACTCCAGGCAGATGGCCACCCAGCTTGATGCAAGAACATACAATCAAAGCACTCCAGGCAGATGACCACCCAGCTTGATGCAAGAATACACAATCAAAGCACTCCAGGCAGATGGCCAACCAGCTTGATGCAAGAACACACAATCAAAGCACTCTGGGCAAATGGCCACCCAGCTTGATGCAATAACACACAATCAAAGCACTCCAGGCAGATGGCCACCCAGCTTGATGCAAGAACATACAATCAAAGCACTCCAGGCAGATGACCACCCAGCTTGATGCAAGAATACACAATCAAAGCACTCCAGGCAGATGGCCAACCAGCTTGATGCAAGAACACACAATCAAAGCACTCCGGGCAGATGGCCACCCAGCTTGATGCAATAACACACAATCAAAGCACTCTGGGCAAATGGCCACCCAGCTTGATGCAAGAATACACAATCAAAGCACTCCGGACAGATGGCCAACCAGCTTGATGCAAGAATACACAATCAAAGCACTCCAGGCAGATGGCCACCCAGCTTGATGCAATAACACACAATCAAAGCACTCTGGGCAAATGGCCACCCAGCTTGATGCAAGAATACACAATCAAAGCACTCCAGGCAGATGGCCATCCAGCTTGATGCAATAACACACAATCAAAGCACTCTGGGCAAATGGCCACCCAGCTTGATGCAAGAATACACAATCAAAGCACTCCGGACAGATGGCCAACCAGCTTGATGCAAGAATACACAATCAAAGCACTCCAGGCAGATGGCCACCCAGCTTGATGCAATAACACACAATCAAAGCACTCCAGGCAAATGGCCACCCAGCTTGATGCAAGAATACACAATCAAAGCACTCCAGGCAGATGGCCATCCAGCTTGATGCAATAACACACAATCAAAGCACTCCAGGCGGATGGCCACCCCAGCCTCTGCTTAAACACCTCCCGAGAAGGAGACTCCCCCATTTCTCTTCTTCTACTCCCTTCCTCTTCCCCGACTTGCCTGCTTGGCTTCCCCTCTTGGTCCAAACTCTCCACCTGGGAGGAAAAAAGGAGCCAACTCTCGCCCTGCCCGTCACTCTTGAATTTGGTCCCGCCTCTTCCGGCTAGAAAGCGGAGCATGCCAGAGAGAGGCGTGGGGGTGGGAGGAGGAGGAGAGGGAGGAAACCCTGGAGGACCATCCCACTTTGGACAATAGGAGTCTGTCTTTTTGGGGGATTTTGGTGGGGAGAGAAGAGCCTCTGGAGGGAGCCACACTAAGTCTACAATTCTCCTTTACCAGTCTCCAGTGATAAAGACAAGGCCTGGGTCCTGAGCATATTATATATACTACATGATATAGTACAATATATAATACTAATAGTATTATTTGTAGTGTATTATATGTATTATGGTTATATATATATATATATATATATATATATATATATACACATACATATATACACACATACAGACATACACACACACACACCAGGATTGTGGCGCAGGTGACTGAGTGTCATGGGTTCGAAGCCAGCCCGGGTTGGAGTGGGTTTCCAACCAATTGTGTAGCCTGTTGTCGACCTTTGCAATCCGAAAGACAGTTGCATCTGTCAAGTAGGAAAATTAGGTACCACCTTGTGTGGGGAGGCTAAATTAACTAATTTATGAGGCCATAAAAAAGACTCCAGCAAAGCATTCCAGCAAAAGCATGTTGGGAATGCAGAAGTACTTCATCAGCGTCACAGGTGGACGATGAAAGCGACAGCTCCCCTGGCGGCCAGAAAAAAGTTAAATAGCCTCTGTGTATGTCTGTATACGTTGTATGTCAAATTGGCATTGAATGTTTGCCATATATGTGTACACTGTAATCCGCCCTGAGTGCCCTGCGGGGTGAGAAGGGCGGAATATAAATACTGTATGTGTGTGTGTGTGTGTGTGTGTGTAATATTTGTTTGTGGGGTTAACATAATTCAAAAACCACTGGACGAATTGACACCAAATTTGGACACAATACACCTATCAGACCAACAAGTGACCATCACTCATAAAAAACACTGAAAAACACAGCGGAAGGGATTTAAAAAGCCAAAAAACAAAAATTACATTACAACATGCATGTGCAAAACCACATATACACAAACACATATAAACATATACACAAATATATAAATACACACATATACATGCATATATACACACACAAAACACATATACACAGAATGGGAAGGAAGGAAGGGAAAAGAAAGAAGAAAAGGAGGGAGGAAAGAAGGAAAGAAGAGAGAAGGAGGGAAGGAAGGAAAGAGACAAGGAAGGATGGAACCAAATAGCAAAGGAAGCGAAGGTGCCAGGTAAGAAGAAGAAGAAGAAAGAAAAAGAGAAAGAAAGAGGGAAGGAAGGAAAAAGGGAGGAAAGGAAAGGAAAGAAGAAAGGAAAGAGGAAGAGAGGAGGAGAAGGAAGGAAGGTAGAGAAGGAAGGAGGAAGAGAGAAAAGGAGGAGAGAAAGAGGGAAAAAAGAGGAGGGAAGGAAGGAGAGAAGGGAAGAAGAGAGAAGGAACAAAAGAGGGAGGGAGGGAGGGAGGAAGAGACAGAGAGATGGAACCAAAGAGAAGGAAGCGAGGAAAGAAACAGCTAGAGAAGGAAGAAAGAAGAAGGGAAAGAAAAAAGGGAAAGAAAAAGAGGGAAGGAAGGAAAAAGCGAGGAAAGGAAGCAGAGAAGGAAGGAAGGAAAGAAAGAAAGGTAGAGAAGGAAGAAAGGAGAGAGGAAATTAAAAAAAGTGAAAGAGGGAAGGAAGGAGAGAAGAAACGAAAGAGAGAAAGAGGGAGGGAAGGAAGGAAAGAAGGAAGGAAGGAAGGAAGGAAGGAAGGAGAGAAGGAAGGATGGAACCAAAGAGCAAAGGAAGGAAAGAGACAGGTAGAGAAGGAAGAAAGGAAAGAGAGAAGGAAAAGAAAGAAAGGGAAGGAAAGAGGGAGAGAAGGAAGGAGAGAAAGAGGGAGGGATGTTTGACCACAGCAACGCGTGTATATATATAAAATACTATTC
Organism: Anolis sagrei ordinatus; assembly: GCF_025583915.1. Lineage (NCBI taxonomy): Eukaryota > Metazoa > Chordata > Lepidosauria > Squamata > Anolidae > Anolis > Anolis sagrei. The sequence goes on from NW_026845477.1 coordinate 300,607,825, forward strand.
GGGCAGCTGGCAGAGCAGCAACTGTAATGACTTGTGAGAATTGTCAATTAAGAGACCTTGGACTGGATTTTTATCCTGTCCTTCTCAGCCCCTAAAGGAGGACTCAGGATGGCTTACAATTGGCAGTCATTAGATGCCGACAAAGAAACAGTTAAAACCCAACAATTCACATAAAAAAGTCAGAGAGCGATGTTATGTCAGCTCCACTGGCTGCCAATTCAGTTCCAAGCACAATTCAAAGTGCTGGTCTTGACCTATAAAACCCTATACGGCACGGGCCCAGCGTACCTGTCCGAACGTATCTCCTTCTACGTCCCGCCTAGGAATTTAAGATCTTCTAGAGGGGCCCTGCTCTAGGCCCCGCCCTTGTCACAAACGAGATTGGCGGGGACGAGGGACAGGGCCTTCTCAGTGGTGGCCCCTCTCCTGTGGAATTTACTCCCCAGGGAAATTAGATTATCGTCATCCCTCCTCTCTTTCAGAAGGAAATTAAAAACATGATATGGGACCAGGCTTTTGGGTAATCTAGCAGATTGACAATGGACAATGACGACTAAAGCTTTGGAAACGGACTATGACTATAAGCGGAATGAATTTATTAATTACAGACTTGGCAAAACGATGGCCACCAGGCTGGCTTTTTATAGTATTAATGTAATGTTTTAATTGTTATAATTATTGTTACTATGTATTTTATTGTTTGAATTGTAGGCATCAACGTATGCCGGTTGGAAACCACCCTGAGTCCCCCTTAGGGGGTTGAGAAGGGCGGGGTAGAAGTACCCGAAATAAATAAATAAATGGCATTCTTTGAGTTCACTATGTACAGAATCAAGAGGGAGTCCAGGATGCGGCAGGAGCTTAAAAACACTCCCAACAATGTCCCCAAAGGCAAAACACTGGCACTTCAACAGGTGATGCATTAAATCATTGACCACTCATTCAACAGCCTACTGGGTCTTATCTCCTCAAGGCAACTGAGCTTGAGGATACAAAAGGGTACCTTTTTCACCGTGTAGAAGGAGGAGAACTCAGGCATACACTCTCTTTAAATAGTCTTTGGAAGCAATAAAGGCTCAGCTAAAGAAGCCTCAAGCCAAGTCCCAGGACATTGCTTGGGCTTCCTGGCAGGTTGGAACAATGCTGGCAGCAGAACGGCCGGGGGAGTCTTCAGGAGAGCTGATTGTCTTTGACAAAAGGAGGAGGCCCGCCGCTGATCACCTGCGTATCACAAAGGCGTCCCGCTGGAGCTGGCCAAGGTAGATGCTCATCTTGGTGCTGTCGCTGGTCTTCCGCACCCAGATCTCATTGGCTCCCACAGAGCTGATGACACAGCTGATTTTGGTGTTCTCCTTGGACTCAAGATAAATCGCCTGGCTCTTGTGATACCATCTTTTGTCCTAGTACAGTTTGCCATCTTCTTACTGACTTACTTAGGCGATCCCTCGTAGTCCGAGGATGATGATCCTCCAAGTTCGGTGTCCTGGCGGTGGGTTCGTGGATGACTGTGGAGCCCTATTCTTGATCTGCATCTTCTTCCGGAGTGAGGGCATTGGTTTCCAGGTGGAAGGCAGTCTCGGTCAGGGTTGGCTTGACACGCCTTCCTCTTGGCACGTTTCTCTCTTTCACCCTCCATTCGTGCCTCTTCAAATTCTGCAGCACAGCTGACCTCCAGCTGGAGGAAGCCACAGGGAGGAAGCCACAGGGAGGAGGGAGCTAGCTTGTTTACTGCTTCCATGGAGATTAGGACAAGGAACAATGGCTTCAAACTACAAGAAAGGAGATTCCATCTGCACATGAGGAAGAACTTCCTGACTGTGAGAGCCATTCAGCAGTGGAACTCTCTGCCCCGGAGTGTGGTGGAGGCTCCTTCTTTGGAAGCTTTTAAACAGAGGCTGGATGGCCATCTGTCAGGGGTGCTTTGAATGCAATATTCCTGCTTCTTGGCAGAATGGGGTGGGACTGGATGTTCCATGAGGCCTCTTCCAACTCTTTGATTCTATGATTCAAGAACCAGGGCTTCTCAGTTCCCAGTGTCTATGCCAGAGTTTTTAAGGTTGGCTTTGAGCCCATCTTTAAATCTCTTTTCCTGCCCACCAACATTCTGTTTTCCGTTCTTGAGTTCGGAGTAGAGCCACTGCTTTGGGAGATGGTGGTCGGGCATTTGGACAACATGGCCGGTCCAGCAGAGTTGGTGGCAGAGGACCATCGCGTCAATGCTGGTGGCCTTTGCTTTTTCCAGCATGCTGACATTTGTTTGCTTGTCTTCTCAAGAGATTTGCAGGATTTTTCAGAGGCAACGCTTTGGTTACATCCAGATTGGACTATTGCAATGCGCTCTACGTGGGACTGCCCTTGAAGACGGCCCAGAAGCTCCAACTGGTGCAACAGGCGGCAGCCAGGCTCCTTAATGGAGCAAACTATAGGGAGCATACAACGCCCCTTTTAAAACAGCTTCACTGGCTGCCGATAAGTTGCCGAGCCAAATTCAAGGTGGTGGTTATGACCTATAAAGCCCTAAACGGTTCGGGCCCCGCCTATCTTCGCAATCGCATCTCCCTCTATGAACTGGCGCAAACTTTAAGATCTTCCAGGGAGGCCCTCCTTTTCTTCCCACCACCATCACAAGCATAGTTGGTGGGGACGAGAGAGAGGTCCTTCTTGGTGGTGGCCCCTTCACAAGCACAGTTGGTGGGGACGCGAGAGGGGGCCTTTTTGGTGGTGGCCCCTTCACAAGCACAGTTGGTGGGGATGAGAGAGGGGCCCTTCTAGGTGGTGGCCCCTTCACAAGCACAGTTGGTGGGGACGAGAGAGGGGGCCTTCTCGGTGGTGGCACCTTCACAAGCACAGTTGGTGGGGACGAGAGAGAGGGCCTTCTTGGTGGTGGCCCCTTCACAAGCACAGTTGGTGGGGACGAGAGAGGGGGCCTTCTTGGTGGTGGCCCCTTCACAAGCACAGTTGGTGGGGACGAGAGAAGGGGCCTTCTCGGTGGTGGCCCCTTCACAAGCACAGTTGGTGGGGATGAGAGAGAGGGCCTTCTCAGTGGTGGCCCCTTCACAAGCACAGTTGGTGGGGACGAGAGAGGGGGCCTTCTTGGTGGTGGCCCCTTCCTTCTGACGTTTGTCCACCCGTCTTCCCAAGAGATTTGCAGGATTTTCCGGAGGCGACGCTGATGGAATCGTTCCTTGCCTCAAACCGCTGGGCCAGAGACTCCGCAGGGGTTGCCGGCAGGTGTTGTGGTGACGAAGGGGACGCTGGCCTTTTAGGTGAGTTGAGCTTATGAAGCCTTCTCAAATCCTCCACGATCTGCTCCTCTGTTAGTAAATAATTCATCTGCGCAGGGGCAGGCTTTCTCTTTTTGTCGGGGGTGGTGACAGGATCGTTGGGCCTCCGCCGTCGCAGTTTTCTTGTCATGATAGGCTTCACTTCCAGGGAATCTCCTGTGAGCTCCATGGTTAACCTCTCGCTTTCAATCCTTTTTTTCTTCTCCTCCAATTCTGCAATTAAGTTTTCCTTCAACTCCATTTTCTTGTCTTCAAACTCTTCCAGGGCCGCCTTCTGGTCCTTGAGGTAGTTCCCTTCCACCTGCTCTGTTTCCAGCTGGAGGAAAAGCTCTGCCTGGCGCTGCCTCTCTTTGGCCTGCTGGTCCAGCTTCTTCCACCTTTGCTGGTATTCCTGCAGAGTCCCTGCTTGGAGTGGCTGTGGCAGCTGCCTCTTGAGAGAGGCCAATTCATCCTCCTGACGCAGCTGTCCCTTCATTTCGACGTCATCCTCCTCGTCGTGCTTTGCCAGATCCCTTTCACTGGCACCTTCTGTCTCCTCTTCGTCGAGGGGGCTGCCCAGGCCTTCCTCGGGGCCTGTCCTGGAGGGAAGCGCCCTGGTCGTAGAAAGGGATGCGCTCATGGCGGAGAAACAAGAGCCAAGCACTCCCCCCTTCTTCTTTTTCCCCTTCGCCTCACGCATGCGCAGTGTGGAACACATCTCACCACGCTAAAACAGTGGATGTGGCTCTTAAAGAGACATGCCACATTATCACGGGGTGTCTGCGCCCTGCTGCACCACTGGAGAAACTACACTGTCTAGCCCAGTGTTTTTGTAGCCCAGTATAAATTGTGGCAAGTTCTTGGTGGGATGGGCATCCCAAGCCACCTTGTCTCTCTCCTGAGGAATCTGTACAAGGACCAAGTAGCAACAGTCAGAACTGACCACGGAACAACAGACTGGTTCAAGATTGGGAAAGGCGTACAGCAAGGTTGCATCCTCTCACCCAACCTTTTTAACATGTATGCAGAACACATCATGCAATGTGCGGGGCAAAGCTGGGGTGAAAATTGCTGGAAGAAACATTAACAACCTCAGATATGCAGATGACACCACTCTGATGGCCGAAAGCGAGGAGGAGCTGAGGAGCCTTCTAATCAAGGTGAAAGAAGAAAGCTGCAAAAGCCGGGTTGCAGCTAAACATCAAAAAAACCAAGATTATGGCAACAAGAATGATTGACAACTGGGAAATAGAGGGAGAAAATGTGGAGGCCGTGACAGACTTTGTATTTCTAGGCGCAAAGATTACTGCAGATGCAGACTGTGTCCAGGAAATCAGAAGACGCTTACTTCTTGGGAGGAGAGCAATGTCCAGTCTCGATAAAATAGTAAAGAGTAGAGACATCACACTGGCAACAAAGATCCGCCTAGTCAAAGCCATGGTATTCCCTGTAGTAACCTACGGATGTGAGAGCTGGACCTTAGGGAAGGCTGAGCGAAGGAAGATAGATGCTTTTGAACTGTGGTGTTGGAGGAAAGTGCTGAGAGTGCCTTGGACTGCGAGAAGATCCAACCAGTCCATCCTCCAGTAAATAAAGCCCGACTGCTCACTGGAGGGAAGGATACTAGAGACAAAGTTGAAGTACTTTGGCCACATCATGAGGAGACAGGAAAGCCTAGAGAAGACAATTATGCTGGGGAAAGTGGAAGGAAAAGGAAGAGGGGCCGACCAAGGGCAAGATGGATGGATGGCATCCTTGAAGTGACTGGACTGACCTTGAAGGAGCTGGGGGTGGTGACGGCCGACAGGGAGCTCTGGCGTGGGCTGGTCCATGAGGTCACAAAGAGTCGGAGATGACTGAACGAATGAACAACAACATCTGTGGAATGACCAGGGTGAGACAAAGGACTCTTGTCTGCTGGAGCTAGGTTTCAACTGACCACCTTGATTAGCATATAATGGCCTGACAGTGCCTAGAGCAAACTTTTGTTGAGAGGTGATTAGATGTCCTTTTGTTTGTTTCCTCTCTGTTGTTGTGCTGTTGTAATTTTAGAGTTTTTTTAAATACTGGTTTATATATCTGTGGAATGACCAGGTTGGGACAAAGAACTCTTGTCTGTTGGAGCTAGGTGTGAATGTTTCCAGGGCCGTAGCCAGAAAAAAATTTCAGGGAGGGTTGAAAATTTCGAGGAGGGGGTTAGGGTCACACTGAAGCAAAGAGCACAGCAGAGGACAGAGCAGCCTTCCATAGCCTGCAGCTCCACCCCTGTCAACCACCTCCACCAAGTCTGGCCTCCTTAATGAGAGCATTCAAACTCCCCCCAACCTGGTTGCTTCGCTACATCGGCTATTGCTGCAAGTAATGGCAGTGTGAATAAATTGTCAACATTGGCTTGAGATAGTGCTTGCAGTTCTGGAGGGACTCTTAATTTTTTTGCGTCTCATAGACTTAGCATGCGGATTTGGTTAACCAGTTAAAATTCATGAGTAAACCAGGTTTATTTTTTTAACCTGAAAAATTTCGGGGGGGGGGTTGAACCCCTAACCCCCCCCCCCTGAAGTTTTTTAAATTAATTTTGATTATGTATTGTCGAAGGCTTTCATGGCCAGAATCACTGGGTTGTTGTAGGTTTTTTTTCGGGCTATATGGCCATGTTCTAGAGGCATTCTCTCCTGACATTTCGCCTGCATCTATGGCAAGCATCCTCAGAGTTGGGGGGGATACTGTTTGGGTTGTTGTAGGTTTTTTCGGGCTATATGACCATGTTCTAGAGACATTTTCTCCTGACATTTCGCCTGCATCTATGGCAAGCATCCTCAGAGGCAGTGAGGTCTGTTGGAACTAGGAAAATAGTTTATATATCTGTGGAATGACCAGGGTGGGACAAAGGACTCTTGTCTGCTGGAGCTAGGTGTAAATGTTTCAACTGACCACCTTGATTAGCATTTGATGGCCTGGCAGTGCCATTGAAATCCACAAGCATGTGGACAATTTCAACAGAAAGGAAGAAATTATGAAAATGAACAAAATCTGGCTACCAGTATTACAAAACTCTAAAATTAGAACAGCACAACAACAGAGAGGAAACAATCAGGGAAATCTAATCATCTCTCAACAAAAGATTGCCCCAGGCACTGCCAGGCCATCAAATGCTAATAAAGGTGGTCAATTGAAACATTCACACATTGCTCCAGCAGACAAGAGTCCTTTGTCCCACCCTGACTGTGTGAGTTGTTCAGCAGTGGAACTCTCTACCCCTAAGTGTGATGAAGGCTCCTTCTATGGAGTTTTTAAAATAGAGACTGGATGGCCATATGTTGGGGGTGCTTTGAACGCAATTGTCCTGCTTTTTGGCAGAATGGGGTTGGACTGGATGGCCCATGAGGTCTCTTTCAACTCTATGATTCTATGAAAAGGTAAGATGTAAGAGGGTCCTTATTCCTGTCTTCCTCCTCTTAAGTATACCGAAGACTTGTGGGCTGTGGGAGTGGCTGCACCTGAAGAGTTATACATATTCAACACTTTGAAATGATATTCTGTTCCACTGCAAACTCGATAGCATTTCAGATTCTGGAAGCTCTAGGAATGAAAGGCAAGCTCACAAAGGTCAATAACTGGAAACAAGTCGTTTATTCCATCTTTCCACAAATCCTAAGAAGACAGTTCGAAGGTTTTTCCACCACACATCTCCATATATTTATTTATTTACAAGTAATGCCTTCCAGTTTCTACCATCTGAAAGGTAGCTTATTTTTGCTTCAGTTTGCAAGTCAAGAAGCCATAGGCTATTCTGCACGCTAAGCTGCAGAAAATCCTACTGATCAAACGATTGGCAGTTCAAGCCCAGGTTGGGATGAGCCCAACCATCAGTCCCAGCTTCTGCCCACCTATCAAGTCGAAATCAGAAATGTGAGTAGATAAATAGGTACTGCTTTAAGCGAGGAGGTAATAAGGACCCATAAGGACATCAGGAGGACATCAAATGTTCCTCAGCATGGAAGATGGAGTGGCAGAACTCTCCATGCCCTTGTTTAACAAACAATCACAGCCTCCAGATGCCGGAAATGGAAAAAGATGGGGAAAGTCTTTACTACTACTACTACTACTAATAATAATAATTTTATTTATACCCTGCCACCTGAGTCCCCTGCAGGGTGAGAAGGGTAGAATATAAATACTGCAAATAAATCTATATAAATAAAAATGTAATGTTCGTTTGTGGGATTAACAGAACTAAAAACCACTGGACGAATTGACACCAAATTTGGACACAAGACACCTAACAACCCAATGTATGTCCTTCACTCAAAAAATTGATTTTGTCATTTGGGAGTTGTAGTTGCTGGGATTTATAGTTCACCTACAATCAAAGAGCATTCTGAACCCCACCAATTATGAAATTGAACCAAACTTGGCACACAGTTCTCCCATGACCAACAGAAAATACTAGGTTTGGCGGGCAGTGTCCTTTGGTTTTGGAGTTGTAGTTCACCTACATCCAGAAAGCACTGTGGACTCAAACCGTGATGGATCTGGACCAAACTCTACACTAATAATCAATATGCCCAAATGTGAACACTGGTGGAGTTTGGGGAAAATAGAATCTTGACATTTGGGAGTTGTAGTTTCTGGGATTTGTAGTTCACCTAAAATCACGGCGCATTCTGAACCCCCAACGATAGAATTGGGCCAAACCTCCCACACAGAACCCCCATGACTAGAGTGGGCCACAGCAATGCGTGGCAGGGGACGGCTAGTATACAACATAACATACAAATGGCAAAATATTATGAAAATAAAAAATAAATACTGAAAACTAATGAACACACCAAACAATATAAGACCACAGTATTTGAATCACAAAAAAATAAAATCGCACTGGGCAGGGCAAGTTGCAAAGATTGAAAGTTTAAAAACTTTTAATCTGTTGCCTCTGTTAACTGCCCTGAGTCACCTGCGGGCTGAGAGGGGTGGGATACAAATATAGTAAGCAAATAAATAAATAAATAAATATACTGGGTGAGCAGGCCATGTAATGTATCAATAGAGGATGAGAGGGATGAAAATGAGGTTTAATTGCACTAGAAGATGGGATAAATTGCTTCCGAGGGCATTTTATGTAGGGTTTGGTCAAGGTCAGGGATTATTGTTCATTCATTGAAGGCACACTAGAATAGCCAAGTTTTCAGACTCTTCCTACAGACTGCCAAGGCGGGGGCTTGCCTGATTTCTCTGGGGAGCGACTTCCAGAGCTGAGGGGCCACCACAGGGAAGGCCATCTCCCTTGTCCCCACAAGTCGCACTTGCAATGGGGGCAGGAGTGAGAGAAGGGCCTCTTCAGAAGATCAAAGGGATTGTGTGGGATCATAAAAGAAAATGTGGTCACGAAGGTAGGCGGGCACCAAACCGTTCAGGGCTTTGTAGGTAAGAACCTGCACCTTGAATTGGGACCTGAAAATAAACTTCTGCTTATGTATTGTCTGTCCTGTTAATTGTAAAATGGCATTGAATGTTTGCCGTATATGTATTCTGTAATCCACCCCGAGTCCCCTCGGGGAGATAGAGCAGAATATAAAAAAGTTATATTATTTATTCTCTGGCACACACTGAATCTCTTCTCATATTGTCTAAAGCCTGAGATGGCTTCTTCCCTGCATGTCTTCTTTGATGATAAACAAGGTGTGACTTCTGACTGAACCTCTTTCCACACTCCAAGCACTGAAAAGGTTTCTGCTCCATGTGAATTCTTTGATGAACAATGAGGATTTGCTTCCGATTGAACTTCTTTCCACACTCTAAGCACTCAAATAGGTTCTCCCCTGTATGAAGTCTTTGATGACAGGTCAAATGTTCCTTCCTAGTGAAGCTCTTCCCACACTCTGGACATTTAAATAGGTCCTCTTTGCTGTGACTTATTTGATGACGAGTCAGGTATGTTTTCCTCGCAAAGCTCTTTCCACACTGCACACATTCAAATGGATTTTCGCTTGCATGACACCTTTGATGATTGGTAAGACTTCTCTTCCATCTGAAGCTCTTTCCACACTCCGAGCACTGAAATGGTTTCTCCCCTGTATGAATAATTTGATGAGAAGTCAAGTTTGACTTCTGACTGAAGCTCTTTCCACATTCCAGGCATTTAAATCGTTTGCCCTCCATATGAATTTTTTGATGACCTGTGAGGTTTACTTTCCATTTGAAGCTCTTCCCGCACTGCATGCATTTAAACGGCTTCTTGCCTGAATGACGTTCTTCATGACACATAAGATTTTTCTTGGAGGTGAAGCTCTTCCCACACTCTAAACACTTAAATGGTTTCTCCCCGGTGTGACTGTTTTGATGATGTTGAAGACTTTTCTTCCACCTGAAACTCTTTCCACACTCTAAGCATTGAAACGGTTTCTCCCCAGTATGACTCGTTTGATGATCCTTCAGACTTTTCTTCGAGATGAAGCTCTTTTCACACTCTAAGCACTGAAATGGTTTCTCCCCTGTATGGATTCTTTGGTGGCAAATCAGGCGTGACTTCTGACCAAAGCTCTTTCCACACTCCAAGCATTTAAATAGCTTTTCCTCGATATGAATTTTTTGATGACACCTAAGACTAACTTTCCACCTAAAGCTCTTTCCACACTGCGTGCACTGAAATGGCTTCTCACCCAGATGACGTTCTTGGTGAAACATCAGACTCGTCTTCCACCTGAAGCTCTTTCCGCACTCTAAGCATTTAAATGGCTTCTCACCTACATGACATCTTTGATGGATAATAAGGTTTCGCTTGCGACTGAGACTCTTTCCACACTCTAAGCATTGAAATGGTTTCTCCTCTACATGGCTTCTTTGATGATATGTCAAGCATGACCTCTGATTAAACTTCTTTCCGCACTCCAAACACTTGAAGGGTTTTTCCTCGCTAGGAGTTCCTTGATGATGAGTAAAGCCTGTTTTCCGTCGGAAGCTCTTTCCACAATCCAAGCATTGAAATGGCTTCCCAACTATATGACTTCTTTGGTGACGGGTCAGGTATGTCTTCCTAGCAAAGCTCTTTCCACACAGCATGCATTTGAATGGCTCCTTACCTATATGACGTTCTTGATGAAACACAAGATTTTTCTTCCATTTGAAACTCTTTCCACATTCTAAGCATTTAAATAGTTTTTCCCCTGTATGACTTCTTTGATGACCCTTGAGACTCACTTTCCACCTGAAGTTCTTTCCACACTGTGTGCAAGTAAATGGCTTCTTGCCTGAATGACATCTTTGATGGCACATAAAAGTGATCTTCCATCTGAAGCTCTTTCCACACTCGGAGCATTTAAAGGGTTTCTCCCCGGTGTGAATTCTTTGATGACCACGGAGATGTGATTTGTGAGTGAACCTCTTCCCACACTCCAAGCATTCAAAGGGTTTCTCCCCTGTGTGCCTTCTTTGATGAACAGCGAGTTCTGACTTGTACCTGAAGCTCTTCCCACACTCCAAGCATTTATATGGATTCCCACCTGTGTGGACTCTTTGATGAACAGTGAAGTGGGATTTCTGGCTGAAGCTCTTTCCACACTCCGAGCATTTAAAGGGTTTCTCTCCTGTGTGAGTTCTCTGATGAATTGTGAGCTCGGACTTGTCCCTGTAGCTATTGCCACACTCCAAACATTTAAATGGCTTCTTCCTTCTGTGGATTGCTTGATGGCGAGTGAGGAGTTTCCTCAGACTGAAGACCTTTCCACATTCCAAGCACTGAAATGGTTTCCCACTTGTGTAGTTTTTTTGATGGGAAATTGAGGCTTCCCGAACACTTATGATCTTTCCTTGCTCACCACCACTGAAAGAAATCACCCCTCTGTGAGTTCTCACATGACAGTCAAGACTTTCTTTCAGACTGGAGCTTCTTCCACATAGAAGGCATATATATCTATTTCTTTCCTTTATTTTTGGTGTCATTTCCTGTCCCGAGAGTCCTCTGACTTTCCCACCCAGAACAGGTTTCCCTTGAAACTCAGGGTTCCTTTCATTCTCGTACATCAGTTGATAACCGGCTATTTTGGGCAACATCCTGCTTGGTTCCTCTTCATTCTCACCAAGTGCCTCTTCAACATCTGGAAAGGAGGAAAAGAACTGGTCAGATAAGTACACTGATCCTCGCAGTGATGCTGGTGTTATAAATACATAAATATATGAGTCGCCTAAGGGCTGAGAACAGCAGTATACAAATAAAGTAAATAAATAATATATCTTGTCTTTTCCAGGTCCAAGGCTCAACACAACTTAGTTATTATCTAAAATACCTACATTGTGCAAATACTGAATGTAGAAACGGAAACATTTTTGGAGCAGGTAAAAAAATATTTGTTTGTTTGTTTGTTTATGATATTTATAGCCCGCCTTTCTCAGCCATATGGCAACTCAAGGCGGGTTACAGATTGGCACAATTCGATGTCAGGCATTCATAAAAGTGCCATTAAAAACAATCAACATTACAATATACAACATAAATAAAAACCATTAAAGCATTCAATCATCAGTGTCATCTTGTTAAAAACGTTATCCAGTAACATTGTCTGGCCATTCCAAGTTCATCATTCATAGTTCCGTGTTATCTATTCCGCTGCATTCTCAAAAGCTTGCTTAAAGAGCCAAGTCTTTACATTTTATGGGAAAGTCAGGAGGGAGGGGGGCCGATCTAATATCCCTAGGGAGGGAGTTCCATAGCCTGGGGGCCACCACTGAGAAGGCCCTGTCCTTTGTCTCTGCCAATCACACTTGCAAGGCAGGCGGGATCAAGAGCAGGGCCTTCCCAGACGATCTTAAGTTCCTAGATAATAGTAGTAGTAGTAGTAGTAGTACTAATCTTTATTTATAGCCCGCTTGCTTTGTGGCTACTGGAAGAAGATCTCTCACATGGACACCCAAGGACCATTTGAATCTCTCTCAAAGGATATTGTGTGAGTCAATGCAGCTGTTCTCATGACTGTATATATGTTGCTCTGCACAACAAAGAGTAAACAACTTATTCTTTACTGATCATCTGCATGGCATATTCTTTCCCTAGCAAGGCAGTGTGTGGATTGGTAAAGACGTGAACTACGCGTGATTTTCATTCTGCCACAACATTCAAACATCTCAAAAATAATACCAAATAATACAAAATAATAACCCTAAACTTATGACAAAAGAGAAATAAACATCAAAATAGAAAACAGAATATGAATAGTCAGATAAACATAATTATACTAATAAGATAATTAATTAACTAATTAATTAATTAATAATAATAATAATAATACTTTATTTATATTCTGCCCTATCTCCCCAAGAGGACTAAGGGTGGATCACAGTACATATACACGGCAAACATTCAATTCCATTTTGGACAAACAAGGACAGAACAGACAGAAAGGAGGTATGTTGTGTTGACGTCCAGCTTTTCGGCACCTTGGAGGTTGTGCTCAATCCAGCCACAGGGGGGTACTGTCACTCCATCCTCTGATGAAAAGCCATCAGGGCTTCCTCATTTTTTCTGGTCTTTTTCTTTTCTGGTGTTGTAAAATACATTCCCCGCTTTTTAGTGGTACTTAATTTCTCTACTTACAGCTCTAAGCTATTTTCAAACTGCTTAGATAAACAGTGGGCTGGGCGGACAGTGAGGTACTCACTCCGACCCATGCTTTGAACCTTTCAGTTGGTAGATCTTATTGCTGCTGCTGGTGATTTACCAGCTGTGTTATAGCCTGACCAATTAAGACACAAATGCTGAGAAAACGATTAAAATACATAAAAATGGTTATTGTGGTTGTTCTTAACCATCTCATCCAAGTGCTGGACACAAAATAAACAATAAATTCAGAGACAGTTGTGACTGTTGTCAGATATACACTTGATGAGTCACTAGAAATAAGTGGACCTACCCAGAGAAGACACAAGGCCCAGATTCTCCTCCATGACTTCCCTGTGCAGGGCCCATTGCCCTGGGTCCAGCAAGGCCCACTCCTCCTCTGAGAAAAACACAGCCACCTCCTCAAAGGTCACCTGGAGAAAGAAAGGTTATTGAAGTGAGACATAGTCCCTTACTCCACTCTCCCAGACTGAGGAAATTCAGGATCCTGGACACTTCATAGCTCATCTGGATCCTATTGGCCTTCACCTGCCATTACCTTTTGTGATGGTGGTTGAACCAGACAGTCACAGTTTGCATAGTTGGCTATGGGGTTTGGCTTTCAATAAGTGAATCAATATTTCTGTGATCGGATAGATGACGATGAATGTTGGACAACGAATTCACTATGATGACTGACCATTGTTATTATGTGATTGCATTTCGCTGTTATAACGTTTTAATTGAATATGTTATATGATGTTTTTAATGATTGCTTTGTGATTTTATTGTTGGAAACCGGCCCGAGTCCCCCGATAGAGGGGAGAAGACCGGTATACAAAATGGCTAAATAAATAAATAAATAAATCAACATTCTACTTACGTAAGTATTCTTAAGTACTGGAAATTCAGGATATTCACATGGGAAATGAGCAAGATCTTTTGTATTACTCAGGGTATTATTATATGCATTCAGAAACCATATATGAGCAGAAAAGACCCACATCTATATAAATAAAAATGTAATGTTCGTTTGTGGGATTAACATAACTAAAAAACCACTGGACGAACTGACGCCAAATTTGGCAGCAAAACACATAGCAATCCAATCTATGTCTTTCAACAAAAATACCTTAAAAATGAAGGGGAAATAACTTAAAACACCCCCAAAAGAAAAATACCTTACAGAGCATGCACACCCCAGTGTGCGAGAAGAATGACACACCAACCGTTGTGAGGGAAGAGAAGCCTAGCTATGGAGTGCCTTTCCATGCACGAAGAGCAGAGTCCTCTTTCTTTTGGGGAGGGAAGGGATTGAGGAAAGGAAAGAGGGAAGGAAGGAGAAGGCCTGGCCCAATGGAGGACATGGAGGTTTGATGAGGCAAGCTGCTGGAGTCACCATGAGGTCCAGGTGGCTCCATGAGGTCCAAAAAGGGAGGCTCAGCTCCTCACAGCGATTTCCACACACTAGACTTCAACTCCCAGAAGCCTCTGCTACTTTGGACAATGATAAAGGAATCTGGGAATTGAAGTCCAAAACACTTAGTGTTTCCTGCACTGTCTCTTCTGTTCCCTCCGTTTGGCCTCCAAGGATGAATACCGGATGAAAGAGTGACAAATGGCAACCACCTGCCTGGGGTGCCCACTATCAATGTGCTCTGGTCTTGGTGGGCACTGTCTGCCAGCTATCAAGGGAGCCCAAGATGATGGTGGCAGTGGTGCCGACGGTGGGAGAAGTGGCCCAGAGCCCAAGGGAAGGGGAAGATGCTCCGGGCACCTAGGCTGCAGGCAGAAAGGAACAGGAGGGAGAAACAACAAGAGGCACCTCTGAAGCCAAGACCTTCCAAACATGGAAGGAAGATGGGAAGGAAGGACAGGAGAAGGCAGGGAGGAAAAGAGGGAAGGAATGAAGGAGGGCAAGGAGGAAGGAACGAAAGAGAGAAGGAGGGAGGGAAAAGAACGAAGGAGGGAGGGAAAGAGGGAAGGAGAGAAGGAGAGAAGGGAGGAAAGAAAGAAAGAGGTGCCGAAGGAAGGAAGAAGAGAAAGAGGAAATGGAAGGAAAAAGGGGAGGAAAGGCAGGAAAGAGGTAAAGAAGGAAAAAAGAGGGAAAGGAAATAAAAAGTAAAAGGATGAAGGAAACATGGAAGGAAGGAAGAAGAGAAAGAGGAAATGGAAAGAAAAGGGGGAGGAAAGGCAGGAAAGAGGCAAAGAAGGAAAAAAGGGGGAAAGGAAATAAAAAGTGAAAGAATGAAGGAAACACGGAGGGAAGAAAAGAGAGAAGGGAAGATGGAGAGAAAGGGAGAGGGAAGGAAGGAAAGAGAAGGAAGGATGGAACCAAAGAGTGAAGGAAGCAATGAAAGAAAGAGGGAGAGAAGGAAGAAAGGAGAAAAAGAAGAAGGGAAAGAAAAAGGGGGCAAGGAATAAGTAGGTACTTCTCTTTCATAATAGTCCAGACAGCTACTTCTACTTCAAAAATTCTTACTTTAAGCCACAGCAACGTGTGGCAGGGCACAGCTAGTTTGCCTATAAAAAACAACTCTAGATCAGGCCTGCACAACTTGGCAGCACTAACGAGCCAAAGTTAAAATAGGCTAAACCGCTCTGAGTCACAGATAGGTTTTTTGGCACCTTATTTTTCAAGTAAAGGTATGAATAAACTTATGCAAATAAGCCATATTATAAAAAGGAAGTTTCAATTAATATCAGTTAATTAAACATATTACGTAAGATTTGTGTTTACTATGCAATCACATTAATGTGGAAAAAATACTCTGCTGATTAACAAAATGCAAGCAGTAAGTAAATACTGAAAAACTCATTCCAACTTATTCTGCTGAGCAATTATAAAATCATAATGCTAACAATGGGTATGACTAATAATTAGCATTAGAAAATGCATACCCAGACAATGGTAGTTACGCTAGTTAGTTATTAATAAATGGTTGTCTTGAGTGAGTCACACTCTCTCAGCCTAGAGAAAGGCGCAGGCAAACATTTCTTCTGTCGGCACTATTGACTGATACTGAGCAATAAAACTATTTCAGTTCAATCGTCTATCATATCAATGAGCCATTGCCTCTGGACCACCAAATCCAGAATGTAAGCATTTAAGACATAGGCTTAATCAGATTGGCCCTCCACACACCTAAGAGAAGTACCCCATTTCACCTCAGTTAAGGAAGCCTCATGAACAGAAAATATTATATCAGGTCCATGGAGATACAGGATTCAAGGACAACCAGCCTTCCAGGGATCCTTCCCTTTACCTGATCCAGTCTCACTGAAGCTGCGCCAAAAGTATTGCAATCATGAAATGACGCATCTTGTGTTGTCCATGTCCTTGTTCCTTCTCCTGTGAAGGACACAAAAGCACAAAGAGGGTGTTATGCAGCCAGTTTTCTATTTCCTCCTGAAGCCTTTCCATAGTCATTAAACACAAACAAAATCATAGGCAAAGTGAAAATGACAAGAAATTCTGAGTAGCTCTAAATTAGGAAGGAGGGGCAAAATCTTGTGAATATATATAAAGCAACAGAAGAAGGAGTCCAATGAGGGATGGCATCCTCAGCAGAGAAGGGTTTTGAACTGACTCTTTCAGGAGAAAATGGACTGGAGGAGAGAAAGGGAAACAGAACTGGTTGTTAGTACTACCATCAGTTCACTTTATAATGCCACATTTTGTTATTCCTTTCATATAGACCCAAAATTCAAAACACTGTGGGTTCTCAAAGCAGCTTTTTATTCCAACTTGGCCAAGGGAACAATATTATTAAGACATTTAGATATTCGTCTTGTTGGAAATTGCAACCTTCTTCAAGCCTCCACTAGTAATTTGTTTTTTTATATAATTCAGATTGCTTACTGTATTGTAAATTTGTGTATTGGTATACAGTAGTGGGAGGGGCTGCAGACCATGTGACTGGATCTGGGACTATTTAGGACTCAGACTCCATTTTAGAAACTCAATGCTTTTAGAAGTAAGTTGAAACAGAATGCTTTAGAGAACAGACTCTATTAGACTCTCAGAATAGAGAGATGCTTTAGACTTTGGACTGTTGGTTATAAGAAAGATGTCCTATGTTATTTGCACAGAGAAACTACTTCAAATCCTATCAGTTACTGGATTGATATGCAAAGTACCTGATCTGTCCTGAGTCCCCTTCTTGGTGATAAGGATGGAATATAAATACTATAAAGGTAAAGGCTTTCCCCTGACATTAAGTCCAGTCATGTCCGACTCTGGAGATTGGTGCTTATCTCCATTTCTAAGCCAAAGAGCCGTTGTTGTCCATAGACATCTCCAAGGTCATGTGGCCATAGGATGACTGCATGGAGTGCCGTTACCTTTCCACCGGAGCAGTACCTATTGATCTACTCACATTTGCATGTTTTCGAACTGCTAGGTTGACAGAAGCTGGGCCTAACAGTGGGAGCTCTCCCCGCTCCCCAGATTTGAACCTGTGACCTTTCAGTCAGCAAGTTCAGCAGCACAGTACTTTAACCCACTGCGCCACTGGGGGCTCCTCTATAAATACTGTAAATAATACAAATGCCATCAAAGCCAGAATTGAAAAGTCAACAACAGATCCCAAGTGTAGACTCTGCAAGGAAGCAGATGAAACAATAGATCACATCCTCAGCTGCTGCAAGAAGATCATGCAGACAGACTATAAGCAGAGGCATAACACAGTTGCTCAGATGATTCATTGGAACTTGTGACACAAATACTATCTGCCTGTGACAAAGAACTCATAGTAAAAAGTTACAAGCCGGAAAAAGTTACAGAAAATAAGCACGTCAAGCTACTCTGGGACTTCCGGATTCAGACAGACAGAGTTTTGGACCACAATACTCCTGACCTCATGATCATGTGAAACAACCAAGTATGGATTGTCAGTGTTGCAATCCCAGGTGACAGCAGAATTGAAGAGAAACAACTGGAAAAGCTAACACGATATGAGGATTTAAAGATCAAACTGCAAAGACTCTGGCACAAACCAGTAAAGGTGGTCCCAGTGGGGATCGGCACACTGAGTGCAGCCTAAAGGCTTTGGCCTGCACTTAAACACAATCAGAGTTGACAAAATTACCATCTGTCAGCTGCAGAAGGCCACCTTTCTGGGATCTGCACGCATTATTCTCCGATACATCACACAGTCCTAGACACTTGGGAAGTGTCCGGCGTGTGATCCAATACAACAGCCAGCAAAGTGATCTTGTCTGCTGTGGACTCATCTTGTTGTATAATAATAATAATAATAATAATAATAATAATAATAATAATAAATACAGTCAAGGGGTAACTAAAGCTGGATCAAGTGGCACTATGACATCTCTAGACAAAGTTCTGTCAGCCTAGACCAGGGATCCTCAAACTTTTTAAACAGAGGGCCAGGTCACAGTCCCTCAAACTGTTGGGGGGGGGYGYGYGATTATAATTTGAAAAAAACATGAATTAATTCCTATGCACACTGCACATATCTTATTTGTAGTGCAAAAAAAAACACTTTAAAACAATACAATAATTAAAATGATGAACAATTTTAACAAATATAAGCTTATTCGTATTTCAATGGGAAGTGTGGACCTGCTTTTGACTGATGAGATAGGATTGTTGTTGTTGTTGTTGTGTGCTTTCAAGTCGTTTCAGGCTTAGGTTGACCCTGAGCGAGGGTGGGGTAAATGACCTTGGAGGGCCCCCGGGCCTTAGTTTGAGGACCCCTGGCCTAGACATTCCAATGACCAGACCCCAGAGATGAGACATGTCGGAGAGGATGACTCATTTATCTTAAATAGTCAGATTTAAAGGACAGTAATGAGAGTGAGCATGTGGAAGGTAGACTTAGTATGATGAACTCATGAAAGGTGTGGACTTACCCAAAGAGGACACAAGGCCCAAGTTCTCCATCACTTTCCTATGCAGGGTCCAATGTCCTGGGTGCTGTGAGAAAACGTCAGGAGAGAATGATGCTGGAACATAGCCAGACTGCCCGGAAAACTCTGAGCAACCCACTGAAAATGTTATTAAGATAGAGACCTCAACAAAGAAACATATTATTGATGAAGGGGATATTGTTTACAGTCCAATCTTTTACCATTATTCCACCTAGGAAAAGGCTCATGGAATCAGAGCTGGAAGACACCACAATCATAGAATCATAGAATCAAAGAGTTGGAAGAGACCTCATGGGCCATCCAGTCCAACCCCCTTCTGCCAAGAAGCAGGAATATTGCATTCAAATCACCCCTGACAGATGGCCATCCAGCCTCTGTTTAAAAGCTTCCAAAGAAGGAGCCTCCACCACACTCGGGGCAGAGAGTTCCACTGCTGAATGGCTCTCACAGTCAGGAAGTTCTTCCTCGTGTTCAGATGGAATCTCCTCTCTTGTAGTTTGAAGCCATTGTTCTGTGTCCTAGTCTCCAGGGAAGCAGAAAACAAGCTTGCTCCCTCCTCCCTGTGGCTTCCTCTCACATATTTATACATGGCTATCATATCTCCTCTCAGCCTTCTCTTCTTCAGGCTAAACATGCCCAGCTCCTTAAGCCGCTCCTCATAGGGCTTGTTCTCCAGACCCTTGATCATTTTAGTCACCCTCCTCTGGACACATTCCAGCTTGTCAACATCTCTCTTGAATTGTGGTGCCCAGAATTGGACACAATATTCCAGGTGTGGTCTAACCAAAGCAGGAATAGAGGGGTAGCATGACTTCCCTAGATCTAGACACTATGCTCCTATTTATGCAGGCCAAAATCCCATTGGCTTTTTTGCCGCCACATCACATTGTTGGCTCATGTTTAACTGGTTGTCCACGAGGACTCCAAGATCTTTTTCACACGTGATGCTGGAACATAGCCAGACTGCCCGGAAAACTCTGTGCAACCCACTGAAAATATTATTAAGATAGAGACCTCAACAAAGAAACACATTATTGATGAAGGGGATATTGTTTACAGTCCAATCTTTTATCATTATTTCACCTGGAAAAAGGCTCATGGAATCAGAGCTGGAAGAGACCACAAGAGCCATTGAATCCAGCTGCTGCCAACCAGAACTATACATCAAAAGCACTCCTGACAGATGGCCATCTAAAAAAGGAGGGAGAAGAACCCCACTGACCTCCCAGGCAGCAGCCTATTCCACTGCTGGACAGCTCTTACCATCAAGAAGCTCTTCCTGATGTTTAGGTGGAGTCTCTCTCCCTGAGGTTTGAATCCACTGCTTGTTTCCTTGCCACCGGAAGAAGACGCTGAGGCTTCTGGGAGTTGGAGTCCAGCTGCTTGCCTAGGCGTCACTCTGAGCCCCGCCTCTTCCGGCTGGAAGCTAAGCCCCGCCCTCTCGTGTGTGTTTTTCCCTACCCGGAAGAGGTTCTGGTGAGTGGCTCAAAGGGGAGATCTGCCTCATTGGAGAGAGGCCTTTCTGTCCTCCCTGTACCAGGTGGGGTGGGATTGAAAGGAGGCCTGGTCTGAGGCCTGAAGTGCCTTTCCTGGGAGGGGTCTGGGCCTGGCACCCACCCAATGCTCCTTTCTATGAAAGGCTGTCAGGTTGAGGCTAGGTTTCTGCTGATCTAAGGACTTAGGAGGCATCTAAGCCAGTCCTGGGCCTTCCCTCCAGGTGCTTTGGACTCCAACTCCCACCATTCCTAACAGCCTCAGCCTCCTTCCTTTTCCCCCTCAGCAGCTCAGAATAACCATCAAACGTTTATTTATTTGTCGTGTCAGGGCAACCAGTCAATTATATTACATTTCTAACAGAACAAAGCAAACAAACAGACAAAATACAAAATGTGTGAGTTTGGTAGTTGATTAAATGTCCTTTGACCAGTATCTGGCCACTTGGAGTGTTCTGACATGAGGAAGAACTTCCTGACTGTGAGAGCCGTTCAGCAGTGGAACTCTCTGCCCCGGAGTGTGGCGGAGGCTCCTTCTTTGGAAGCTTTTAAGCAGAGGCTGGATGGCCATCTGTCAGGGGTGATTTGAATGCAATATTCCTGCTTCTTGGCAGGGGGTTGGACTGGATGGCCCATGAGGTCTCTTCCAACTCTTTGATTCTATGATTCTGGTGTTGCTGCAAGAAGGTCCTCCGTTGTGCATGTGGCAGGGCTCAGGGTGCATTGCAGCAGGTGGTCTGTGGTTTGCTCCTCTCCACACTCGCATGTCGAGGATTCCACTTTGTAGCCCCATTTCTTAAGGTTGGCTCTGCATCTCGTGGTGCCAGAGCGCAGTCTGTTCAGCGCCTTCCAAGTCGCACAGTCTTCTGTGTGCCCAGGGGGAGTCTCTCATTTGGTATCAGCCATTGGTTGAGGTTCTGGGTTTGAGCCTGCCACTTTTGGACTCTCGCTTGCTGAGGTGTTCCAGCGATTGTCTCTGTAGATCTTAGAAAACTATTTCTAGATTTAAGTCGTTGTCGTGCTGGCTGATACCCAAACAGGGGATGAGCTGAAGATGTTTCTGCCTTGGTCCTTTCACTATTGGCTGCTACTTTGACCAGTAGCTGGCCACTTGGAGTTCCTCTGGTGTTGCTATAAGAAGGTCCTCCATTGTGCATGTGGCAGGGCTCAGACTGCATTGTAATAGGTGGTCTGTGGTTTGCTCTTCTCCACACTCGCATGTCGCGGACTCCACTTTGTGGCCCCATTTCTTAAGGTTGGCTCTGCATCTCGTGGTGCCAGAGCACAGACTGTTCAGCGCCTTCCAAGTCACCCAGTCTTCTATGTGCCCAGCGGGGGGGAGGTCTCTTATTCAGTATCAACCATGGGTTGGGTTGGCTCTGCATCTCGTGGTGCCAGAGCGCAGTCTGTTCAGCGCCTCCCAAGTCGCCCAATTTTCTGTGTGCCCAGGGTGGAGTCTCTCATTTGGTATCAGCCATTGGTTGAGGTTCTGGGTTTGAGCCTGCCACTTTTGGACTCTCGCTTGCTGAGGTGTTCCAGCGAGTGTCTCTGTAGATCTTAGAAAACTATTTCTAGATTTAAGTCGTTGACGTGCTGGCTGATACCCAAACAGGGGATGAGCTGGAGATGTCTCTGCCTTGGTCCTTTCACGATTGGCTGCTACTTCCCGGCGGATGTCAGGTGGTGCAATACCGGCTAAGCAGTGTAATTTCTCCAGTGGTGTAGGGCGCAGACACCACTGCAGGATTGCAAGATATCTGGGCGTCCCCTGGGCAACGTCTTCGTAGACGGCTGATTCTCTCGCCACAGAAGCGACCATCAAACGTTGTACACCTGTGAATCCTTAAATAAATATTTCCTTGATGAGTTCTTTATAATTAAGACTCACGTCCATTTATTGAGAACAAGATTTACCTCAAAAGAACGCAGCTGAAAATATTGGAAGAAGTTTTGTGTTTTGCCCTATTCATTCTTTACAATGTCACATTGAGAAGAGGGCGTTTGTTTTCTGTTACTTCAATGACCAGGATACAGAGGAATGGATTCAAAGGGCAGGAAATCAAATTCCACCTGAATATTAGAAAGAACTTCCTGATGGTAAGAGCAGTTCGGCAATGGAATAGGCTGCTGCCTGGGTGTTGGGTGGCGTTTCCCTCTCTGGAGGTTTTAAAGCAGAGGCTGGATGGCTATCTGTCAGGAGTGCTTTGATGTGTGTTACTGCCTGGGAGAAGGAGGTTGTCCTTGTGTCTTTCAACTCATATGATCCTATGATTTTAGATATGTGTTCCTACATGGCAGAGGGTTGGACTGGATGACCATTGTGGTCTCATCCAGTTCTCTGAATGTATGAGCCATTTCCAGCTTGAATGTTATTGTAAACCATATCCATAGTACGTGAGAATGGAAATAATAGCTCTCTTGTTCTGAACTCAAAGAGGTTCCTGTTCTTTTACGCAGAGTGTTCAAGGAATAGTAAGGCAGTTTAGACCAATGAGACACTTTAGAGACCAAATTTGGTTTCGACACTATTCATGTAAAATTTATTGAAATACAATCAATCACAGAATCATATCATAATCACATCAAGGGAGAGCTCTTGAGCACACACACATTCACGCATACTAACGCACACACAGGCCTCCTCCGGTGAAGATGATCAGTCTTTTCCGAGGAGATGCGGATGTTCCGTTGCCATGGATCAGGAAGTGTGCATGCTCTTGGGGTCCCCTGCATTTATAGGCAAAAATCATTTTTTCTTCTTTTTAATAATCAGGTTGTTCTGTTCCTTTCAAGTCTTTGTTCTCTTCAACTTCAGGACATTCGCATACCAGGCCTCATGACTTATGGGGTACCTCCTGCACACTCCTTACTTGTTTGACCTCACACCTTATTGTTCACTGTTGTTCAGTTATGCTTTGCTGCCTCCTCGCTTCAACTGCCAAGGCCGTCCCGTATCATGCCTTGTGAGAACTCCATGTTGGTTTTTCTTCAGGCCTGTTTCTTCTGCTCCTTTACATGCATTCAAACATTCATTCTTTACACTCTCACTATAAACACTTCTCTTCTTTGTTGAGGTCTCACTCTTAATTATAGTTTCAGTCTTTTGCCTTGCAGGACAATCTGGCGAAAAAGGAGGTTTTTTTGAGACTTTGACCCAATAGAGATGGAAAAGGAAGAATCTGCTGGTCTTGAAATAGGAAACTGCCTTCTTGATGTTCAAGCTGAGGGCAATGGAGGATTCTGGGAAGGAAGCACACAGCACAGCCTGAGAAAAGAAGTGCTGGGTTCAGATCTATGTCGCCAACACTTCAGACAGTTCTGCTACAAAGAGGCTGAAGGTCCCAGGAAGGTTTGCAGCCAACTTCACTGGCTCTGCTGCCAGTGGCTGGCGCCAGAAACACACGCCAAGGCTCAGATGCTGGACCTTCTGGTCCTGGAGCAGCTCCTGGCTGTCCTTCCTTCAGAAATGGAAAGCTGGGTCCGGGAGTGTGGGGCAGAAACCACTTCCCAGGCCTTGGCCTTGGTGGAGGGCTTCCTTCTGAGTCAGGAAGAGGAGGAGCAGGAAGTGCAGCAGGTGAGAAGGTTTCATTCTGGTACTTTTAAAAGACTAGGATTATTCTCTAACAGATTTGTTTCACCCCTTTTCGTGATACTTTCTTAAGTATCATGAGTCGCCTCTGGGATGAGAGGGGTATATAAATATGGTAAATAAATAAATAATAAGTGTGGACCTTGTCTTCTATTCCTTTTTTGATGCTCATTTATTGGTCCTGATTGTTTCTTCCCATTGCAGGACTTGATTTTGAAAGGAGCAGCTGAGGCAGAGAAGGGTCGTTCTGAAACCGAGTGGGTCATTCCAGACAAGGACAGAGTCTCCGCCTCTAGAGGTAAGACATGGAACAAGGCTCTTAGCTCTCTTCACCCTGGCTTCCTGATCCCAAATATGCTGAAGACATGTCAGAAGTATGAATTGAGTTGCTATATATGTTCAGCATTTTGAACTCACACGTGGGTGAGGGAAGAAAGAGGAAATTATCATTTTTGTCATTGTCATCCTCCCTTTCCCCCCACAAAATTGGGAGTCAAAGTAGTTCACGATTTGAAAGCATAATACAATAAACATCCAAAAAGTAAATATTAGAGTACAAACAGTCCCCCAGTTACAAACATCTGACTTACAAATGACTCATAGATAAGAACGGAGGTGAGACAACAAGAAGGTTTTTTCGTGTCAGGAGCAACTTGAGAAACTGCAAGTTGCTTCTGGTGTGAAAGAATTGGCAATCTGCAAGGACGTTGCCCAGGGGACGCCCGGATGTTTGATGTTTTTACCATCCTGTAGGAGGCTTCTCTCATGTTCCCACATGGGAAGCTAGAGCTGAGATGGGAGCTTACCCCGCTCTCTGGATTAAAACCATCAACCCATCAGTCAGAAGTTCAGCCGGAACAAGAGTTTAACCCATATGGCGGTGTGGACTCAGATAACCCAGTTCAAAGTAGATATTGTGGGATTTTCTGCCTTGATATTCTGGGTTATATGTCTGTGTGGAAAGGCCCAGCATTTCCTGCCACCTTCAACATGTATGTGTTTAATTTAATGTTTTCTGTGTTTTAATGACTAAGGGAAGACTTCAGTGAGAAATAGAAGGATTGCCATGTGACGTGCCCTTTCTCCTTTTGTGTTCTTTACTGCAGAGAGAACAAAGGCCTGGACAACACACATGACACCATCTCACAATCCTTTTGGTGTAGCTTCAATGAGACTGGAAAAGGTAGGGATCCCTGGAGGGCACAGAACCAAACTCCTGGGTTTGAGAACTAGCTCATTGTTTACCTAAGCTCATTGTTTACCTAAGTAGGGAACCTCGCCTATTTCAAGTAACCTTTCTTTCTCCAGGTGACCTTTGAAGAGGTGGCTGTGTTTTTCACAGAGGAGGAGTGGGCCTTGTTGAGCCCAGGACAGTGGGCCCTGCACAGGGAAGTGATGGAGGAGAATTTGGGTCTGGTGTCCTCTCTGGGTAAGTCCAACAGGTCTCATTTCTGGGGGTTGGTCACTAGAAGTTCTAAGCTGACAGAACTTTATGACAGAGGGCCAGAGGTTTAGCACAGCTGGTAAATCATCAGCAATTATAAGATCTCTCAACAAAAAGGTTGCAAGTTCAAAGCCCCAGGTTGGTGTGAGCTGCCAACTGTCAGCCTAGCTCATTGTTTACCTAAGCAATTTGAAAATAGCTTTAGCTGTGATTAAAGAAATTAGGTACCGCAAAAAGCAGGGGAGGATTTTACGACACCATAAAGAAAGAAGATCAGAAAATGCTGGGCGACCAAAAGGAAGGAGGAAGTCCTGATGGCTCTTCGTCATAGAGGATAGAACAACAGCACCCCCGGACTTGAGCCCAACCTTCCATGGCACCTAATTCTGTTCTGTTTGTCTGTTTGTCTATACAAAGCGGCATTGAATGTTTGCCGTGTATGTGTTCTGTGATCCGCCCTGAGTTTCCTTTGGGGTGAGAAGGGCGGAATATAAATAAAGTGTTATTATTATTTATCCAGCTTTGGTCAGGAGTTGTAATCTAGTGATGTACCACTGTGTTTTGGCAGAGAAGAGTAAAGACCTTGTAAAATTACAACTCCTATGGTTCATAGCATTGGCCAGTGGCCCTTATAGTGGTGTCAGGCTGCATTAATATTTCAATATAGATACATCCTTGGAGAAAAGATAAGGATTTAAGATAAGACCCCATCTCTGTGGGGCTCTGAGCACTTTTTTTCTTCCTTTCAGGTGGAGAGGAGCAGCTGAGTGAGATGGAAGAGAAACCATTAAAGGTGTCATCCAAAAGATCCAAATGTCAACAAATGGAAGAGAATGGAAGAAGCCCTGATTCACAACAGAAGAGGAAGAACAAAGCATCAGCTTCTGTGATCTGGGAAATCTCAGCCCAAGAAACGACACGAAAAGGAATAGGAAAGAATACATACATTTGTCTTCTGTGTGGGAGAAGCTTCTGTTTGAAAGCAAACCTCAACTCCCATGTGAGAACTCACACATGGGGAACTCCTTTCAATGATGACAAGTGTGGAAAGATCATCAGCGTGAGGAAAGCCCTGATATCCCATCAAAGAACTTACTTGAGGGAGAAACCATTTAAATGCTTGGAGTGCCGAAAAAGCTTCCGTCGGAAGGCCCACCTCGCTTATCACCAGGCGACTCACACCAGAGAGAAATCATTTAAATGCTTGGAGTGTGGAAAGAACTTCAATCAGAAGTCACTCCTCATTTATCATCAGAGAAGTCACACAGGAGAGAAGCCATTCAAGTGCTTGGAGTGCGGGAAGACCTTTGGTCAGAAAGCTCTTCTCCGTTGCCACCAAGCGACGCACAAAAGGGAGAAGGCCTTTCAGTGCTGGGAGTGTGGGAAAGGTTTTGCCCAGAAGACGCACTTCATGCGCCATCAGGAGTCTCACAGGGGAGAGAAGCCCTTCCAATGCTTGGAATGTGAGAAAAGCTTCAGCCGGAGACACTCTCTTTCAAGCCACCAAGCCATTCACACAGGGGAGAAACCATTTGAATGCTCGGAGTGCGGGAAGCGCTTCAAGCGGAAGACGGAGCTCACTTCTCACCAAAGAGTCCACACGGGGGATAAACCGTTCCAGTGCTTGGAATGTGGAAAGAGCTTCCGGCGGAAGATATACCTCACCTATCACACGGCCGTCCATACAGGACAGAAGCCATTTCAATGCCTGGAGTGTGGGAAGGGTTTCATCCAAAAGACGCATCTCATTTGTCACCGAGCGATTCACACGAGGGAGAAGTCGTTCAAGTGCTTCGAGTGCGGAGAGAGCTTCACCGAGAAGTCGCTCCTCATTCAGCATCAAAGAGGTCACACAGGGGAGAAACCCTTTAAATGCTCCGAGTGTGGAAAGAGCTTCAGTCATAAGTCACTCCTCACTTGCCATGAAGTAGTTCACTCAGGGGAGAAGCCGTTTGAATGCTCGGAGTGTGGAAAGTGCTTCAGCCGGAAGACGGAGCTCACTAACCATCAGAGGACTCACTCGGGGGAGAAACCCTTCCAGTGCTTGGAGTGTGGAAAGAGCTTCAGCCGGAAGACAGAACTTACTTACCATCAGGCAACTCATACCGGGGAAAAGCCATTCAAATGCTTGGAATGTGGGAAACGTTTTGTCCAGAAGAGATGCCTCACTCGTCATGAAGTCACTCATTTGGAGGAGAAGCCCTTCAGATGCTTGGAGTGTGGAAAGAGCTTTGGTCGGAAGGCGCTCCTCGCGTCTCATCAGACAATTCATTCGGGAGAGAAACCTTTTCAATGCTTGCAGTGCGGAAATGTTTTCGGTTGGAAGATAAACCTAATTCGCCACCAAGCAACTCATATAAAAGAGAAACTTTTTGCATGTTTACAGTGTGGAAAGAGCTTCAGTCAGAAGAAGTATCTCACCTGTCACCAAGCGACACACACCGGGCAGAAACCGTTTCGGTGCGCACAGTGTGGATATTGTTTCAATCAGAAGTCGCACCTCGTTCGTCACCAAGCAACTCACACTGGGGAGAAAATGTTTAAGTGCTCGCAATGTGGAAAGAGCTTTAGTCAAAAGACTGACCTCACATACCATCAGAGAAGCCACACAGGGGAGAAACCGTTTTGCTGCTTGGAGTGTGGGAAAAGCTTCAGTCGGAAGACACACCTGACTTGTCACCAAAGGATTCACACAGGGCAGAAACCTTTCACGTGCTTGGAGTGTGGAAAGAGCTTCAGTCAGAAGGCAAACCTCACTTGTCATCAACAAAGACACACGGGGGAGAAGCCTTTTCGGTGCTTGGAGTGTGGAAAGAGCTTCAGCCAAAAGTCACTCCTCGTTTGCCATGAACGAAGCCACACCGGGGAGAAGCCCTTTCAGTGCTTAGAGTGTGGGAGGAGCTTCGGTCAGAAGTCACGCCTCGCTCATCACGAAAGGAGCCATACCGGGGAGAAGCCCTTTCAGTGTTTGGACTGCAGGAAGTGCTTCAGTCGGAAGGCAGACCTCACTTGTCACCAGCGTAGCCACACTGGAGAGAAACCATTCCGGTGCTTGCAGTGCGGAAAGAGCTTCAGCCGGAAGACAGAGCTCACTTGCCATCAAAGGATTCATACTGGAGAGAAGCCATTTCAGTGCTTGGAGTGTGGGAAGACATTCGTTCAGAAGACGCACCTCACGCGTCATCAAACAACTCACATAGAATCATAGAGTTGGAAGAGACCTCCAGTCCAACCCTATTCTGCCAAGAAGCAGGAAGATCACATTCAAAGCACTCCCGACAGATGGCCATTCAGTCTCTGTTGAAAAGCCTCCAAAGAAGGAGCCTCCACCACACTGGGGCAAAGGGTTCCACTGCTGAACAGCCTTCACAGTTAGGAGGTTCTTCCTCACGTTCAGGTGGAATCTCCTTTCCTGTAGTTTGAAGCCATTGTTCCATAGCGTCCTAGTCTCCAGGGCAACAGAAAACAAGCCTGATTCCTCCTCCCTATGACTTCATAGAATCATAGAGTTGGAAGAGACCTCGTGGGCCATCCAGTCCAATCCCATTTGGCCAAGAAGCAGGAGGATCATATTCAAAGCACTCCTGACAGATGGCCATCCAGTCTCTGTGGAAAAGCCTCCAAAGAAGGAGTGTCCACCACACTCCGGGGCAGAGAGTTCCACTGCTGAACAGCTTTCACAGTTAGGAGGTTCTTCCTCACATTCAGGTGGAATCTCCTTTCTTGTAGTTTGAAGCCGTTGTTCCATTGCGTCCTAGTCTCCACGGCAGCAGAAAACAAGCCTCCTCCCTATGAATTCCCCTCACATATTTATACATGGCCCTCATCTTGTCTCCTCTCAGCCTTCTCTTCTTCAGGCTAAATATGCCCAGCTCTTTAAGGCTCTCCTCATAGGGCTTGTTCTCCAGATCCTTGATTATTTGTGTCATCCTCCTCTGGACAAATTCCAGCTTAGAGTCAACATCTCCCTTCAATTGGACACAGTGTGATTCCAGGTGTGGTCTAACCAAGGCAGAATAGAGCATGGGTAACATGACTTCCCTGTATCTAGACACTAGACTCCTATTTACAATAGCCAACATCCCATTGGCTTTTTTTTTGCTGCCGCATGACATTGTTGGCTCATGTTTAACTTGTCCAGGAGGACTCATGTGGGATTACCAATTTCCATTGAAGTAGAGACATTATATTTATTTATTTATTTATTTATTTACGACATTTATATGCCACCCTTCTCACCCCGAAGGGGACTCAGAACGGCTTACAAGTCATAAGTATATACAACATACAACATACTACATAATACATAACTAGCATAGTATTATTACATCATTCATAACACTAGTACTACATAATATTACATTATCGCTAGGGGAGGGGCGCTGATGTCACAGGGGACAAGATGGCAATGTCCTCCCAGCTCCCCTTCTTTATTCTGGCCCCAGAGTGGCCGTTGGTGCTGGGGGAGGCATTGCTAGCTTCTTTGGAGCTCTGCAGGATTCTAGTTCACTGTCATAGCTGTCATAGCTGTCATTTGGGCAAATGGAAGCCACATTGCCTCTCTTCCATTCACCTTTGGTAACATTTATATGGCTTCTGTTATGTTAGGTCGGAAGGCATCCAAAACAACATTTTCAACTGTGTTTTGATTCCTGCTTTGGCTGTAGAACTGTACACTTCATAGAATCAATCATGGAATCAAAGAGTTGGAAGAGACCTCATGGGCCATCAAGTCCAACCCCCTGCCAAGAAGCAGGAATATTGCATTCAAATCACCCCTGACAGATGGCCATCCAGCCTCTGTTGAAAAGCTTCCAAAGAAGGAGCCTCCACCCCACTCCGGGGCAGAGAGTTCCACTGCTGAACGGCTCTCACAGTCAGGAAGTTCTTCCTCATGTTCAGATGGAATCTCCTTTCTTGTAGTTTGAAGCCATTGTTCTGCATCCTAGTCTCCAGGGCAGCAGAAAACAAGCTTGCTCCCTCCTCCCTGTGGCTTCCTCTCACATATTTATACACTTGTACCATCATTGAGTCCCAGTAACTTGCCCTTAAATCCTCGAAGATTTATTTATGATTTTACTTCAGTGCATGGAGTGTGGAAAATATCTCCATCAAGACCGATCTCACATCACATCAAGAAAATTGTGTAAGAATTTAGCAGGTGTAAAGTGCTATAGTAGGAAAGGCTCTTCACGTCACCTAAAAGAAGCGACATCAAAGGCCTGGTTTTTTTTTTTTGTCCTATTTAAAACTAATATATTGAACTTAAATTAATAGGTTATTTTTCAGTTATGCAGGAGTTGTTGTACACAATATTTAAACTTTTGCGAATATGACAAATAAAAACAAATACTGTAAAATTTGCTGCAAATAGTTACTCTGAAAGACAAATCTGTTTCAAGTTTCTACGTATTAGATAATACACAAATTGGATAACAAATATTTTTCTCATAGAATCATAAGGATTGGAACAGATAACAAAGGCAACTGTGGTCAACCCCATGTTATGCTATCCTTATTATACAATGTTATACTAGAGAGCAACCACGGGCAAACTTCAGCCCTCCAGGTATTTTGGACTTCAACTCCGATAATTCCTAAGAGTCTGATGGAATTTGGGGAAAATAGATCTTGACATTTGGGAGTTGTAGTTGCTGGGTGTACAGAAGTGATTATAATAATATGATTATAATTGTATTTATGTTTGCATTGGTTGCCCTAAGGCTGGAGCGGCCTAGCTGTGAGGAGTGTGTTGCCATGGAAACGATGCTGCAGAGGAGTGGGAGGAGCTTAGAGAAAAGTGTTTTTGAAAAGCGACAGTTAAGAGTCAGTCAGGTTGGAGACTCTGAGAAGGGAAGAGTCAGGTTGGAGACTCTGAGAAGGGAAGAGTCAGGTTGGAGAGAGAGGAGTGAAGAGTTAGGTTAGGAGGAGTGAACAGTCATGTAGAGAGAAAGTGGGAAGTAAAGAAACAGTGTTCGTGAATAGTCAGAGATTTCTTCAGTTAGGAAAGCTGAAGAGGAAAACCTTATTAGTTTCTTTAGTTAGAAAGAACTAACAAAGGCTTGTTTAGATCCCTAGTTAAAAGAACTAGAGATCTGGTGTTTGATCATAGAAGAATCAAACGGGGAGACTATTCACCACAGTAAAACATTGTTTATTGAAGTGCTTCACCACAGCAAGAGTTTCATAAGTTGTAACATCGAAAGTCTGAACTGTATCACAACCAAGTTACATGTATCGTTCTCTAAGTATTTGCCAAGCTTAACATCAAACTGCAACCATACGCTTTGTTTCAAATAAACTTGTTCTCTTTGGTTTTTAAAACTGCCTCACCTCCATTTATTCTACGCTCGGTGTACCCAATCTACCATAATTACCTCACAACACAAATAGGGTGGCATCCAGTGGTATTAATACAAGAGCCTTTTACAAATTGGTGCCGGCCTGTAGCTACTCCTTTAAAAACTGGTAGCAGTTTTTGTGTAGTTCCTCCTTTACAATCAGGTGGCAGCTTTTGTAGTGGACTCCTTTGCACTGGGATTTATTGTTCACCTACAATCAAAGAGCATTTTGAACCCCACCAATGATAGAATTGATCCAACCTTCCCAACAGAACCCTCATGACCAACAGAAAATACTGTGTTTTCTTACGGTCTTTGGCGATCCCTCTGAAGCCCCCTTGCAACCTCCCCAGGGGTCCCGACCCCCAGGTTGAGAAACACTGATCTAGGCAGTCCCCATGTTATGAACAAGGTTGGTTCTGTAGGGTTGTTCTTAAGTTGAATGTGTATATATTATCTTTGAATAGCACATAGGTTAACATACTTATGGAGATGGTTTTGCTGCATAATGCCCCTGTTCAGACGATTTTGTCTCACTTTCTGTCCCTGTGACAATTGGATTTGGAAAAAAATAGCTTATTGTGGGAATAAGGATTGATTTATTTATTTTGTCGTGTCAGGAGTGACTCCTGGTGTGAGAGAATTAGCCGTTTGCAAGGACGTTGCCCAGGGGACGTCTGGATGATTTGATATTTTTATCATCCTTGTGGGAGGCTTCTCTCATGTCCCCGCATGAGGAGCTGGAGCTGATAGAGGGAGCTCATCCGCCTCTCCCCAGATTCGAACCTGTGGCCTGTTGGTCTTCAGTCCTGCCGGCACAGGGGTTTAACCCACTGTGCCACCAGGGGCTCCACATAAGGATTGATGATCAAGCTTCAGTAGAGACACCTTTTCCTCATGCTGATGATCGTGTCGTACCTTTTCCTCGTCATAAGAACTCTTCCAGGAGTGAATTTCCCTTCCAAGGGGTACACTTTTCTCACTTCCTATTGTCTCGCCCCCATTCTTAACCATGAGTCGTTTGTATGTTGGATGTTTGTTAAGTGAGGGACTGCCAGTAAAGTATACATACTATATGTGTGTGTATATAGTTCTATATAGTAGGTAACGGTAAAGATTTTCCCCTGACATTAAGTCCAGTCATGTCCAACTCTTGAGTTGGTGCTCGTCTTTATTTCTAAGCTGAAGAGCCGGCGTTGTCCATACATATAGCTACTGATCTACTCACATTTGCATGTTTTCAAATTGTTAGGTTGACAGAAGCTGGGGCTAACAACAGGAGCTCACCCTGCTCCCCGGATTCGAACCTGCGACATTTCGATCAGCAAGTTCAGCAACTCAGTGTTTTAACCCAATGTGCCATCTGGGGCTCCTTCTATATAGTTGTAGCTACAGTTATTAACCGTTGCAAAGATATGAAGTAACTCCAGATGTATGTGAGTTAAGGAAGAAAGTGCAAAAGCAAGGCTAGTTGCTGTGTGTCTTCAAGTCATTCCTGACTTAGAACAACCTAAGACAAGCCTATCATGTTTGTGTTATTATTAATTTTTGCAAGATTGAGTGAGAGGCCTTTGCTTCCTGAGGCTGAGACAGTGTGGTCTGCATAAAGTCCCTTAAACACAGCTAGGCGTGAATATAAATCGACCATATTTCCAAAAGCACTTTTTGAAAAAAGTAAATGGCAAGAAAATGCACATCAATCAGGACTTCAAGTTGCTCTTTTGACCATTTAACAAGATAGATGGCTGTTTACCTGAATTACATTACATATACACGTAAAGATACAACTCAGTGTTTCATTTCCTGTTTCATATATAAGCCTGAAAATGGCTTTCAGTCTCCTTTGCAGAGTATAAATAATAATAATAATAACAATAGTAAGAATATAATAATATAATATAATAATAATATATGCCTGAAAACTGCTGTCAGACTCCTTTGCGGAGTATAAATAATAACAATAATCTAAATAATAATAACAGTAAGAATATAATATAATTATATTATAATATAATAATATAAGCCTAAAAACTGCTTTCAGTTTGCTTTGCGGAGTATTATTATTATTAATAATAATAACAATAGTAAGAATATAATATAATATTATATAAACCTGAAAGCTGCTTTCAGTCTCCTTTGCAGAGTATAAATAATAATAAAAATAAGAATAAAATATAAAATATAATAATAATAATAATAATAATAATAATAATAATAATAATAATATAAGCCTGAAAACTGCTTTCAGTCTCCTTTGCGGAGTATTATTAATAATAATAATAATAATAATAATAATAATAATAATAATATAATATAATAATAATAATAATAATAATAATAATAATAATAATAATATATTATATAAGCCTGAAAACTGCTTTCAGTCTCCTTTGCGGAGTATTAATAATAATAATAATAATAATAATAATAATAATAATAATAATATATTATATAAGCCTGAAAACTGCTTTCAGTCTCCTTTGCGGAGTATAAATAATATAATAGTAAGAATATAATATTATAACATAATATAAGCCTGAAAACTGCTTTCAGTCTCCTTTGCGGAGTATAAATAATATAAATAATATAATAGTAAGAATATAATAATACTATAATATAATATAAGCCTGAAAACTGCTTTCAGTCTCCTTTGCGGAGTATTAATAATAATAATAATAATAATAATATTAAGAATATAATATAATATTATATAAGCCTGAAAATGCTTTCAGTCTCCTTTGCAGAGTATTAATAATAATAATAAGAAGAATAAAATATAAAATATAATAATAATATTATATAAGCCTGAAAACTGCTTTCAGTCTCCTTTGCGGAGTATAAATAATAATACGAATAATAATAATATAATAATAATAATAATATTATATTATATAAGCCTGAAAACTGCTTTCAGTCTCCTTTGCGGAGTATAAATAATATAAATAATATAATAGTAAGAATATAATAATATTATAATATAATATTATATAAGCCTGAAAACTGCCTTCAGTCTCCTTTGCGAAGTATAAATAATAACAATATTATTAATAATAATAGTAAGAATATAATATAGTAATAATATAAATCTGAAAACTGCTTTCAGTCTCCTTCGCTAAGTATAAATAATAATATTATTAATAACAATAGTAAGAATATAATATAATAATATTATATAAGCCTGAAAACTGCTTTCAGTCTCATTTGCGGAGTATAAATAACAATATTAATAATAATAATACTGTAATAATAATAATAGTAAGAATATAATAATATTATAATATAATATAAGCCTGAAAACTGCTTTCGGTCTCCTTTGTGGAGTATAAATAACAATATAAGTAATAGTAATAATATAATAATATATAATATTTCTAATATTATAATGTAATACAATATAGTACTAATAATAATAATAATAATACAATATTATAATTATATATTTTATATTACATGTAATATTGCTAATAATATTATAATGGTATAGTACAATATAGTAATATATAATACTGATATTGTACTATGCTAATAATATATTGTATGTATGTGTGTGTATATATATATATATATATATATATATATATATATATATATATATATATATATATATATATATATATATATATGCGCTCTGAGTCCCCTTCAGGGTGAGAAGGGCGGAATATAAATGTCATAAACATAAATTTCCTGCCTTTCCTCCCTTGTGACGTAACAATCCGCCCCCCTCCCCTTTTGGAACATTCCGCTCCCCCTCCTTTTTTTTGTAAAGTCCAGCGTTCCATCTCGCTTCTCAAACGCGGATACCGAGGGCCGGCTGTATATAGAGAGATCTCCGCAACCGCCTTTGTAGCGGGAGAAGGACGTCATCACGAAAGCCCCGCCCCCTTGTGGCCTTGTCCCCGCCCCCGGAAACTGAACTTTCTCACGCTCTCCTCCCTCCCTCCCTTCCTCCCTCCTCCCCCGCCAAGCAAGTGAGGCACTCCGGGCTATTGTGCGGCGCTCTCGGGGTGAGTTGGAACGCTGAACTTCACAAACAAAAAAAAGGGGGGGGGGGGGGAACCGGAATGTTCCAAATGGCAACGGGAAGGCGGGGGGACTGGGTTCTTGCATCACAGGGGAGGAGTAAAGGGGAAAGAAGCAGGAAAGGGAGCAGAGCAGCCCCAAGGAGGGGGGTGTGCTTTTGTATGCGTGTATATTTATGCATATATATATATATATATATATATATATATAATACATACACATATATGTGTGTTTGCCCCATATCAGTGTGTGTGTGTCCAAAAGCATCATTTAAATAATAAATCATGCTTTTATATATATATATATATATATATATATATATATATATATAATATTAATAATATATAATATAATATATCATTCTTAATATACAATAATATATTAATATTATTATTATATATTATTGTTATATAATAATAATAATAATATAATGTTGTAAATATACATGTGTAAATTATACATATGTGTGTGTGTTTGCCCCATATAATAATAATAAGCTTTATTTATACCCCATTTCAGAGTGTGTCTCCAAAAGCATCATTTAAATAATAAATCATGCTTTTATATTAATATATATAATATAATATATCATTCTTAATATATAATAATATATTAATATATATGTTCTATAATAATAATTATAATATAATATAATGTAAATATACATATATGTGTGTGTTTGATCTATATAATAATAAGCTTTATTTATACCTCATATCAGAGTGTGTGTCCAAAAGTATCACTTAAATAATAAATCATGCTATATATATGTGTGTGTATGTATATATATATATATATATATATATATATATATATATCTTAATAAATGTTAATTATATTAATAATGATTTTTTATGTCTTAGCTTCCTCTCCTCAAGGCTTTTAAATAATATTTTAAAGTGGGTTGTTGTAGGTTTTTTCGGGCTATATGGCCATGGTCTAGAGGCATTCTCTCCTGATGTTTCGCCTGCATCTATGGCAAGCATCCTCAGAAGTAGTGAGGTCTGTTGGGACTAGGAAAAAGGGTTTATATATCTGTGGAATGACCAGGATGGAACATCAGTTGAAACATTCACACCTAGCTCCCACCCTGGTCATTCCACAAATATATAAACCCTTTTTCCTACTTCCAACAGACCTCATTACCTCTGAGGATGCTTGCCGTAGATGCAGGCAAAACGTCAGGAGAAAAGGCCTCTAGACCATGGCCATATAGCCCGAAAAAACCTACAACAACCCAGTGTTTCCGGCTATGAAAGCCTTCGACAATACATTGAACATTTTAAAGATCTAGACAGAGAGTACTAATGGATGTTTATGCATTGTCATAGATTTTTAATGACTTTGATGCTTTAGCTATTTATCTTTAGCAGTTTTGAGTCCCCTTTGGGGAAATAAAGTGGGGTATAAATAAACATAATAATAATAATAATAATAATAATAATAATAATAATAATTCATTTTTAATATTCCTATATTTAATTCAATTTTAATTCTTATATACTTGGGGTTTGTAATTTTATTTATTTATTTATTTACACTATTTATACCTCGCCTTTCTCTGGCCAAAGCGGACACAAGTCGGCTTATATAGAGGCAGTAATTCAATGCACTAAAACATATGCAATTTCAAAATATTAAAATTAAATTAGAATGAATACATATTACTTTCCATATTAAAAACATGCCATCAATAATCGTAGTCCAAGCCATTCCATAGTCCGGGACCCAGCACTGGGACCCAGCTATCATACTATCACCCGTTTTGGTTTGAGTTTCAGTCTTTATCAGTCTCTTCAACGCTATAGAGCTCTGTACAACTCTCCTTGAGAACGGTCTCCTTCCAGCTGTCACCTTCAATGGTCATTCCTCAACTGTCACCTTTGAACTGTGTTCCAAAAAGTCCCTGATATGGTCACATAGTCTGCAGCCCCTCTCCCAACCTCAAGAACATAGAGTTAGGAATAATAATAATAATAATAATAATAATAATAATAATAATAATAACGACCACCGTGGCCAAGTCAGTCTTTTGAAGATACATATACACTTCAGTAACCAAACAGCATATTATATGCAGACAAATCATTAAACCAAAGAGGCTCGAGAAGGTTGCCTATTTCCCACAGCCCTTCTCAACCAAACAAGCTGACTCTAGTCCCATCTTGACACATAGACCTTCAAAATTAATGAGCACTTACATGGAAAGATGTTGATATAAGAGTAAAACACATTAAGAAAACTATTTTTGTATCCACCTCGAAGGTGAGTCCAACTACATTAAAATTCATAAACAACACCATGAAAACATTGAAAATGCATCTATATACAAAGATGGGTCTGGAGAATAAATCCTATGAGGAGAGGCTTAAAGAGCTGGGCATGTTTAGCCTGTAAAAGAGAAGGCTGAGAGGAGACATGATCAGGGCCATGGATCAAGATGTGAGGGAAAGTCATAGGGAGGAGGGAGCAGGCTTGTTTTCTGCTGTCCTGGAGACTAGGACACAACAAGCCTGCTCCCTTCTCCCTATGACTTCAAACTACAGGAAAGGAGATTTTGCATTGAGGCGACACTAGGGGCTGCGCAGTGGTGGTGGGAGTGTGGAGGGATGGGTGTGTTGTTTTTGTGTTGTGTGCTGGAGAAGTCACTTTCCCCCCGTCCTAAACTGAAAGCCTACCCCACTGTTCATTCTTTTTGGGTTCCCCTCAATTACATATTTTCTTTCCTACCTCACCCAGAGTTTTATCATTTTACCTCGTCCATTCGCACTGCCCATTCTGTTGGATTTTATATTGTGTTAATTTGTTTTATTTATTTTATTTTGCTACCGTATGTGTTTTATCTTGATGTAAGTATTTATTGTCAGCATAATGTATTTTATTTTGCTGTATTGTATCTTTGGGATGGACCTCATGTCAGCTGCCCTGAGTCCCCTTTGGGGAGATGGTGGCAGGGTATAAATAAAGTTGTTGTTGATGATGATGTTTATTATTATTATTATATTTATTACTAGCCGTCCCCTGCCACTCATTGCTGTGGCCCAGTCTGGTGATCAGGAAAATAGTGAGAAGGTGTTGATTTCTTGTGGGAAAACAGTATTTCTTGCTGTTTTTTGGCAGTGTTGATTTGGAGATTGTCTGGTTTGCCTACTCTGGAACATATAATTGTCCTCCTTTAGGGTCCCTTTCAAATCTATGATACTGCATCTGTCATATCTATATATGTGTGTGTCTGCGAATCATATATATCTATCTATATCTATGGCTGGATGGCTCTTTGTCAGGAGGGCTCTGATTATGTTTTCTTGCCCCAATGAAGGGAGTTGGGACTGGATGGTCTTAAGTATTTTCTGTTGGTCATGGGGGTTCTGTGTGGGAAGTTCGCCCCAATTCTGTCATTGGTGAGGTTCAGAATGCTCTTTGATTGTAAGTGAACTATAAATCCCAGTAACTACAAATTCCAAATGTCAAGGTCTATTCCCCCCAAACTCCATCGGTGTTCATATTTGGGCATATGGAGTATTTGTGCCAAGTTTGGTCCCGAGCTGTCATTGCTTGAGTCCACAGTGCTCTCTGGATGTAGGTGAACTACAACTCCCAAACTCAAGATCAATGCCCACCAAACCCTTGTGTTTTCTGTTGGTTATGGGAGTCCTGTGTGCCATGTTTGGTTCCATTCCATCGTTGGTGGAGTTCAGAATGCTCTTTGATTGTAGATGTACTATAAATCCCAGCAACTACAACTCCCAAATGACAAAATCATTTTTTTTGAGTGAAGGACATACATTGGGTTGTTTGGTGTCTTGTGTCCAAATTTGGTGTCAATTCGTCCAATGGTTTTTGAGTTCGGTTAATCCCACAAATGAACATTACATTTTTATTTATATAGATTTAATTTCATTGTACAATGTACAAATTACAATAGAATTCTTCTATGCTATTATGCTTTTTAGGACTCTAGCAAGGAGACCGGCCTGAAGGTTGCTGAGATGAAAATGGAGGAACAAGACCCCATGAGCAGTGTCTTGAGGAACGGCTTTGAGGGACCGTATGTCCTGCAGGCCAGGAATACTAGCGTGTTCCCACAGGAGAGGCTGGAAGAGCGGATTAAAAAGGAGAAAGACGACTGCCACTTCCAGCGGTGGGACCACCAATGGCAGGAGTTCTTGGAGAGGGTTGAGTCTCCTTCTTCCATCTGGGGAGGCACGTCATTAATGGAGGAGGCCGCCCCCTGGGACGACACCAGGGCCTTCCTGGCCTCTTTCGAGCAAGTGGCCAAAGCCTGCCGGTGGCCCAAGGAGGAGTGGGCCGCCCGCCTCCTGCCTGCCCTTCACGGAGAAGCCGAGCAGGCCTTTCACAGCCTGGAGGCCCAAGACCGGGAGGATTACGGGAAGGTCGAGGCGGCCATCTTGCGCCAGGACACCCTCAGGAGGGAGAAGCAGCGGCAGCATTTCCGCCGGTTTTGCTACCGGGAGGTGGAGGGGCCGCGGGGGGCGTACAGCCAGCTGTGGGAGCTGTGCCGCGGGTGGCTGCGGGTGGAGAGGCACTCCAAGGAGCAGATCCTGGAGCTGCTGGTCCTGGAGCAGCTGCTGACCATCTTGCCGCAGGAAATGCAGAGGTGGGTCCGGGAACACGGGCCGGAGACTTGCGCGCAGGCCGTGGCCCTGGCCGAGGAGTTCCTTCTCCGGCAGCAAGAGGACGAAAGAGAGGACAAACAGGTGCGGGGTATACATAGTGGTGCTTTTGATTCACAATAGAGGCAAAACACACAAAGAAGGGTTTTTAAAAACATATTTTATTGTGCTACTAGCCATCCCCTGACAGGCATTGCTGTGGCTCAGTCTGGTGATCTGGAAAATAAAGTGATGAGGAAGTGTTGGTCTCTAATATCTGTACTTTCTTGATGCTTGTGGGTAAACAGTATTTCTTGCTGTTTCTTTGTCAGTGTTGATGTGGAGATTGTCTGGTTTGCCTACTCTGGAACGTGCAGCATATCATTGTCTTTCTTTAGGGGTCCCTTTCAAATCTAGGATACTATATCTGTGTGTGAATCATATATATCTATCTTCTATATCTATGGCTGGGTGGCTCTTTGTCAGGAGGGCTTTGGTTATGTTTTCTTGCCCTGGTGAAGGGAATTGGACTGGATGGCCTTAAATATTTTCTGTTGGTCACGGGGGTTCTGTGTGCGAAGTTTGTCCTAGTTCTGTCATTGGTTGGGTTCAGAATGCTCTTTGATTGTAGATGAACTATAAATCCCAGTAACTACAACTCCCAAATGCCAAGGTCCCCCAAACTCCATCTGTGTTCATATTTGGCCATATGGAACATTCGTGCTAGGTTTGGTCCAGATCTATCATTGTTTGAGTCTACAGTGCTCTGGATGTAGGTGAACTACAACTCCCAAACTCAAGGGCAATGCCCACCAAACCCATCCAGAATTTTCTGTTGGTTGTGGGAGTCCTATGTGCCAAGTTTGGTTCAATTCCATCATTGGTGGGGTTCAGAATGCTCTTCGTTTGCCATTTAGCTTTTCGTCATTTAGCTTTTTGGGGCTTTTAAAGTTCTTCTGCTGTGTTTTTCAGTGTTTTTATGAGTGAAGGACATACATTGGGTTCTTAGGTGTGTTGTGTCCAAGTGATTTTTGAGTTCTGTTAATCCCACAAACGAACATTACATTTTTATTTACATAGATGTAATATTACTAATAATATTACAATATAATGGTATAGTACAATATAGTAATATTTAATACTGATAGTATACTATGCTAATAATATAATATATTGTATGTCTATATATATTGTAAGCCGTACTGAGTCCCCTTCGGGGTGAGAAGGGCAGCATATAAATGTCGTAAATAAATAAATGAATGAATGAATGAATGAATGAATGACCAACAGAAAATACTGGAAGGGTTTTCGTGGACATTGACCTTGAGTTTTGGAGTTGTCGTTCACCTGCATCCAGAGAGCACTGTGGACTCAAACAATGATGGGTTTGAACCAAACTTGGTACAAATACTCAATATGCTCAAATGTAAACAGTAGTTTGGGGAAAATAGACCATGACATTTGGGAGTTGTAGTTACTGGGATTTATAGTTCACCTACAATCAAAGAGCATTCTGAACCCCACCAATGACAGAATTGGGACAAACTTCCCACACAGAACCCCCAAGACCAACAGAAAAGACTGTGTTTTCTGATGGTCTCAGGTGACCCCTCTGACACCCCCCTCGTGACCCCTCTGACAACCCCCAGGGGTTGAGAAATGCTGATCTAGACATTATACTCCTATTGATGCCATCTAAAATCACATTGGCCTTCTCTGCTATCGTGTCAAACTGTTGACTGATGTTCAGCTTGTGGTCTCTTAAGACTCCGAGATCCCTTTCCCGTGGATTGTTTTCAAGCCGAGTGTCACCCTTTCTCTATCTGTGCATTTCATTTTTATGGCCAAAGAGTAGGACTATACAATTAGGTTTTGTTTGTCCAGTGAAATAACATTTCCAGGTTCTGATGTGCCATCTTGGCCTTCAAGCTGTGCTTCTTTCCAGACCATAACTATCCCTCTTATTTCAGATGCTGACACCATTCGTGGAGATGGCTGTGAGTTTCTCGGGTTGTTCATCTGACCTCCGGCCACAACTGCTATGCAGGGAAACCAGACCAAGAAGTGATGCTGTGCTTTTAAGTACGTAGAGCTGCTTACAGACACGTTTTTCAATATAACGAAACTCAGACATGACCACCCTTTGAAGGCTCGAAGGAAGTAGGTGTGTTTGGTCCAAAGATCCTGAAATAGGCTAAACAACCAAATGGTGTGAAATTCCTGTACTGAATATTTTAGATATAAGGTGGCAAGATGTGAATGGTAAGATAAAATGAGAGGCCGAGAAGAACAACAACAATAAAAGGTAAAGGTTGCCACTGACATTAGTCATTCCCGACTCTGGAGGTTGATGCCCATAGTACAAAAAAATAGGATACTTTAATGTAGTGTTTAAACTAATATATTTTAAGTGTGAAGGAAACATATGGGTTCAAATTGCAGGAAAGGAGATTCCACATGAACATTATTCTATGACTCCTTATTAAAATTAAAGCATGCTACATTATGAGAAAGCTTGTTATGATATCCCAGTTTTGCAGAAGAGATCTTTTAAAGAGGGGACTAAAATATTTACTATTCAAGAAAGTGGAGTTAATGCTGTCTATCCAATGCCATTTTCTGAATTAGCGCCCCAAATAACTCAGGATCAGGCCTGAAATCCAAGATGCCAAGGGTGGAAAAATGTGTTGTTGAAGGCTTTCATGGCCAGAATCACTGGGTTGCTGTGAGTTATTTATTATTATATTATTATTATTATTATTATTATTATTATTTACTATAATAATAAGGCGACTCGAGGCGGTTTACATTTGGCAATCAATGCCCCACAAGATAAAATACAGTCAAAAACAATTACATATAGTGTAAACCGTATAAAAACAATAACAATAAACAATTAAAATCATAAAATACATTTCTCAGCGTCTCATCATTAAAATCATTTTCCATCGCATCGTCCTGTTGTTCCATGAGTCTCAATTAATCAGTTATACTGCATCTACAAATGGCTGCTCGAACAGCCAGGTCTTAACTCTCTTTCGAAATGTTAGGAGGGAGGGGGCCGATCTAATGTCCCTAGGGAGGGCATTCCATAGCCAGGGGGCCACCGCTGAGAAGGCCCTG
Source organism: Anolis sagrei ordinatus (assembly GCF_025583915.1). Classification (NCBI taxonomy): domain Eukaryota; kingdom Metazoa; phylum Chordata; class Lepidosauria; order Squamata; family Anolidae; genus Anolis; species Anolis sagrei. Next base: position 300,651,195 of record NW_026845477.1, read on the forward strand.
TCTCTCATTCCTGCCAATCGGATCTGCGAAAAAGGCGGGACCGAGTACAGGGCCTCTCCAGACGATCTTAAACACCTAGATGGTTCATAGGAAGAGATGCATTCAGATGCATTTTCTGGGCTGTATGGCCATGTTCCAGAAGCATTCTCTCCTGACGTTTCACCCACATTTGTAGCAGGCATCCCAACAAAGGAGTCCGCCAGGCAGCAACCAGCCAGGCTTTGAAGCTGCAAGGCCATTCAATGCTAATCAAGGAGGCCAATTGCAACCTTCACTTGCAGACAAGAGTTTTTTCTCTCACCCTGGACATTATTCCACAGATATATAAACCCCACTTGCCTAGTTTCCAGCAGACCCCTCAACCTCTGAGGGTGCCTGCCACAGATGTGGCTGAAATGTCACAAGAGAATGCTTCTGGAACATGGCCATACAGCCTGGAAAACTCACAGCAACCCATTTTTTTTTGGTTGGACTGTTCAATGTGGATCAAATTCTCAACTTTATTGTTTTCTTTTTTTTACTAGATTACACACAAATCGGGGAATGTGAAGAAACTAAGTATCAGCCAGAGAGACCCAAGCAAGCGGAACCACCCAGAAGAAGGGCTGGAGACTTCTTTTCCCAGGTCCATGCCCTTGAAGACGAACATGGATCATTGAAGCAGCTCAGAGACCATTGCTCGAGGATGGCCGGGGAGAGGCCAATCTCCTTCGCGCCTGACAAGGAGTCCTTAAGCAACACCCACGAGTGGCCAAAGCCAAATCCGCACGCTGGGACTGAGGAAGGTTTCAGACAGGGTCCTGGTTTCCATATATGTGAAAAAGCAGACAGCCAGGAGGGTCCCTTCCAGTGTGCGGAGTGTGGGAAAATGCTCAGCCGCAAGGACCACTTGAAGCGACACCAGCGGATCCACATGAGGGAAAACAAAGCGCACCCGTGTTCGTATTCTGACACGTGCTTCCCGCAAAGGCCGGACCTCGTTTTCCACGAGAGACTCCACACGGGGGAGAAGCCACACATGTGCTCGGCTTGCGGGAAGGACTTTAGAAGTACTTGTCAGCTGACGGTTCATGAACGGATCCACACTCGGGACAAGCCATTCAAGTGCTCGGCTTGCAGCAAGGGCTTCAGCCAGAAGGCCAACCTGGCGGTCCACGTGAGGACGCACACGGGGGAGAAGCCCTACAAGTGCTCCATCTGCGAGAAGACCTTCATTCAGAAGTCCCACCTGATGAAGCACGAGAGGATCCACGCCAAGAAGACCTGCAACTGTTTCGCCTGGAAAGAGCTCCCACTGGAAGAGGCGGAAGCATTATGCAAGTCTTCTGTGTGAAGAAAGAACCTCATTTCTAATATGTAGCTTGCTTCCCATGCAAGGCTCAATACTAGAGAAACATGGATAAGTGCTTCCTCTCTCTTCCTATCACAGAATCCACAAGGAGGAAAAATGTGCTGTCGAGGGTTGGAATCATTGGGTTGCTGTGAGTTTTCCGGGCTGTCTGGCCATGTTTCAGTAGCATTCTCTCCTGCTGTTTCTCCTGCATCTATGGCAAGCATCTGTAGAGGTTCTGTTGGCAGTGAAGCAAGTGGGGTGTATATATCTGTGGAGTGTCCAGGGTGGAAGAAAGAACTCTTGTCTGTTTGAAGCAAGTGTGAATGTTGGAATTAGCCAGCTTGATTAGCATTGAATAGTTTTCGCAGATTCTGTCTGCATGCCCCACCATCTCCTAGGTAAACTGAACCACCTAAAGTGGGCTTTACAGGCTAATGGACATCAGACATCAGAAGAGCTGCAAGACCAAGAACAAAGCACGAGAGTCATGGCAAAGATCCACCCAGCAGTGGTAATGAACCTGTGGGTCCCCAGGTGTTTTGGCCTACAACTCCCAGAAATCCCAGCCAGTTTACCAGCTGCTGGATTTCTGGGAGTTGAACGCCAAAACATCTGGAGACCCACAGGTTCAGAACCACGAACCTAGAGGAAAAGTGTTCTTACCATACATCAAGGGAACTACTGAATGCATAGGGAAGCTGATGAAGAAACACTACCTACAAACTATCTACAGACCCACCAAGAAAATTTCACAAATGCTGTGTTCAGTAAAGGACAAGAGGGATCCTTTCACCACTGCAGCAGTCTATCGTATACCATGCAGCTGTGGACAAGTCTACATAGGGAACAACATTGCAGCAACATTGCCCATATGTTTTTATTGGTCTGTACGGTTTTATATTTTATATGCTAATGTGCTGACTGTAAACTGCCTTGAGTCACCTTCGGGCTGAGAAAGGTGGTGTATAAATACGGTAAATAAATACTTGAATCAAAGAATATGAAAGGCACTGCAGACTAAGGCAATCAGAGAGGTCAGCCATAGCAGAACACCTGATGAACCAACCTGGGCACAGCATATTATTTGAGGACACAGAAATGCTGGAACACTCTCACAACCACCATGTCAGACTACACAGAGAAGCCATTGAAATCAACAAACATGTGGACAATTTCAACAGAGAGGAGGACACCATGAAAATGAACAAAATCTGGTTACCAGTATTTAAAAACACCAGAATCAAGACAGTACATAAAGAACACCACTCAAAAATAGGCAAACTCCATGCAGCAAACAATCAGGGCCAGTTAACACTTCCTAAACAAAGGGTTCCTCCTGGCAACAATGACCAGGCTTTGCAGCTGCGAGGCTATTCAATGCTAATCAAGCTTGCTAATTGCAATATTCATATTTGCTTCAAACAGAGATGGGTTCTTTCTCCCACCCTGGACATTTGACAGATATATTTATTTATTTATTTATTTACTTCATTTTTACTAGTCTTTCTCACCCAAGGGGACTCGGGGCGGCTTACAGGTCCAGCAAGGATTCAATGCTGGTAAAAACCAACAATAAACAGTAAAAACATATCCCACAGTTAAAACGATTAAGAGTTAATAATAACTTTATTTGTACCCCGCCTTCATCTCCCCAAGGGGACTCAGGACAGCTAACATGGGGCCAAGCCCAAACGATTACAATAAAACAAAATAAAATACATACAAGACACATGACAACATCAAGTAAAAATACTTACACAATAACATAATAAAATAATAATAACAATAACAATAAAACAGTATGAAAAACAATGCAAGAATTTAGACGAGGGCGAGCTAGGCCAAGCGCGAGGAGTGAATTTTTTTTTTAAACCCATGGGTGAGGTAGATAAATAAAGTGCTGTATTTAGAGAGAGACTCGGGTGGGATAAACAATGAGGTTATTTTAAACAATGTTAATCATATTGTCGAAGGCTTTCATGGCTGGAATCACTGGGTTGTAGGTTTTTTGGGCTATATGGCCATGTTCTAGAAGCATTCACTCCTGACGTTTCACCTGCATCTATGGTAAGCATCCTCAGAAGTTGTGAGATCTTGACCTCACAACCTTTGAGGATGCTTGCCATAGATGCAGGCGAAACATCAGGAGAGAATGCTTCTAGAACATGGCCATATAGCCCGGAAAACCTACAACAATCCAATGAGTTAATCAATAAAACACATAAAACAGTATACAAATTAAAACCATTTAAGGCAGTGGTTCTCAACCTGGGGTCCCCAGATGTTTTTGGCCTTCAACTCCCAGAAATCCTAACAGCTGGTAGACTGGCTGGGATTTCTGGGAGTTGTAGGCCAAAAACATCTGGGGACCCCAGGTTGAGAACCACTGATATAAGGTGTATAATAATAATATGCCTCACTAGCAACAGACCTCTGTAGATGCCACCCACAGATGCAGGCGAAACATCAGGAGAGAATGCTGCTGGAACATGGCCATACAGCTCTGAAAAGTCACAGCAAGCCAATATGAAAAATGTCGAGATCGAATCAGAAGAGATCCCAGGGGCCATCCTGTCTGACCCCATTCTGCAATGCAGGAAGACACAATCAAAACATTCCTGACAGATGGCCATCCAGACTTCATTGAAAAACTTCTAGAGAAGACTCCACTACATTCCCAGGCAGTGGCGTATCCCGTTGCTGAACAGCGTTTACTTCCAGGAAATTCTTCACAATGTTTCAGTGGCATTTCTTGTAGTTTGAAACCATTGCTCCAAGTCCTAGTTTCCGGAGCAGCAGAAAACAAGCTCAATGTGACATCCTTTGGTCCCGCCAGACTTTGTTTCTCCAATCTAAACATACCCAGCTCCTTAAGCCGTTCCTCATAGGGCTTGGCTTCCAGGCCTTTCTCCATTTCGGTCAGCGTTTTGTGGACATCTTCCATGTCTTGAATTCAGTGGCAAGCCAGAGGTTGCAGGTTCAAGCCCTGGCATCTCCATTACGGAGGGGGAAAACACCTGTATCTGTGTATTTAGGTCAATCAAAACACCCAAAATATGCTTTTTTGCAGAAGTTCTTTTCAACCCGGGAGGACGAAAGGAGCCTCCAAACATAAACATACTCGAGAAGTCATGCGACGGTGCAGTTTCGAAACTTTGCAGACTACAGCGGCTTTGTATATTTTTAAAAGGAAGACGATGTAATCCTGAAATGCTTAATAATAATAATAAAAATAATACAGGGTCTGTACTTTAGCATGGAGTTGGATTAGATGGCAAATGCAATGTCTTGTAAACAGTGTATAGAGCAGGCCTGGGCCAACTTGGGCCCTCCAGGTGTTTTGGACTCCAACTCCCACAATTCCTAACAGCCGGTAGGCTGTTAGGAATTGTGGGAGTTGGAGTCCAAAACACCTGGAGGGCCCAAGTTGGCCCAGGCCTGCTCTATACACTGTTATAGAGATATATAGCAACATCCAATGCAATCCTGGCCCACTCTTCCTCAAGCTTCAATTTGTCACTGGCGCCTGGAGGGTTAAGACCAGCGAGTTCCTGGGAGGCCTTGGCTGGAGCGGCGAAGCGGAAGTCGCGTGGCTGTGCGGGCGTGAGTGTTCCGGGGTAGGCCGACTTCCTGTCTGCTGCCTTCTTCCGGAAGTTGTGTAATCCAGGAAGTGCCATTTCTTGTGGAGGGGTTTCAGGTGAGTCTAGGGAAAGTAGAGAGGGAAACAGGGCTCCAAAATTGGGACAGGAATGAAGGGAGGAAGTCATGAAAAGCTCTTCTTGTGAGGGAGGAAAGAGACTGAACAGGAACCGACTTCTAAGAGGCCCAGAGGGCATCTGCACTGCAGAATTAACCCACTTTGATTCCGCTTTGGATCACCTTGGCTCAATACTGTCGAATCATGGGTGTTGTAGCTTCCCAAGGCCTTTAGCCTTCATTGCTGAGCCTTCTCAAGCTACAAGAGAGGAGATTCCACCTGAACATGAGGAAGAACTTCCTGACTGTAAGAGCCGTTCAGCAGTGGAACTCGCTGCCCCGAAGTGTGGTGGAGGCTCCTTCTTTGGAAGCTTTTAAGCAGAGGCTGGATGGCCATCTGTCAGGGGTGATTTGAATGCAATATTCCTGCTTCTTGGCAGAATGGGGTTGGACTGGATGGCCCAGGAGGTCTCTTCCAACTCTTTGATTCTATGATTCCTCAAGCCACAGCTCTCATTATTCCTTAGCATTGTGTCTTGGTATTTCAAAGCGGTGCCAAACTGGGTTAATTCTACAGTATAGAGCAGGCATTGACCAACTTTTCCCCCTCATCCGCTTAAGCACCCCTGACAGATAGACATCGCAGTTAAAATAGTATTGTCGAAGGCTTTCATGGCTGGAATCACTAGGTTCTTGTAGGTTTTTTTCAGGCTATAGGGCCATGTTCTAGAGGCATTTCTCCTGACGTTTCGCCTGCATCTATGGCAAGCATCCTCAGAGGTAGTGAGGTCTGTTGGAAAGAGCTGCAAGACCAAGAACAAGCCACGAGCGTAAAGATGAAGATCCACCCAGAGGAAAAGTGTTCCTGCCATACATCAAGGGAACCACTGACCGCATAGGGAAGCTGATGAGGAAACATAACATACAAACTATCTACAGATCCACCAAGAAAATCCAACAAATGCTACGTTCAGCCAAGGACAAGAGGGATCCTCTCACCTCTGCAGGAGTGTACCGTATACAATGCAGCTGTGGACAAGTCTACATAGCAAGTCTACATAGGGACTACCAAACACAGCATTGCCCAAACACGAATCAAGGAACATGAAAGGCACTGCAGACTACTTCAACCAGAGAAGTCAGCCATAGCAGAGCACCTGATGAACCTGGACACAGCATATTATTTGAGAACACAGAAATGCTGGACCACTCCACAACCACCATGTCAGACTACACAGAGAAGCCATTGAAATCCACAAGCATGTGGACAATTTCAACAGAAAGGAGACCATGAAAATGAACAAAATCTGGCTACCAGTATTAAAAAACTCTAAAATTACAACAGCAAAACAGCAGAGAGGAAACAACCAGGCACATCTTAACACCTCTCAACAGAACATTTTCCCAGGCTCAGCCAAGCCTTCAAATGCTAATGAAGGTGGTCATCTGAAACATTCACACCTAGCTTCAGCAGAGAGCTCTTTGCCCCACCCCAGTCATTCCACAGATATATAAACCCATTTTCCTATTTCCAACAGACCTCACTACCTCTGAGGATGCTTGCCATAGATGCAGGCGAAACGTCAGGAGAAATGCCTCTAGAACATGGCCCTATAGCCCGAAAAAACCTACAAGAACCTAGTTAAAATAGTGTCAAACTGCATTGATCCCACAGTTTTGTTGTTGCACCACGACATAGAAACAGACTCTGTTAAAGAAGTCATACTAAGGGTATCTCTACACCAGGTATGGGCAAACATGGGCCCTACAGGTGTTTTGGACTTCAACTTCCACAATTCCTAACAGCAGGCTTCTCAACGGTGGCCCCTCGGTTGTGGAATGCCCTCCCCAGGGAATTAGATCAGCCCCCACCCTCTTAACATTTTGCAAAAAAGTTAAAACCTGGCTATATAAGCAGGCTTTCCCAAACGCAGTGTAGCTATTAAACTCTGATCTCAGAATGGTTGGACAACGTGACTGGACAATGACTGGTAATGAAATGCAGAGGACTTACGGTTTTTATTATGTTTATTGATATTAATTGTAATGAATTTTTTATCCATGTTAAATCTTTTTTATGTTTAAATTATCTTTGTACTGGGTTGTTGAAGGTTTTTCCGGGCTATATGGCCATGTTCTGGAGGCAATTTTTCTCCTGATGTTTCGCCTGCATCTATGGCAAGCATCCTCAGAGATAGTGAGGTCTGTTGGAATTAGGACAATGGGTTTATATATCTGTGGAATGGCAGGGGTGGGGCAAAGAGCTCTTCTCTGCTGGAGCTAGGTGTGAATGTTTCAACTGATCACCTTCATTAGCATTTGAAGGCCTGGCTGAGCCTGGGAAAATCTTTTGTTGAGAGGTGTTAAGATGTGCCTGGTTGTTTCCTCTCTGCTGTTTTGCTGTTGTAATTTTAGAGTTTTTTAATACTGGTAGCCAGATTTTGTTCATTTTCATGGTTTCTTCCTTTCTGTTGAAATTGTCCACATGCTTGTGGATTTCAATGGCTTCTCTGTGTAGTCTGACATGGTGGTTGTTGGAGTGGTCCAGCATTTCTGTGTTCTCAAATTTGAGTTGCTCTGCCATGAGTTGCCCTGAGGCTGAGAATGGCGGTATAGAAGCATAGTAAGTAAATAAATAAATAAATTGTGGGAATTGAAGTCCAAAACATCTGGAAGGCCGAAGTTAACCCATACCTGGTGTAGAGACACCCTCTGCTATGACTTCTTTAACAGAGTCGGTTTCTATGTCGTGATGCAACAACAACAACAAAACTTATATACCACTCTATCTCCCCAAGGGGACTCAGAGCAGTTTCCAAGTAACATCATCAATACATACAAAGTGAACAACATAGACATAAAATTATCTGAACAACATAGACATAAAATTAGACAATGGAAGCATAAAAAATCACAATAGCACATATATATTTAAAATAATCCTGCCTGTTCAAGGCAATTTAAAAGGCAATGGTTTTCAATGTTGTTTCGCAGCTCTTTCCTGCTCCTACCAACCAATCGCTGGAACTTGAAGGGCGTGAATCGAACCCTTTCTCCTTTTAGATCTTAATCAGGGCTTGTGTTTAATTAGTTTTTGTTACATCATCCAGAAATTTTTGATCACCCACCTTTGCTTTTGCATTGTTTTATTATTGACTGTCAGCTCTGCCTTATGACGGGCCTTGAAGGAGACACCTCCCTGAGTCCCAGTCATCAACTATCCTGAGGTGCATCTACACCAGGCATGGGCAAACTTCAGCCCTCCAGATGTTTGAACCTCAACTCCCACAATTCCGAACAGCTGGTAGGCTATTAGAAATTGTGAGAGTTGAAATCCAAAACACCTGGAAGGCTGAAGTTTGCCCATGCCTGATCTACACTGGGGTTAATGCAGTTCGACACTACTTTGTCATGGCTGTCTGTCAGGGGTGCTTTGATGGTGTATTTCTGCATGGCAAGAAGTTGGGCTAGATGGCTCTTTTGTTGTCTTCTAATTCTATAGCTGAGTTAGATTTTTAAAAATTGGGGTTTGCCCCTCCATTGCTCTAACACACAGGTCACCTTTCTTCCCCAGTGACTTCACAGAGGGCCACTTCATCTAGCAGCAACCTTTGTGGTACAAATAGACAGACATACATACTTTGACTTTTATATATACAGATGGCACAATCAAGTTTTTGCGATTGAAGAGTGGGTGTCATGACTGAGGACATTCTGATGTTCTGAAATACCACCATAATTTCTCCTTGACAGATCAAGGGCTGAGGAGGAGAGAAAGATAACCCCTGGGCATCTGGAAGGCTTCTCATAGGAAAGGGCTGATAAAAATGTTTGAGTGGAGGACTGGTGGGAGTTGCTTTGACCTGAGTTGTCATGGCTACAAGTGAGGGGAATTTGGAATTCAACAGGTAGAAAACTAGAACTTTCTCACAAAAGCTCCATTAGCTTAGGCAATGACAAGCTATTTCCAATATTCTCTTGTGAGTGGCCTAATTTTGCTGAAGTGGTTCTGCAGTACTGTATATACTTGAGTATAAGCTGACCCAAATATAAGCTGAGGGTGGAAAATGCAGCAGCTACAGGTAAATTTCAAAAGAAAAATAGATACCAATAAAATTACATTAATTGAAGCATCAGTAGGTTAAATGTTTTTAAATATTTACATAAAACTGTAATTTAAGATAAGACTGTCCAACTCTGATTAAATCATTACTCTAACCTTCTTCGGTGTAAATGTACTTCCAATAATAATAAAGAGATTAAAATAATAAATGTAACAATAACAATAATAGAGTAAAATAATGGAAATGTACTAATAACTAATAATAGAGCAAAATAATAAATGTAATAATAGTAATAATAGAGTAAAGTAATAAATGTAATAATAACAATAATAAATAGAGAAAAATAATAATAGATCCAACTCAAAGACTCTGACACAAGCCAGTAAAAGTGGTCCCAGTGGTGATTGGCACACTGGGTGCAGTGCCTAAAGACCTTGGCCTGCACTTAAAAACAATCAGCACTGATAGAATTACCATCTGTCAACTGCAAAAGGCCACCTTGCTCAGATTATTTGCCAGTACATCACATAGTCCTAGACACTTGGGAAGTGTACAACGTGAAATCCAATACAACAGCCAGCATAGTGATCTTGTTTGCTGTGTCCATATCTTGTTGTGTATCAAATAATAAAGACTAAAATAATAAAAATAAATGTAAAATAATGTAAATTTAATAATAATAATAATGAATAGAATAATAAATGTAATAAAAATAATAACAGAGTAAAATAATAATACTGGAGAGCCTAGGGATTTCATGTTCCCTACATTTTTCCTTTCTTACAGATCCCATATGAGTTAGTTCAAGTAGAAGTGTAGCTTTGTGGGGTTACAAACAGGGGAATTATGTTTCCTGAAACTGCAATTTTCTCACGTGTCTCCAATCCTTCCTCTCTCAGGGCCTTTGATTCTGGTCTTCCAAAACGTGAATTCTCTTATTGTGCCCCCATCTTGTCCGTGAACCCTTCCATGCAGAGAAATCCACTAGGGATGAAAATGGAGGAGCCACGCCAAGTCGACCCCAAACCCACAGAAGGATTGGAAGGGGCCAGAAAGTCTCCACTTGCCGTTGAGAGGAACTGCATCCGTGAATTCCTCCAAAAGATGCCGGCGCCGCAGATCAAAGAGGAGGCCGACGAAGGTCTCATTCAGCGCTGGGAGGTCCAGTGGCAGGACTTCCTGAAGGAAGTGGAGTCTCCTTGCTCAGGCTGGGGGCTCCCGCCATTGCCAGAGGAGCCTGCCCCATGGGACGATGCCAAGGCCTTCCTGGCCTCCTTTGAGCAGGTGGCCGAGGCCTGCCAGTGGCCCAGGGAGGAGTGGGTCACCCGGCTCCTGCCGGCACTCCGTGGAGAAGCGCAGCAGGCCTTCAACCGGCTGGAAGCTCGAGACAGAAAGGATTATGGGAGAGTGAAGGTGGCCATCTTGCGAGGGGCTGCCCTCAACAGGGAGAAGAGGCGCCAGCACTTCAGGCACTTCTGTTACCAGGAGGCCGAGGGGCCCAGGGGGGCTTATGGTCGGCTCCAGGATCTTTGCCACCGGTGGCTGAAGGTGGAGAAGCACACAAAAGAGCAGATCTTGGAGCTGCTGATCCTGGAGCAGTTCCTGACCGTCCTGCCTCTGGAGATCCAGAGCTGGGTCAGGGAACGAGGCCCCGAGACCTGTGCCCAGGCAGTGACCCTGGCCGAGAACTTCCTCCAGGTCCAGAGAGAGGTACAGCGACAGAAAACTCAGGTGGGAGAGCAATATACACACACTGAGAGATGTACACACAGAGAGGTCAGACCCTAAGACATATAGACAGCTTGAATATCTGTAGGCTTGTCCACTGTGCCCTGCCTCATGTACACAGGAGGAATTGTTGGAGGCTACAGACAATGCTGTTGCTGTTGCCCATTTTTGGTCAAAAGATAATTAGCCACCTGCGCACCTTCTGTTTTTATCAGTTTTATACTAATTTATGCAATGCTTTTAATGCGAAATAAATAAATAAGCTTGAATAAACCCCAAAACCATTTCACAATCAGATCTCAGTCCCTAAGACTGCCTGAATATGTCTCAAAACCTATTCACATACAGAGCTTGGTTCATAAGACCAGCTTAATAAACCCTAAATGTTGTTCACGTACAAGGCTCGGTCCCTAACACTGCCTTAATAAGTTCCAAACTCTTTGAATGTATAGGACTCCGTCACTAAGTGCTATTCACATACAGAGCTTGGTCCCTAAGACTGCTTGGATTAACCCCAAATACTGTTCATATACAGAGCTTAGTCTCTAATGAGCCCCAAGCCCTATTCACATACAGACCTTGGTCCCCAAGACCACCTGAATGAGTCCCAAACCTTGTCCTTCTACCCTGAAAGAGATTTTGCCTGTTCTTCCAGGTCACACCAGCCTTTGAGGAAGTGGCTTTGAGATTCTGTGATCCCGAAGCTGCTCCATCCGCCCCAACTGGACACAGGCAGCTAACCAAGGAGACCAAGCAAGAGGAGGACAGTGGCGAGGCCATCTTGATGGGTGAGAATATAAGATAGTAGATTTAAGAGTGACCCCTGAGACTACCTGGTTTGGCCCTGGCAGGGATCTCAAATCTTCAGACTTCCCAATAGATGGTCTTTCTTTATTATTGTACTAGCGGTCCCCTGCCACGTGTTCCTGTGGCTCAGTCTGTTGATCTGGAAATAAAGTAATGAGCAAGTGTTGGTTTCTAATATATATAATTTCTTTATGCTTGTGGGTAAACAGTATTCCTTGCTGTTTCTTTGTCAGTGTTGATGTGGAGAGTTTCTGGTTTGCTTATTCTGGAATATGCGACATATAATTGTCCTTCTTTAGGGGTCCCTTTCAAATCTATGATACTCTATCTGTGTGTGTGAATAATATCTATCTATCTATCTATCTATCTATCTATCTATCTATATCTATGGCTGGATGGCTCTTTGTCAGGAGGGCTTTGATTACGTTTTCTTGCCCTGGTGAAGGGAGTTGGATTGGATGGCCTTAAGTATTTTCTGTTGGTCATGGGGGTTCTGTATGGGAAGTTTGCCCCAATTCTGTCGTTGGTGGGGTTCAGAATGCTCTTTGATTGTAGGTGAACTGTGAATCCCAGTGACTACAACTCCTAAATGTCAAGGTCAATTTTCCCCAAACTCCATCTGTGTTCATATTTGGACGTGTTGAGTATTCGTGCCAAGTTTGGTCCAGATCCATCATTGTTTGAGTCCACAGTGCTCTCTGGATGTAGGGGAACTACAACTCCCAAACTCAAGGTCAATGCCCACCAAACCCTTCCAGTATTTTCTGTTGGTCATGGTAGTTCTGTGTGCCAAGTTTGGTTCAATTCCATCGTTGATGGCGTTCAGAATGCTCTTTGATTGTAGGTGAACTATAAATCCCAGCAACTACAATTCCCAAATGACAAAATCATAATTTTTTGAGTGACGGTCACTCCTTGTGTTGTGAGACGTTTTGTTGCCAAATTTGGTGTGATGTCGTTCATTGGTTCTTTTGTTTTTAAGGAACTCATTATGCACGGAGCATTTATATATATATAGATTTCATCAGACATCTGAAATCTTTTATTTCTCTTGTGGCCCTTCAAAAATACACGCAATTATATTTGGGTATGTGGCCAACTTCCACATCTGCAGTCCATGAGAACTTAGGCCAAATAAAACTGGTCAGTCTAAAGGTACCATGATATTTGAGACCCAGTATAGGCTCATACGTTTGAGATGGTTGCAGTTTTTGATTTAGAATTTGTGATCTTAGCCATGCAGGGTTACTTGGGCAAGATATGTGTATCTTACAAACCATCTGTTTATTCATTCGTGGATTTGATAAGTACCGAGTTATTCATTGCTGTTCTTAAAAAATATTGCTAGTTGTGCTTCCCACATTGGTTTTCTATTCCTTTCTGTTGCTATTTAATGAGCATTGATACTTTCTTACTTAGGCGATCCCTCGTTGTCTGAGCAGGATTGTCTTCAAAGATCAGAGTTCTGGTGGTGGGTCCGTAGGTGGCTGTGGAGCCCTATTCTTGACCTGCATCTTCTCCCGAAGTGAGGGCATTGGTTTCCAGGTGAAAGGTGGTCTCGGTCGGGATTGACTTGACGCGCCTTCCTCTTGGCACGTTTCTCTCTTTCACCCTCCATTCGTGCCTCCTCAAATTCTACAGCACTGCTGGTCACAGCTGACCTCCAGCTGGAGCGCTCCAGGGCCAGGGCTTCCAAGTTCTCAGTGTCTATGCCAGAGTTTTTAAGACTGGCTTTGAGCCCATCTTTAAATCTCTTTTCCTGTCCTCCAACATTCCGTTTTCCATTCTTGAGTTCGGAATAGAGCAACTGCTTTGGGTATTCAGACAACGTGGCCGGTCCAGCGGAGTTGATGGCGGAGGAGCACTGCTTCAATGCTGATGGTCTTTGCTTCTTCCAGCACGCTGACGTTTGTCTGTTTGTCTTCCCAAGAGATTTGCAGGATTTTTTGGAGGTAACGCTGATGGAATTGTTCCAGGAGTTGCATGTGACGTCTGTAGAAAGTCTATGTTTTGCAGGTGTATAGCAGGGTTGGGAGGACAATAGCTTTATAAACAAGCACCTTGGTCTCTCTGCGGATCTCCCAGTCCTCAAATACTCTCTGCTTCATTCAGAAAAATGCTGCACTCACAGAGCTCAGGTGGTGTTGTATTTCAGTGTCAATGTTGACTTTGGTGGAGAGATGGCTGCCAAGGTAGTGGAAAGGGTGAACATTTTCTAATGTTCCTCCATTAAGCTGTATTTCTGGCATTGGAGAGGGATTGACTGGTGACTGCTGGAAGAGCACTTTGGTTTTATTGATGTTCAGTGACAGGCCGAGCTTCTTGTATGCTTCTTCAAAGGTTTTTAGAGTGGCTTGTAGGTCTTCTTCTGAGTGTGCACAGACAACGTTGTCATCAGCATATTGGAGTTCTATAACAGATGTTGTTGTAACCTTGGTTTTGGCTTTCAGCACTGATAAGACAGATTACATAAAACATGAAACCTGAGCATCCAGATGTCCCTAGGATCCCTTAAATTGATGGAATTCAACCCCACACTGCCCAAGTCTCAAGTCCTCAATGAGGAACAGTTTAGTTAGCTTAATATAGACCAGTGGTTCTCAGCTTGTGGTTCCCAAGATGTTTTGGCCTTCAACTCCCAGAAATCCTAACAGTTGGTAAACTGGCTGGGATTTCTGGGAGTTTTAGGCCAAAACAACCCACAGGTTGAGAACCACTGGCATAGACTAAGGGGTTCCTTTCCCCCATGTCTTCTCAATGACAGTTGGGAATATAACTTTTTTTTCTCTCCTCTCTCTTTCTGCTCTCATTCTGATTGGTTGTTAAAAATTGATAGTTTTCTATTCCAAGCTTTTAAAATCTGACTTCTGCCTTCTTACACTTTAGTATAGAGAGTATGTGTTGTGTGCTTTGAGATCTCTCTCTGCTTGGGTTGTTGTAGGTTTTTCCGGGCTATATGGCCATGTTCTGGAGGCATTTTCTCCTGACGTTTCGCCTGCATCTATGGCAAGCATCCTCAGAGGTAGTGAGGTCTGTTGGAAGTAGGAAAATGGGTTTATATATCTGTGGAATGACCAGGGTGAGACAAAGGACTTCTGTCTGCTAGAGCTAGGTGTGAATGTTTCACTGATCACCTTGATTAGCATTCAATGGCTTGGAAGGGCCTGGGGGGAATCTTTTATTGAGAGTGATTTTATGTGCCTGTTTGTTTCTCCTCTGTTTGTTTCCTCTCTCTGCTTGTTTGTTAGAGAGATGTAGTGACTGGTGTTATTTACCTCTCTTGAAACCTTAGAAGAGATGGGTGTTAGAATAGTTCGGACCCAGTTCTTTACCTATTAAGAAATCCAGTTATTACTTATTATTGTAAATAAACTTTTTGTGATTTTTTTTTAAAGATTGGACTCTGCATGTTTGCCTCCTTGGCTCTGAATTCTTTATAGCCACATCACCCGGCACTTCATGCTCTGCTCGCTAATGAGCTGATGCTCAACTTTGGTATCCTGTTTATCTTTTGGACGCTCTGCTTTATTTTAGGGTAGTTTCCCCTAACAAATATGTTTTTCAAGGTACTAGAAATCATCGCTCATTATATTGTTAAAGTAACTTCACTCCTATTTGCTCTTTTATTTTGAAATGATGCCTTCATCCCACTGTTTGTTTCTTGTCTAGGCAACTGCATTATATGTACAGTCATCCTTCCAGAAGTGATTTTTTGTCCTGTTTTTTTTTTCTCCAGGTGCTAAAGGGTGGATGACTATAGCTGAAGGAGAAGAATTTCCACCAGAAGCTTCTGAGCAATTGGCACCCCACGGGCCGAGTGTTTGGCGCTCAGCAGAGAATGCCCCTCAGTTTTGTGAGCAGAGAACCATTCTAGGGAGTCACCTCGAGCTCAGCTCAGGGCAAGAAGTAGATCTTTCTGTCCCATTGGGGGGACCCTTCCAGGACTTGAAGGAAGATGTGTTCCAGCGGAGGATGCACCCTGGTAAGAGACCAAATATCTACGGTGTGCTTAGGAAAAAGTTTGGTCAGAGCCCGAGCCTCATTAAACATGAAAGCGTCTACTCAGGAGAAAAGCCCTTCAAATGCTTGGACTGTGGGAAACGGTTCAGTCAGAAATTCCAGCTCATTGGGCACCATAAAAGGTGCGAAAGCGAGAGGCCCCACAAGTGCCCCACTTGCGGGAAGCGCTTCTCCCGCAACTCCTACCTTAATACTCACCAGAGAATCCACACTGGGGAAAGGCCCTACGAGTGCCTGCGCTGCGGGAAAAGCTTCAGCCAGAAAGCTAACCTTAACACGCACCGCAGAATCCACACGGGGGAGAGGCCGCACGAGTGTCCCGTGTGCGGGAAGAGGTTCTCTCGTAACACGTGCCTTAACAGACACCAAAGAATCCATACGGCACGCTAACCATACGGAGGCTTGGACGATGGTAGTGGTGGAGGAGCTGCTTCTTGTAGAAAATCAGTATTGCCCTTAATTCATGCCCACCAATTCCCTTTAGTCAGAAATGTCATGTTTTTAGGCACTGTAGAATGCAGGAGCATTCTGTCACTAACACAATAAAGAATGTCCTCCATTCCTTCCACGGCTGTTTTTGGTTTTTTTGGGAGGGGAACCATTGGATGCATACTGCTGTGACCTTATTTCTTGGTTTTGTGTGAAACCAGGAAATTAGGCAATGCCTTGGATCTGGCCTGTGTATATTTGAAACAAGGGCGAGGATTGCCATGGAAAAGGCAGCAATGAAGGGGAGGGGCCAGTGTGAAGGATAAGAGAAGTGAGGGAAATAAACTGGCAGTTGGAATTTTGTTGCGTTCCCTAATGCATGAGACCACGACACGGAGCAATGGATTCAAATGGCATGGAAACACTAGGAAGAACTAACTGACAGTAAGAGCTGTTTAACAGTGGAATACGCTGCCTCAAAGTGTGGTGGAGTCTCCTTCTCTGGAGATTTTGAAACACATGCTGGATAGCCATCTATCAGGCAGGATAGAGCTGAATGTCATGACCTTATTTCTTGGTTTTGTGTGAAGCCATTCCTTGGATCTGGCCTGTGTATATTTGAAACAAGGGTGAGGGCTGTCATGGGAATGGGAGCAATGAAGGGGAGGGGCCAGTGTGAAGAATAAGGGGTGTGAGGGAAATAAACTGGCAGTTGGAATTTTGTTGCGTTCCCTAATGCATGCTTTTGAATTAAAGCCTTCCAACTTTGTTTGTGAGGTAATTATATAATGAGGAAGCTACAGATCCAGACACATACATACATGCTGCTAGAGATTGTAGCTCATGTGCTGCAAATGAGAGGTGGGAATCCTGGAGTTGGGCTGTATCTCGAAGCATTCTTCATAGCTGACTGCTGGGGCTGATAGGAGTCACAAATAATTTCCACCTCTGCTATAGGCCTGTGTATCTTTGAAACAAGGACAAGGGTTGCCATGGGAATGGGAGTAATGGAAGGGAGGAGCCAGTATGAAGAATAGGAGGTGTGAGGGAAATAAACTGGCAATTGGAATTTTGTTGCATTCCGTAATGCATGCTTTTAATTAAAGCCTTCCAACTTTGTTTGTGAGGTAATTATTTTACCAGAAAGCTACAGATCCGGACACACATACATGCTGCTAGAGATTGTAGCTCACATGCTGAAAACGAGAAGTGGGAATCTTGGAGTTGGACTGCATCTCCAAACATTCATCATAGCTGAGTTCTGGGGCTGCTAGGAGTCACAAATGATTCCCACTTCTGCTATAGGCAGAGGACTCATTCTTGTTGCTAAAGACTATACTCAATGAAGCCTGTCTTAGGGTGAAGAGAAAAAGTAGCATTTTCCACAGCCCAATAACTTCTTTCATATGTTGGGTTGCTATGAGTTCTTGTAAAAATACAAGAAACATATAAAATATGTTGTCAAAGGCTTTCATGGCCGGAATGACTGGGTTGCTGTGAGTGTATCGGGCTGTGTGGCCATGTTCCAGAAGCATTCTCTTCAGACATTTTGCCCACATCTGTGGCAGGCATCCTCAGGGGTTGTGTTGGTCTATATTTTGTTGTGCCAGTTGAAGCACTAGACTGTTCTGGAGGGTCTAGACAAGTGGTTCTCAACCTGTGGGTCCCCAGATGTTATGGCCTTCAAGTCCCAGAAATCGTAACAGCTGGTAAGCTGGCTGGGATTTCTGGGAGTTTTAGACCCACAGGTTGAGAACCACCGATCTAGAGTTTCTTGGAGAGATGCTTTCTTAGGCAAACATCTCTCTATTTCTTGGATTTTCTCCTTTCACAGATGTCATGCACTTCTAACCACAGTAAATGTGGAGGACTGAGAGTTGTGACATCTTGTCTTGCTAACATGACTTTCAGTATCAGGTTGTGGTACAGCTAGCTAGGAGCCAGCTGCATTAAATCACTACTGACCAGGAGGTCATGAGTTCGAAGCCAGCCCGGGTCAGAGTGAGCTTCCGGCTATTAGTCTAGCTTGCAGTCGACCCGAAAGAAAGTTGCATCGGTCAAGTAGGAAATTTAGGTACCGCTTTATGCGGGGAGGCTAATTTAACTAATTTATGACACCATAAAACCTTCCAGCAGCGTGCAGAAGAATGAGGAAGTACTCCATCAAAGGACTTGGTATAACAAATGGACGGTAAAGCAGTAGCTCCTCGTGTGGCCAGAATCGAGCATACCCTCATGAAGCCAGAAAAAGCTGGAATGTTAAATTGCCTCTTTGTCTGTCTATATATGTTGTATGTCTAATTGGCATTGAATGTTTCCCATGTATATGTTCATTGTAATCCGCCCTGAGTCCCCTGTGGGGTGAGAAGGGTGGAATATAAATAGTGTAAATAAATAAATATCTACCAAATACTGGATTTTCCTTGTAAGCTACCTGTGGTTTTACACACATTTTAGGCCAGGAATGTACCTTTTCAAGATTGGAGCCTCCAGAATTCCCCAGCCTTGATGGGGGCCACTATTAAGTATGTTGTTTGGAAACTTTGGAAGCCGTAATGAAGAAGTAACACTTCCAAACTTTTCTTCAAACTTGTCTTTATAAATGTCAGCCCTTGTGAGGGGGAAGTAAGAAAGACAGTTGAGATGCATGAGGCAATGCAAAGGAAGAAGGGTACAAAGAAACCACAATACTCTCAATGCAAAGAGGGGACGAAGAAACTGCAATACTTGGGACTTACCAACAGCATCCTCCCCACTCAATTGCCAACTCAAGATTGGCAGAAGACGTGTAAGGTAGGCCTCTATAAGGTCCAGCCATATGAGAACCTCTCATATTATTTCTGTGTTTCTGTGAGATCTTGAATCTCATGGGATGCCAAAAGGCCAAGACAATATTGAGATGGCGATCTAGAACTATTGAGAAGTGAGATGTTTACTGTTGTGAGCTCAGAGTTGGCACAGAGAGGAGGAAGAGTGGCTGCCCATCTCCTGCCTTTGGTGTATAACGTGAGACCATTGTACTCCATACCAAATGCTCAAGGGTCCATCTGTCATGACCCTACTCACATTGATCAAAATACAGGATTTGAAGCATAGGGGACAAGATTTCCAGCCCTTAAATTAAGTGGTGTTCAAGATGAAACAGGACACTTGGGAATGCTAAGTTCAATGGGAATTGATGAAGCCACCCCTGAAAATGTGGTATGTGACACACTGATAGCAATGCTACTTGTCCTGCTTTGAACTAATATTTGTAAAGTTAGAGGAAAGGTGAGGAACATTTGGCTTCCCTGATTACTGGTTAACTGAGAGTTTACTGAATTCAAACAACAGGAAAAGAGATTCCACCTAAATATTAGGAAGAATTTTATGATGGGAAGAGGTCTTTAATAGTGTCAAAATGCTGCTTTGGAGTGTAGTTGACTCTCTTTCTCAAGAGGTCTTTAAACACACACAGGATGGCCATCTCTCTTGGAGTGCTTGGATTGTGTCTTCCTGCATACAGAAATGCTGGACCACTCCCACAACCACCATGTCAGGCGACACAGAGAAGCCATTGAAATCCATAAGCATGTGGACAATTTCAACAGAAAGGAAGAAACCACAAAAATGAACAAAATCTGGCTACCAATATTTAAAAAAACTCTAAAATTATAAGAGTAAATAAAGAACAAAACTCAAAGACAGGGGAACGCCAGACAAGAAACTATCAGGAACGGCTAATCACCTCTCAACAAAGGATTCCCCCAAGCAGTAACAAGCCACCCCTAAAAACTGCCAGGCCATCAAATGCTAATTAAGGTGGCCAATTGAAACATTCACACTTGACTCCAACAGACAAGCGTTCTTTCTCCCACCCTGGACATTATTACACAGATATATGAACCCAATTTTCCTAGTTTCCAACAGACCTCACAATCTCTGAAGATGCCTGCTATAGATGCAGGCAAAACATCAGGAGAGAATGCTTCTATAACATGGCCATACAACCCATAAACCTACAACAACCCAGAATAGATTTGGATTGGATGACAGCCAAAGTGTCTTCCAACTGGTTTGTATGTGATCTGGGGTGAGTGACGGATGGCCTCGTGTCCTTTGCCCCAAGTAGCACAATGTTACCGGTCAGCCCTGCTTTGAGGACAGTGTGGACATTCCTTTCCCTTTCAGTAAAGAAGATTCTAGAGATGCCGAGAAGGTCTTCCCCTCCCAGAGGTACATCCTCTTTTCCGGTTTGCAATTCCATCCCACCTGTGCCCCACATTTCCTAGACCAGTGTTTCTCAACCTTCCTAATGCCATGATCATGTTGTGGTGACCCCCAACCATAAAATTATTTTCATTGCTACTTCGTGATTTTGCTGCTGTTATAAATTGCAATGTAAATATCTGATATGCAGGATGTATTTTCATTCATTGGACTAAATTTGGGGAAAATAGACCTTGTCATTTGGGAGTTGTAGTTGCTGGGATGTATAGTTCACCTACCATCAAAGAACATTCTGAACTCCACCAGTGATGGAATTGAACCAAACTTGGTGCACAGAACTCCCATGACCAACAGAAAATACTGGAAGCGTTTGGTGGGCATTGACCTTAAGTTTTGGAGTTGTAGTTCACCGATATCCATAGAGCACTGTGGACTCAAACAATGATGGATCTGTATAAAACTTGGCACAAATACTCAATATGCCCAAATGGGCACACTGGTGGAGTTTGGGGGAGATAGACCTTGACATGTGGGAGTTGTAGTTCCTGGGATTTATAGTTCACCTACAATCAAAGAGCATTCTGAACCCCACCAACTATAGAATTGGGCCAAACTTCCTACACAGAACCCCCAAGACCAACAGAAAAACTGTGTTTTCTGATGGTTTTTGGCAACCCCTTTGACACCCCCTCGTGACCCTCCCAGGGGCCGCGACCCCCAGGTCTAGACTGACTAAACAAAGAATGCTCCGTGTAATTAATTATCAATCCCTCTATATTTTATGTTTTATTTCTTTTTAGAAAAGCACCCACCCACCCATCCCAGAATTTTGGCCCATGTATATAGTCAACAACAGAACTCATAATTCTATTCTCAGCACCACAATTTGGAAAGCTGAGGGGAGCAATCACATTCTTGAATGCTTTCCTGTAAAGCTGTAGTTCTCAACCTTTTTTTGACCAGAGACTACTTGACCAAGGACCACTTTGACCAGAGACCACTCTCCAACATTAGTATCAAAAGGGTTACGAATCAATTTTTGATCAACTTTAGATTCGCTCTGGTTATTTGGGGTGCTGATTCAGAAAATTGCATTGGATAGACCACATCAGCTCTACGGACTAGTCTAAGCAGGAAATATTATTTTTACTCCTTTCTGGAAAGCAAGATCTAAACAAGACAGCCAGGACAGGCTTTTAAGACAAGAGGCGACCCTACAGCAGGCATTGGCAAACTTTGGCCTTCTAGGTGTTTTGGATCTGCAGCCCCTCCCTCTGCTTTAGGTATATAGAGATAAGGAAACTGCAAATCAAATAAGGGATCGCGGCAATAGGAAAGTTGAGAAACACTGGGTTAGAGGTAGAAAGACAAATTTTAGTGCAAACTTTAGCCCTCCAGGTGTTTTGGACTTCAACTCCCAGAATTCCTAACAGCCTCAGGCCCTTTCCTTTTCCCCCTCAGCCGCTTAAGCGGCTGAGGGGGGAAAGGAAAGGGCCTGAAGCTGTTAGGAATTCTGGGAGTTGAAGTCCAAAACACTCTAAGGCCAAAATTTGCCCATGCCTGCTATATACTCATGTGTAAGTCTAGAAACTTTAGTCAAAACATCAACTCCAAAAACCTATGTCTTACCCATAGGTCAACGTGAGTGCTGTACATTAACATTTGTCAACAAAGAAACTTCTGTAAGTGAAGTGGAGAAAGGCAAGAATGTAGTCCATCCTGGGAGAACCTAAAAGAAGCACCAATCTCCCCTACTTTCTCCACCTTGTGACCGCTTCTGGCCTTATTGAATGGGCGAACTGGAAAATGGCACTGGTGTCTAGACGTGGCTGGCCCCATGAGGCAGCATTGGTGCTGACCCCTCTCCAAAGAATCACCCTCGACTTATTCGGGAAGGAAGGAAGGAAGGAAGGAAGGAAGGAAGGAAGGAAGGAAGGAAGGAAGGAAGGAAGGAAGGAAGGAAGGAGAAAGAGGGAGAGAGGGAAGGAAGGAAGGAAGGAAGAGGGAAGGAGGGAGGTAAGGAAGGAAAGAGAGAAGGAAGAAGGAAGGAAGGATGAAAGGATGGAAGGAGAAAGGGAAGGAAGGAGGAAGGAAAGTGAGAAGGAAGGAAGGATAGGATGGTGTGAGAGAGGCAGGTCTGAGAAAAGAGGCCAAGGGGCTGCATCCGGCCCGCGGGCCTGGGTCTGCCCATATCTGCTCTACTGTATATATGGTAACCTCTGGAAGTTCATTTTCAGGAATTCCCTTCTCCGTGGATTCTCTGATGACTAATAAGGTTTGAGCTTTGAGTGAAGCTTTTCCCGCAGTCCAAACACCTGTACGGCTTCTCGCCGGTGTGTGTCCTCTCGTGAGCAACTAGGCTGGAGCTCCCGCGGAAACTTTTCCCACAAACCGAGCACTGGAAGGGCTTCTCACCAGTGTGTATCCTCTGGTGCGTAATGAGGTGGGATTTGTAACTGAAGCTCCTCTCGCACACCATGCACTGGAAGGGCTTCTCCCCGGTGTGGATCCTCCGGTGGGCGCTGAGACGCGAGCTCACGCTGAAGCTTTTCCCGCACTCCCCGCAATGATACGGTTTCTCCCCAGTGTGGATCCTCTCATGGCTGACCACCTCCGAACTACGCAAGAAGCTCTTCCCGCAGAACGAACACCGATAGGGTTTCTCCCCGGTGTGCGCCCTCTCGTGAGCGAGGAGATCCGAGCTTTCACTAAAGGTTTTCCCGCAGTCCAAACATATAAACGGCCTCTCCCCTGTGTGGCTCCGCTGATGTTTCCGGAGGCGGGAGCTGACGCTGAAGGTCTTGCCACATTCGGAGCACTCATAGGGCTTTTCCCCGGTGTGGATCCTCTGGTGGCTGTTGAGGTACGAACTCTGGCTGAAGCTCTTCCCACACTCCAGGCATTTGTAGGGTTTCTCCCCGGTGTGGATCCTGTGATGCGTGATGAGGTTGGAGATGTCACTGAAGCTTTTCTCGCACACTGAGCATTGGTAGGGTTTGTCCCCGGTGTGGATTCTCTGATGGCTCACCAGACCCGAATTGCGGCGGAAGCTCTTGCTGCAATACAAGCACTTATAGGGCTTCTCCCCAGTGTGGGTCCGTTCGTGGGCGATCAAGCCTGACTTCACGCTGAAGCTTTTGGCACAGTGCGTACACTTATAGGGCTTCTCTCCCGTGTGAGTTCTCCTATGCGCGATCAGGCTCGAACTCACACTGAAGCTTCTCCCACACTCGGCGCATGTATAGGGCTTCTCCCCAGTGTGGGTTCGCTCGTGGACGATAAGGCGCGACCGGAGACTGAAACACTTGCCACACACCGAACACCGGTGAATCTTCTCTCCTGCTGAATCTGAACCCTGACTGACAGTTTCTTCGCAAACTACAACTTTCACGGATGCCTCACCATTGTTCGTTTCCTTCTCTTTTGTGGTTAGAGTGAGATCTTTGGAGGCACCCACCAAGGGAACCAATTTGGGGGCCTTCTTCCTTGGGGGCTTCTTGGGATGTTGTTTCTCTGCTCTTGGTTGACTTTCAAACCCATCTTTCTGCTCATCAAAGAAAGGAAACTTTTCTTCAGCGGCTCCTTCAGGCACTCCACAGAGTTCCTCATGTTTGCCTTTTTGGAGCTGGGGACTCTCCACATTTTTTGCGCTCATACAGAGCTGAGCTGAAGGAATTAAAAAGAGTACAGTTAACACCACCAAAAGACACATACAGCATGTACAGAAAAGGACAACAAAATATACTTGACATCATCCATGACAGACCAGAATGAGAAGGCTGGTAAATCAAAACCAGTTCCAAGAAAGCGAACAAAGAGCAAAGAAAGTGAAGCCACAATCTATATAAATAAAAATGTAATGTTCATTTGTGAGATTAACATAACTCAAAAACCACTGGACAAATTGACACCAAATTTGGACACAAGACACCTAACAATCCAATGTATGTCCTTCGCTGAAAAAACTGATTTTGACATTTGGGAGTTGTAGTTGCTGGGATTTATAGTTCACCTACAATCAAAGAGCATTCTGAACACCACCAATTATGGCATTGAACCAACTGGGGCATACAGGTCTCCCATGACCAACAGCAAACACTAGAAGGGTTTGGTGGGCAATGACCTTGAGTTTGAGAGTTGTAGTTCACCTACATCAAGAGAGCACTGTGTTCTCAAACAATGATGGATTGGGACAAAACTTAGCACAAATATTCCAAATGCCCAAATATGAACACAGATGGAATTTGTGAGAAATAGACCTTGACATTTGGGAGTTGTAGTTACTGGGATTTACAGTTCACCTACAATCAAAGAGCATTCAGAACCCCACGAATGAGAGAATTGGGGCAAATATCCTACACAGGACCCCCATGACCAACAGAAAATACTTAAGGCCATCGAGTCCAACTCCCTTCACCAGGGCAAGAAAACATAATCAAAGCCCTCCTGACAAAGAGCCATCCAGCCATAGAGATGGAGAGACAGATATGATTCACACACACAGAGATATAGTATTATAGATTTGAAAGGGACACCTAAAGAAGTTCAATTATATGTTGCATGTTCCAGAGAAGGCAAACCATACAATCTCCACATCAACATTGACAAAGGAACAGCAAGAAATACTGTTTACCTGCAAACATAAAGCCATTACATATATTAGAAACCAACAGTTTCTCATTACTTTATTTTTCAGATCACCAGACTGGGCCACAGCAATGTGTGGCTGGGGACAGCTAGTCTGTATAAATAAAAATATAATGTTCATTTGTGGGATTAACATAACTTAAAAGCCACTGGACGAATTGAGACCAAATTTGGACACAAGACACTTACCAGGCCAATGAGTGACCATCACTCATACAAACACTGAAAAACACAGTGGAAGGGACTTAAAAAGCCAAAAGATGCTACAGCACATGTGCAAAAACGACTCCCCTGGCAAACAAAACACAAACAATAGCATATTCACAATCTCTTCCAGACTACAGCTTCAGCATCCCCTAGACCAGGCACTTTAGAAGAGAAGGATGCTCCAAATGCACTGCTTCCAAGATGCAAGCTTTCATCTCCTTGGATTTCTTTGAGAGCATCCCAATCCTTATTATTTCCAATTTCCTATTCCTGGACTGCAACTCCCACCAATCCTCCAGATAGATAGATTACATAGAGATAGATAGGTAGATAGATAGATCGATCAGGAGGATTGTTGGGAGTTTCAGACCAAGAATAGGTAGAGAAGGAAGAAAGGGGAGAAAGAGGACGGGAAAGAAAAGGGGGGGGAGGGAAAGGGAAGAGAAGGAAGGAAAGAAGGAAAGAAAAAAGGGAAGGAAGGAAGGAATATGTGTATATATGTGTTTGTGTATAAATGTGGTTTTTTGCGTGTGTTGTAATGTATTTTTGGGAGGCGGGTTGCTTTTAAAGTCTCTTCTGCTGTGTTTTTCAGTATTTTTATGAGTGATGGTCACTCGTTGACCTGATAGGTGTATTGTGTCCAAATTTGGTGTCACTTCGTCCAGTGGTTTTTGAGTGATGTTAATCCCACAAACTAACATTACCTTTTTATTTATATAGATAAACATTCCACCTTACCCATGGAGATGCCATCCATAATGGTCTCTTGCTTGACCTCTTGGTGTTCCTCTTCTTGGTTGGCTTCCAACGGCGCTCTGGCTGATTCAGGAGAGCTCCCGGCTGGCTCTTCAAGTAATCCTGGCACCTGAAAAAGAAGAGAAAGTCAAGTTCAGGAACTGTGAATGGTCTGTGGATGGACGCTGGGGATGGTGTGACCCCACCTGCCCCACCACTGCCACCAAACACGGAAGACTCTCCTTGATCCATGGCTATGTCACCAAAGGAAGCGTCCTCGACTTGACCCATTACGAATTTATTTCTATTTTATTTACTACATTTATATACCGCTTTTCTCCCCCTGAGGGAACTCAAAGTAGTTTCCTACATAATAAAGTCAAAATTCAATTCCGTACATACAGATGAAAACCAAAACGTAATAGCTAGACAATAACATATAACTATAAATTAAAAAACTAATCCTATTAAGACATAAAATACCATTTAGACATAAAACGTAAAAATTACATCATCAAAAATCCATTAACATTTGTATTAAAAACCCATCCTTAAACAACACGATTTAAAAACAGCTATTACGAAGTTATTACGAAGTTGCAGTAGCGTCTCGTTTATCCAACATAGACATTGGATAAGTGAAAATGTTGGATAATAAGTAGGGATTATGGAAAAGCCTATGAAATGTCAAATGACGCTATGATTTTACAAATTAAGCACCAAAAACATCATGTTTTACAGCAAATCGACAGGAAAAGCAGTTCAATACACGGTAATGTTATGTAGTAATTACTGTATTTACTAATTTAGCACCAAAACATTGCAATGTATTGAAACAGCTGTGGATCTGGGCAGGAGGAAGACTGCGTTGGATGAGCGAAGGTTGGATAAGCGAAACCCTACTGTATTACGAAGACACCGAAGTTATCACAACTCTTGAATAACTAGGTTGATGTGAGTTTTTTGGACTGTAAGGCCATGTTCGAGTAGCATTCTCTCCCGATGTTTTGCCTGCTTCTGTAGCTGGCATATTCTGTTGCAGAGGTTCTGTACCTCTGAAGATGGTAGCCACAGATGCAGGCGAAACATCAGGAGAGAATGCTACTGGAACATGGCCATACAGCCTAAAAAAACTCACAGCAACCCAGTGATTTCAGCCATGAAAGCCTCCGACAACATTGTGAATAAGCATACAGAAGGAGCCCCCAGGGGCACAGCAGATTAAACCGCTGAGCTGCTGAACTTGCTGACCAAAAGTTTGGCGGTTCGAATCTGGGGAAGCGAGCTGAGGTCTCGCTGTTAGGCCCAGCTTCTGACAACCTAGCAGTTCGAAAACAGGCAAATGTGAGTAGATCAATAGGTACCGCTCTGGTGGGAAGGTAACAGCACTCCATGCAGTCATGCTGGCCACATGATCTTGGAGGGGTCTATGGACAACGCCGACTCTTTGGGCGGACACAACTAATGTCATGGGAAAATCTTTACCTTTACTTTTACCTTACAAAAGTAAGGGATTTCAAGTTATGGGATTTCAAGGTTCATGGGTGAATACTTTCTCACTTATTAGGCAAGGCTTATTGACTTGTGGCAGAAACACTTAAGAGTTGGGCCGGGCTTTAGCACAGCTGGCAAATCACCAGCAATCATAAGATCTACTAATTGAAAGGTTACCAGTTCGAAGCCCCGGGTCAGCATGAGCTCCCGACTGTCAGCCCAGCTTACTATTTACCTAAGCAATTTGAAAACAGCTTGAGCTGTAAGTAGAGAAATTAGGTACCGCTAAAACAAGCAGGGGAGTTATTTTACGATACCATAAAGAAAAAGATCAGAAAAACGCCCGGTGACCAAAAAGAAGAAGTCCTGATAGCTCTTCATCATAGAGGATGGAGTGACAGCACCTCCCTGTCTCTGGGTTTGAGCACAACCTCCAGTGGTGCCAAAAAGCTGGATGTTAGCACAACATACCTCCTTTCTGTCCTGTCTGTCTCTATCCTGTCTATCCAAAAATGGTGTTGAATGGGTGTACTGAGTCCTCTTGGGGAGATAGGACAGAATATAAATAAATTATTATTATTATTATTATTATTATTATTATTATTATTATTATTATTATTGTGGTGGAGGATCTAGAAAATGCCAAGTGTTAGGAATTGTGGGAGGGTTAAAATCCAAAACACATGGAGGCCGAAGTTTGCCCATGCCTGGTTTAACCAGTGATGTCCAACCTTTGGTCCTCTAGGTGTTTTGGACTTAAGCACTCAGATCCATGTTGGGTACCACAAATGTTTCCAGACTCTTGTATCTCCACAGAATACAGGATGACAGAATCACCAGGTATGACTAGGTTCACCTGCTGTGTTGGCTTCTCCGCCTTTCGTGGCTTCAGCAGAAACTCTTCCGCCAAAGTCACCGCTTGGGCACAGGTCTCCGGACAGCCATCTTTGACCCAGCTCTGGATCTCCAGGGGAAGGATGGCCAGGAACTGCTCCAGGATCAACAGCTCCAGGATCTGCTCCTTGGTGTGCCGCTCGGGCTTCAGCCACCGGTGGCAAAGGAACCAGAGCCGGCTGCATGCCTCGCCGGGCCCATCGGCCTCCTTGTATTGAAACAGCCGGAAGTGCTGCCGCTGGACCTCGGTGCTGATGGCGTCGACCCTCAAGATAGCCGCCTTCACCTTCCCGTAGTCCCCTACCTCCCGCTCCTCAAATAGCCTCTGCCCTTCCTCCTTAAGGCCTGGGAGGAGACGAGATATCCATTTCCCTGGATGGCTAATGACTGCCTTCTCAACGGGCGTCAGGAATATATCGTCCCAATGCGGAGTGTCTGGGAGGTGCGGGCGCTTCAGTTCCGGACAAGATGCTACCGATGTCCCCGCAGCCTTGGCCGCATGCTCAGCCATGTCCTCATTTTTCACCACATGGTTGCTCACAATTTCCATGTCCTCTGAAGCATCTCCATGCCCCAAGGAATCTGTGGGGTGTTGCTGGTCCACTGTCTTCTCGACCGGAACATATCCATGGGGAGCCAAGGGCATGGCCGCCTCTTCTTCTTCCTCTTTCGAGGCCATTTCTTCTCTCTCTCGGAGGTCAAAGAGGCCTTGACCTCGCGCCACTGTGAGGTTTTTGTTACCTTCTGTTTTGGAAGCACAACAGGGAGGTAGATCTGATATACATCCAACCAGGTTCTGCTTTGGGTTGCTCAGGAAATCTGTACGGCACAAAGACATAATTGAGTCCTATTATTCACATATTTAAGGAGAAGGTACTTTGGCCACATCATGAGAAGAAAGGAAAGCTTAGAGAAGACAATTATGCTGGGGCCGACCAAGGGCAAGATGGATGGATGGCATCCTTGAAGTGACTGGATTGACCTTGAAGGAGCTGGGCATGGTGACGGCTGACAGGGAGCTTTGGCGTGGGCTGGTCCAAGAGGTCACGAAGAATCGGAAATGACTGAACAAATGAACAACAATATGGAGTTATTTATTTAAAACATGCATACCCCGTCCTTCTTGACCTCCGCGGAGGGACTCAGAACAGCTTCCAAGCAAGCAACAATCGATGCTGAACATCATATAAAACATATAATAAATGCATCCTCAAATTAAAATAATTCTAAATATACATTAAGAACCTGCTTGCCAAATTAAAATCACCAGAATTAAAATTGTCATCCAAAGCGGTCCAAGCCCAGTCCAATAAACTAAAACGATCAAGGGTCTGGAGAACAAGCCCTATGAGGAGCAGCTTAAAGAGCTGGGCCTATTTAGCCTGAAGAAGAGAAGGCTGAGAGGAAAGATGATAGCCATGTATAAGTATGTGAGAGGAAGCCACAGGGAGGAGGGAGCAAGATTGTTTTCTGCTTCCTTGGAGACTAGGACGCAATGGAACAATGGCTTCAAACTACAAGAGAGGAGATTCCATCTGAACATGAGGAAGAACTTCCTGACTGTGAGAGCCGTTCAGCAGTGGAACTCTCTGCCCCGGAGTGTGGTGGAGGCTCCTTCTTTGGAAGCTTTTAAACAGAGGCTGGATGGCCATCTGTCAGGGGTGTTTTGAATTCAATATTCCTGTTTTTTGGCAGAATGGGGTTGGACTGAATGGTCCATGAGGTCCCTTTCAACTCTATGATTCTTTCCCAGTAAACAAACTATTCTGTGAACACCTGATCCCATAACCAGGATTTAAATAAGCTTCTTCCAGAAGGTCAGGAGGGAGGGGGCAGATCTAACCACATTGGGGAGAAAGTGCCACAGCCGAGGGGCCACTACCAAGAAGGCCCTGCCTCTTTTCCCCACTAAACGCGACTGCGATGGCGGTGGGACCGAGAGCACCGCTGGTTAGAGCAGTGTTTCTCAACCTGTGGGTTGAGACCCCTGAGGGGTCATGAGGGGATTTCAGAGGGATCACCGAAGACTATCAGAAAACATATATTTCTGATGGTCTTAGGAACTCCTTTGGCAGAGAAGGCTGAAGATCTTTC
The DNA here is from genome assembly GCF_025583915.1 of Anolis sagrei ordinatus. NCBI lineage: Eukaryota > Metazoa > Chordata > Lepidosauria > Squamata > Anolidae > Anolis > Anolis sagrei. Next base: position 300,681,552 of record NW_026845477.1, read on the forward strand.
TGCCTGTCCTTCTCTTCCTTTTTGGAAACAGAAGGTGAATCTTCCCACCAAAAGCCCTCCTCTGCCGTGATTGGCCAGCTTCTCGGTCAAGGGGAGGGCTGTTTCTGAAACTCCAAGTGGGGAGTGTGATGCGCATGTGCGGGCGAGGGAGAGCATGCAAGGCTGGAGAGAGGCTCATGCCAGCAAGTCCCTTCAAGGCATGGGGTTTCTGTGTGGGAAATTTGGGCCAATTCTATCATTGGTGGAGTTCAAAGGGCTCTTTCATTGTAGGCAAACTATAAAACCAGGCAACTACAACTCCCAAATATCAAGGTCTATTTCCCCCAAACTCCACTAGTGTTCACATTTGGGCATATTGAGTATTTGTGCCAAGTTTCCAGATCCATCATTGTTTGAGTCCACAATGCTCACTGGATGTAGTTGAACTACAACTCCCAAACACAAGGTTAAGGCCCACCAAACTTTTCCAGTATTTTCTGTTGGTTGTGGGAGTTTTGTGTGCCAAGTTTGGTTCTTGATGGAGTTCAGAATGCTCTTTGATTGTAGGTGAACGATACATCCCAGCAACTACAACTCCCAAGTGATAAAACCAATCCTCCCCAACTCCACCAGTATTCAAAATGGGACGAATTGGGTATCTGTGCCAAATTTGGTCCAGTGAATGAAAACGCATCCAGCATATCAGATATTTACATGACGATTCATAACAGTAGCAAAATTATAGTTATGAAGTAGCAACGAAAATAATTTTATGATTGTGGGGTCTCCACATGAGGAGCTGTCTTAAGGGGTCGCGGCATAAGGAAGGTTGAGAAACACTGGTCTAGAAAATGTGGGGTACGGGTAGGATGGGGTCACGGTATTAGGGAGGTTGAAAACCACTGTTCTAAACTGTCACCGAGTCAGTTATGTGACCTGCAGCCCCTCCCACTGCTTTAGGTATATAGAGATAAGGAAACTGCTAATCAAATAAGGACTCGCGGCATTAAGAAGGTTAAGAAGAAAGACAAACGTTAGTGCAAACTTTGGCCCTCCAGGTGTTTTGGACTTCAACTCCCACAATTCCTAACAGCCTCAGGCCCCTTCCGCTTAAGCGGCTGAGGGGGAAAAGGAAAGGGCCTGAGGCTGTTAGGAATTGTGGGAGTTGAAGTCCAAAACACCTGGAGGGCCAAAGTTTGCCATGTCTGGTGTAGATACATCCAAAGACTCAAGTCAGTCATCCATACAGTTTTGCATCCCTTCCTCCTTGCAGCCCATGATCCCTTGTCCACAGCTCACCTGTGCTTGCAGGATTCAAGTTCTCTTTTGAGCAGGACTCCCAATACTCCAAAGAACACCCCCTTGTCTCTTTCTCCAAACCCCTTTCCAACCTGCCCCTTTCTCCGCCCCTCCAGGAACAGGAAGGGGACTTGCAAGCCCCCCTCTGACACCCCCCTTTCCTTTGCATTTCAGCCTGGCAAATCCCTCCCTGGTCTCTCTTGCAAGCCTCAACTCGCTCGCCTTAACCCTTCCTGGGAGATGGCATGGCAAGGAACAGCTCTGGGCTGATTTCACTGCTGTGGGACAACATTGGAAACACTTTCTCTTCTTGCTTTGGGATGTGTTATTTCCTGTTTACTTGTACGTTACTTACTTTGAGAGTCGTTCTACTCCAGACACTTAATTTTTGTGTCTGCCACAAACTATGCTGAATTGGTTGAGACTCTATGACAGTGTTTCTCAACCTTCCTAATGCTACGACCCCTTATGTTGTGGTGACCCCCAAACATTATATTCCTTTTTTTGCTACTTCATAACTATAATTTTGCTACTGTTATGAATCATAATGTAAATATGCAGGATGTATTTTCATCCTTGAAGTGACTGGACTGACCTTGAAGGAGCTGGGGGTGGTGACGGCCGACAGGGAGCTCTGGCGTGGGCTGGTCCATGAGGTCACGAAGAGTCGGAGACGACTGAACAAATGAACAACAACATTTTCATTCACTGGATCAAATTTGGCACAAACACCCGATATGCCCGAATCTGAATACTGGTGGAGTTTGGGGAAAACAGACCTTGTCATTTGGGAGTTGTAGTTGCTGGGATTTATAGTTCGCCTACAACCACAAGCATTCTGAATTCCACTAATAATGGAATTTTGAAGTTGTAGTTCATCTGCATCCAGAGAACACTGTGGATTCAAACAATGATGGATCTGGACCAAACTTGACACGAACACTCAATAAGCCCAAATTTGAAGACTGATGGTGTTTGGGGAAAATAGGCCTTGTCATTTGGGAGTTGTAGTTGCTGGGATTTATAGCTCACCTACAATCAAAGAGAATACTGAACCCCACCAGAGATGGAATTGAAACAAATTTGACATGAATACTCAATATGCCCAAATGTGAACACCGCTGGAGTTTGGGGAAAATAGACCTTGACATTTGGAAGTTGTAGTTGCTGGGATTTATAGTTCACCTACTATCAAAGAGCTTTTTGAACTCCACCAGCGATGGAATTGAACCAAACTTTGCACACTGAACTCCCATGACCAACAGAAAATACTGGAAGGGTTTGGTGGGCATTGACTTTGAGTTTTGGAATTGTAGTTCACCTATATTCAGAGAGCACTGTGGACTCAAACAATGATGGATCTGGACCAAACTTGGAAAGAATCCTCAATATGCCCCATAATATAAATATGTAGGATGTATTTTCATTCACTGGACCAAATTTGGCACAAATACCTGATAACACCCAAATTTGAATACTGGTGGGGTTGGGGAAGGGTTTGAGTTTGTCATTTTGGAGTTGTAGTTGCTGGGATTTATAGTTCACCTACAATCAAAGAGCATTCTGAACTCCACCAGTGATGGAATTGAACCAAACTTGGCACACTGAACTCCCATGACCAAAAGACAATACCGGAAGGGTTTGGTGGGCATTGACCTTGAGTTTTGGAGTTGTAGTTCACCTATCCAGAGAGCATTGTGGACTCAAACAATGATGGATCTGGACCAAATTTGACATGAGCACTCAGTATGCCCAAATGTGAAGACTGGTGGAGTTTGGGGAAAACAGACCTTGACATTTGGGAATTGTAGTTGCTGGGATTTATAGTTCACCTACAATCAAAGAGCGTTCTGAACCCCAACAACAAATCCTAATGACCAACAGGAAATATTGTGCTTTCTGATGGTCTTTGATGAGCCCTCTGGCACCCCCTCATGACCCCCCCCCAGGTGTCCCAACCTTCAGGTTGAGAAACACTGCTCTATGAGATATTCACTGAAAAACTATAGCAAAATGTGCAGCAGGATGTCCCCCCCCCCCCCCGCAAAAACAAAAACTTTTCTCATATTTTTGTGATAGTACCAATTAGGAAATGACATCTATAAGCCAGGAATAAAAATTGTGTTACATAGTGTGTGTGTTTTCTCCCCTCCTCTATCATGGAATGAATGCAGTTTGACACTCCTTGAACTGCCACGGCTCAATACTATGGGGTCCTGGAATTAAAGAGTGCCCCAGCACTCTTCGGAAGGGAAGGCTAAAGAACTTGGGAAACTACAACTCCCTTGATTCCACAGTGTTGAGCCATAGCAGTTAAATTAGTATTGAACTGCATTAATTCTATAGTGTGGATGCATCCTTTTGAGGCCTACATGGAATCAGCAAATATACTGTGCACACAATTACCTTCAGTGTATGTGTATATATCTCTCTCTATAAAAGTCAAAATATGTTCATCCACCTGGATAATGGAACTGTACCTTTATATGTATGTTTGATCCGTCAGCATTATTTTAAAAGCTTCTGGCAACTAGGGCTGGGCTTTAGCACAGCTGGCTAATCACCAGCAGCAATAGATCTTTAGCAACCGAAAGGTTGGCCGTTCGAGCCCAGGTCAGAGTGAGCACCCCACTTTTAGCCTAGTCTACTGTCCACCTAAGCCAGTGGTTCCCAACCGTTTTTGACCAGGGCCCACTTGACCAGGTCCCATTTGACCAGGTCCTACTTGACCAGAGCCAACTTTGACCAAGGACCACTTGACCAGGGCCCACTTTGACCAAGGTCCACCAGGTCAGTTCATATATTGTCAAACTGCATTAATTCCACTGTAGATACACCCCAAATTGTGCAAAGAAGCATCATACTGGAGAACACTAGGGATAAAATCAAGGGCTGGGACATTTATTGAACACAATTTGTTTTATTGCATTTTTCATTGCTTTTTAAAATCATTATTAAGATAAGGTCTACCATCCTTCCCTACTAATTTTTCAGGATGATTATCAAACAACATGAAAAACATTTAACAATACAAATTGTGAGACTATTGTGGTCATCAATGCAAAAGGCCCTCAAAGTCTTAGAACAGGTATCAGCATGAGATAGGAGTAAATGCCAGTGATGGAACCTTTGCTGCCTTTGGTTCATATTTAGCCCAGTAATGGAGCCCCCAGCGGCGCAGTGGGTTAAAGCACTGAGCTGCTGAACTTGCTGACCGAAAGGTCACCAGTTCAAATCTGGGGAGTGGTGTGAGCTCCCGCTGTTAGCCCCAGCTTCTGCCAACCTAGCAGTTCGAAAACATGCAAATGTGAGTAGATCAATAGGTACCACTCCGGCAGGAAGGTAACAGCACTCCATGCAGTCATGCCGGCCACATGACCTTGGAGATGTCTACAGAGAATGCTGGTTCTTCGGCTTAGAAATGGAGACGAGCACCAACCCCCAGAGTCAGACACAACTGGACTTAATGTCAGGGGAAAACCTTTACCTTTACCTAATGTGAGGTGCAGAAATGTTTCTTGCCAGTAATGTAAATACTGTACCTCCACTCTTATGAAAAGGTGAACCCTCCACTTTTCTGAAAAGGCTGACCAGGAGGATCTCTGTCTTGTCTGGATTTAATTTCAATTTGTTTGCCCTCATCCAGATCATTATAGCTGCCAAGCACTGGTTCAGGACCTGAACAGCCTTCTTAGCAGAAAGTGGAAAGGAGTGATAGAGTTGGAACCTCCTCTGGAGACCAGAACACGGAGCAATGGACTGAAATGGCATGTAAACACTAGGAAGAACTAACTGATAATAAGAGCTGTTCAACAGTGGAATACACTGCCTCAAAGTGTGGTGGAGCCTCCTTCTCTGGAGATTTTGAATCACAGGATGGATGGCCATCTATCAGACAGAATAGGGCATGTGAAGCCAGGAAATCAGGCCATGCCTTAGACCTGTCCTGTGTATATTTGAAATCTGGAAGAGGATTGCCATGAAAAATGGAGCAACGCAGGAACGGGGACAGGGTGAGACTTGAGGGAAATAAACTGTCGGTTGGAACTTTGTTGCATTCCCTAATGCATGCTTTTGAATTAAAGCCTTCCAACTTTGTTTGTGATGTAATTTCTTCGCCAGAAAGCTACAGATCTGGACACTGAACTGGGTGGCCCTCGTTTTCTCTTTCTCCTTTTTTATTCTATGCTGCATTTATTTGTTTCGTTCCGCATGTATCCTTTGGTGTTGGACAAGAGAAGAGCTGTTCCGGAAGCTTTTGCCACAGTCTAAGCATTTAAAAGGTTTCTCCCCAGTGTGGATTCTCTCGTGGACCATAAGACAGTCGCGCACCCGAAAGGTCTTCCCACACACAGAGCACTTGTACGGCCTCTCTCCCGTATGGATCCTCTCGTGTGCAACCAGGTGGGCCTTGTAGGTGAAAGTCCTTCCACACTGCGAGCACTTGAACGGCCGCTCCCCTGTGTGGACTCTCTTGTGTGTGCTCAACCGCGAGCTGACGCTGAAGCTCTTCCCACACTCCAGGCATTTGTAGGGTTTCTCCCCAGTGTGGATTCTTTCATGGCTGACCACCTCCGAGGTACGACAGAACCGTTTCCCACAAAAGGAGCATTGATAGGGCTTGTCTCCGGCGTGGGCTCTCTCATGGATGATGAGATCTGTACTTGAACAAAAGCTTTTTCCACACTGCTGACACTGGAAGGGCCTCTCTCCTGTATGGATCAACTGGTGCTTCTTAAGGCGTGAGCTCACGCTGAAGCTTTTCCCGCATTCGGAGCATTTATACGGCCGCTCCCCAAAATGCATCTTCAGGTGCAGAGCAAGCCCCTGTTTCTGGTAGAAGCTCTTGTTGCACTCGGAGCACTTGTAGGGTTTCTCTCCTGTGTGGGTCCTATAATGGGCAAAAAGGACAGAGAGCTCACTAAAGCCCAGCCCGCAGACTGAGCACTCGCAGGATTTTTCTCCTGTGTGGATTTTTTGGTGAGCTTTCAGGCTGCCAATCTGGCGGAACCTCACCCCGCAGACCAAGCACTCATAGGGCCTCTCACCCGTGTGTGTCCGGTAGTGCTTTTTCAGGGTCGAGCTCACAGAGAACCGCTTCCCACAGTGCGAACACTCATGCGGCTTCTCTCCGGTGTGGATCCTCTTGTGGGCCTTCAGGCTGGAACTCACGCTAAAGCTCTTCCCGCAGTCCGAACATGTGTACGGCTTTTCGCCCGTGTGGGTTCTCTCGTGAGCAGTGAGGCCTGATCTCACAGCAAAGCATTTCCCACAGACCGAGCATTTGTAGCGCTTCTCTCCGGGATTGGTTTTCTGAGCTGAGCTCACGCTGAAACTCTGTTCACATTGAGAGTTTGTCTCATTATCCCCATGTTTCTGAATAACCTGGTCCACTGCGGTTACACTGAGGTCATTTGCATGAGAAACATCAACAGGGATCTCATCTGAATGCGTTTCTTGCTCACAGAGGAAGCTCTCTTGGGTTCGAGGAGTTTTTTTCTTGTCATGGCACAAGGAAGTCTCTTTCTTGGTGGTTTTCAGGACTATTTCTGCTTGTTTGGAACTTTCCTGCTGTGGACCTTCTTCCATTTCCTTTGTCATGTTCTCTTCTTCTGTTGGTAGAAAGAGATGCATATCGTATTAAAATAATTGCAGAACATGCTTAAGCAGGGGTCCTCAAACTTTTTAAACAGAGGGCCAGGTCACAGTCCCTCAAACTGTTGGAGGGCCGGATTATAATTTGAAAAGAACATGAATGAATTCCTCTGCACACTGCACGTATCTTATTTGTAGTGCAAAAAACACTTAATACAATAATTAAATGAAGAACAATGTAAACAAATATAAAATTATTAGTATTTCAATGGGAAGTGTGGCCTGCTTTTGGCTGATGAGATAGGATTGTTGTTGTTGTTGTGTGCTTTCAAGTCGTCTCAGACTTTGATTGACCCTGAGCGAGGGCCGAGTAAATGACCTTGGAGGGCCGTATCTGGCCCCTGAACCTTAGTTTGAGGACTCCTGCGCTTAAGCATATAGTCTGTTACAAGGGTTCCAGAGAACTTAAGCAGCTGAGGGGGGAAAGGAAAGGGCCTGAGGCTGCTAGGAATTGTGGGAATTGAAGTCCAAAATACCAGGAGGGCCAAAGTTTGTTGATGCCTGCTGTAGAATGAATGCAGTTTGACCCCACTTTCTTTTGGACACCCATCTTTGCATATACATACATAACCTTGGAGAGGGGACCCAAGTCTAAACACAACATTTAAGTCTGTTTCATACACACCATAGAGACAGAGTCTGAAGGTAACATTATGCACAATGTTTTAAAACAATGTTGTACAAGAACTAAAGTTTGTGTCTTTGAGGCTGCAAGGCTATTCAATGCTAATCAAGGTGGCCAATTGCAACATTCACCTTTGCCTCAAGTAGACAAGAGTTCTTTCTCCTACCCTGGACATCATGCCACCTCCCAACAAAGGATTCCCCCGGGCAGGAAGCAGCTAGGCTTTGAAGCTGCAAGACTATTCAATGCTAATCAAGGTGGTCAATTGCAGCATTCACCTTTGCTTCAAGTAGACAAGAGTTCTTTCTCCTGCACTGGGCATCATTCCACCTCTCAACAATGGATTCCCCCGGGCAGGAAGCGGCTAGGCTTTGAAGCTGAAAGGCTATTCAATGCTAATCAAGGTGGCCAATTGCAGCATTCACCTTACCTCAAGCAGACAAGAGTTCTTTCTCCCACCCTGGACATCTTTCCACAGATATATAAACCCCACTTGCCTAGTTTCCAACAGAGCTCACAACCTCTGAGGATGCCTGCCATAGATGTGGGTGAAACGTCAGGAGAGAATGCTTCTGGAACATGGCCAGACAGCCTGGAAAACTCACAGCAACCCAGTGATTCTGGCCATGAAAGCCATGGACAGCACCTTCTTCCAATGGCTTGCCTTCCCTTTCTGGTCCAAGCTCACCTTGCATGCATGCACTCAATGCCAGCCCTGCTTCTGTGGTCTTGAAGCTGCTCGGAATTTGCAACTCTCTCTCTCTCTCTCTCTCTCTCCTTTTTCTCCTCCTTCTCTGCACAGGAAGGGGTTTCCAAACGCAGTCCCTTCTCACGCCCCCTTTTAAACATTTTGTGGGTCTGCTCTAGGAATTGCCTCTCTCAATTTAACCCTGAGAGGTTGGCTTCCTTGTTGCAAAACAAGAGGAAATGGGATATTTCCTTATGGGGTTGCTTGGCTCATTGTTGCAACTGTCTCCTTCCCTCTCCAGTTAGTAAGTATCTGGCTCAAAGGAGTCTTTTCTTGGCAGCCGGGACTCCCTATCCACGGACCCCACTGCTCAAAAGATTCCCAAAACAGAAAAGCTCAAACGCCTTGCAAAACTACAACTCCCAGGATCCCTTTGGGGCGCGTTTGTTGGGTTTGCAAACCATCCTAAAGAGCATGGCCATAACAGCCCGAAAAAACTAAAACAATCCATCCTAAAGACACCCAGCTTTTTTAATGTGGCTGTGAACTACAACTCCCAGGATCCCCTGCAACTCCAGGACCTTTGTGCAAAAAGGAAGGGGAAAAAACATCAAAGTTTGGTGTTTCTTTTGCAGCCCAGCCAGGGAAGCTTCAGGCTGAAGAAGAGATCTTATTTGCACAATTGGAAGAAGAGTTTGCATTTTGCAGAAATATTAATGTCTGGCTTGTGGAGGAGGAAGGGAAGAGAGAAGGAGAGCCAGCCCAGCTTCCTAGAGGGTCCCTTTCTGAGCCTTGGGCAAGCCTTTTCCTGTCTCGTGCCTCCTCCCACTGGACAGTCAGCCTGCTGGATGCACCTGGGGGGTGAGTTGCAGTCCTCAAAGGGATCAGGAGGGGACAAGGCTTGGGGGGAGAGAACAGGCAGGGGAGAGAAAGAGCTCAGGTGCATCTACACTGTGGAATGAATGCAGTTTGGGACCCCTTTAAGTGCCATGGCTCAGTGCTACCAGATCCTGGGAACTGTAGTTTGGTGAGGCCCCAGACCTTGCAAAACTACAACTCCCAGGATCCCCTCGCACTGAGCCAAGGCAGTTCCAATGTCAAACTGTCTTAATTCTAAGGTGCATTGATTATACATGTTACAAAATACATAATATGACTACTGACTCCTCAATAGATCTATTATAACTCCTAAATATTTTTTGTATTTAGAGAACAAATCTCTAAGAATCTCCTAGACTGATCTTCCAATGCAACTGTGAAGGGCTGTACTGTATTTATTCAGGATTCTGCTTGTTTCCATGTACATTTCCATATTCCTTTAGTGCAGCGTTTCTCAACCTAGGGATCTGTATCTGAAACTAGAGCTGCTGTGGTCTATCCAATGCCATTTTATGAATCAACACCCCAAAAACCGATCCATAACCCTTTTGGTATTCATGTTAGAGAGTGGTCCTGGATCAAAGTGGCCCTTTGTCCAAAAAAAAGGTTGCGAACCACTGCTTTACAGGAAAGCATTCAAGAATACGATTGCTCCCTTCAGCTTTCCCAATTGTGGTGCTGAGATCAGAATTATGAGTTCTATTGTTGATTGTATAAATGGGCCAAAAGTCTGGGGTGGGTGGGTGCTTTTCTAAAAAGAAATAAAAACAAAATATAGAGAGATTGAGAATTAATTACACAGAGGATTCCTTGTGTAGTCAGTCTAGAACAATGTTTCTCAACCTGGGGGTGGAGAACCCTGGAGGGTCATGAGTGGGTGCCGGAGAGGTCGCCAAAGACCATTAGAAAACACAGCATTTTCTGTTGGTCATGGGGGTTCTGTGTGGGAAGTTTGGCCCAATTCTGTTGTTGATGGGGTTCAGAATGCTCTTTGATTGTAGGTGAACTATAAATCACAGCAACTGCAACTCCCAAATGTCAAGGTCTATTGACAGGAGGGCAGCGGTCCCAACAACACTTGGGCAATGTCAAATATACTATATATAAAAGTAATGGTAAAGGTTTCCCCTTGACATTAAGTCTAGTTGAGTCCAACTCTGGGGGGTGATGCTCATCTCCATTTCTAAGCCAGCATTGCCCGTAGACACCTCCAAGGTCATGTGGTCAGCATGACTGCATAGAGTGTCATTACCTCCCTGCCGAAGCATTACCTATTGATCTACTCACATTTGCATGTTTTTGAACTGCTAGATTGACAGAAACTGGGGCTAACAGTAGGAGCTCACCCTGGATTTGAACCGATGACTTTTCATTCATCAAGTTCGGCAGCACCGGAGGCTCCTTCTGTACACTTCTGTACACCAACTACTTTTTAACTCTCTTTTGAGTTTATTAAATTGTTTGCTAAATTGTTTTGCATGGAGCACCGTTATCTTCCTGCCAAAGCAGTACCTATTGATCTCCTCACATTTGCATGTTTTCAAACTGCTAGGTTGGCAGAAGCTGGGGCTAAGAGTGGGAGCTCACGCTATCCTGTGGATTTGAACCACTGATCTTCTGGTCAGCAAGTTAAGCAGATCAGCGCTTTAACCCGCTGTGCTACCGCGGCCATTCAAATAAGTAAATATATAGATACACAATGGATAGCCTAGGTTTGATATCTTTTCCTTCCTCTTTTTCTGGATGATATTTATTCCCATTTTCTTTCAGAATATCTGACGTTGCACGGGGATATTTCCGTCGCCAAGATCCAGAGGAATTTCCATTCCGTTTTCCCCAATCTGTGCCATATTTGCAGGATACCTTCTGCTGAGGCCATTCCTTGCGTGAGAAGAAGCATCCCTTTCCAAAGAGGAAGGAAACATGGCCACCGAGTTGGCCCCTCGTCTTCTCCAAGAGAGACATATTCGAGAATTTCTTCAGAGGAAGCCCGGGGAGGAGATGAAACAGGAACCCAGTGAGCACCTCCATCAGCAATGGGAGGCCCAGTGGCAGGAGTTCCTGAGGACCGTAGAGTCCCCGATGGACGTCCCATCGATACCCGCTGAGCCTTCTCCATGGGACGACGCCAAGGCTTTCCTGTCTGCCTTTGAGCAGGTGGCTGAAGCCTGCCGGTGGCCCAAGGAGGAGTGGGTGACCCGACTCCTGCCGGCGCTCAATGGGGAAGCCAAGCAGGCCTTCAGCAGCCTCGAAAGTCAAGAACGGAAGGATTATGAGAAGGTGAGGGCCTCCATCTTGCGAGGAGATGCCACCAGGAGAGAGAAGCAGCGCCAGCACTTCCGCCACTTCCGCTACCAGGAAGCCGAGGGGCCGAGGGGGGTTTACGGGCGGCTCCAGGAGCTGTGCCGGCGTTGGCTCAAGGTGGAGAGGCACTCCAAGGAGCAGATCCTGGAGCTGCTGGTCCTGGAGCAGTTCTTGATGGTCCTTCCTCCAGAGATCCAGAACTGGGTCCGGGAACGAGGCCCTGAGACCTGCGCCCAGGCGGTGGCCCTGGCTGAGGACTTTCTTTGGATGCAGAGAGAGTCTTTGCGATGGGAACAGCAGGTGAGCGTGTTTTCACCCATCTATTTTTCTCTATCATCCGGCAAGAGAGAGGTAAACAGCTCTCCCTCCATATTTGTTGGTTTTGGTGCCGTATCTCATTGTTGAACAGGAGCAGCTCAAAAATCCAGCACAATTCTAGGCTGCATCAATAGGAATATAGTGTTTAGAGTGAAGGAAGTCATCGTCCGACTCTGTTTTGCTTTGACTGGAACTCACCTGGAATCACACTGTGTCCAGTTCTGGGCAAAGCAATTCAAGAAGGATGTTGATAAACTCTAAGGTGTCCAGAGGAGGGCAACCAGAATGGTCAAAGGTTTGGAAACCTATGAAGAGCAGCTGAGGGAACTTGGGATGTTTAGTTTGGAGAAGAGAAGGTTGAGAGGGATCTTGCAAAGTAAAGGTTTCCCCTTGACATTAAGGCTAGTCATGTCCGACTCTGGGGGATGGTGCTCATCTTCGGAGTCATCTGTAGACACCTCCAAGGTCATGTGGCCAGCATGACTGCATGAAGCACCATTACCTTCCTACTGAAGCGGTGCCTATTGATCTACTCACATTTGCATGTTTTCAAACTGCTAGGGTTGGCAGAAGCTGGGGCTAACAGCAGGAGCTCACCCCGCTCCCCGGATTTGAACTGCTGACCTTTTGGTCAGCAAGTTCAGCAGCTCAGTGGTTTAACCTGCTGCGCCACTGGGGAACTTGATAGCCCTATTTAAATATTTGAAAGGATGTCCCATTGAGGAAGGGGGCTCTGGAGACTAGGACACAATGGAGCAATGGATTCAGCTTTCAGGTAAAAAGGTTTCTGATTAACTTTCTGAGAGCAGGAGGTGTTTGGCAGTGGAATCTGCCAAACAAATTACAGGAGAGGAGATTCCACCTGACGTTAGGAAGAACTTCCAGACCGTTAAGATCTATTCAGCAGTGGAACTCTCGGCCTCGGAGTGCAGTGGAGTCTCCTCCTCTGGAGGTTTTTAAGTAGAGGCTGGATGGTCATCTATTAGGGGTGGTTTGATTGTGTCTTCCTGCCTGGCAGAAGGAGGTTGGACAGAATGGCCCTTGCTTTGTTGGTATTCATAGAATCATAGAGTTGGAAGAGACCACATGGGCCATCTAGTCCAACCCTTGCCATACAGGAAAAACACCATCAAAGCACTCCCAACAGATGGCCACCCAGCCTCTGTTTAAAAGCCTCCAAAGAAGGAGCTTCCACCACACCCCGAGGCAGAGAGTTCCACTGCTGAATAGCTCTTAACGGTCAGGAAGTTCTTCCTAACGTTCAGGTGGAATCTCCTCTCCTGTAAATTGAACCCACTGCTCCATAGAGTCCTAGTTTCCAGGGTAGCAGAAAACAAGCCTGCTTCCTCTTCCTTAAGACATTTATTTTATTTTATTTTATTTTATTTAAAACATTTATATCCCGTCCTACTTTCAACCTCCGAAGAGGGACTCAGGGCGGCTTCCAGCAGGCAACAATTCAACCCATGTCGGGCTACACAGAGAAGCCATTGAGATCCATAAGCATGTGGACAATTTCAACAGAAAGGAGGAAACCATGAAGATGAACAAAATCTGGCTACCAGTATTAAAAAACTCTAAAATTACAACAGCAAAACAACAGAGAGGAAACAATCAAGGACACCGAATCACTTCTCAACAAGAGATTGCCCCAGGCACTGCCAGGCCATCAAATGCTAATCAAGGTGGTCAGTTGAAACATTCACACCTAGCTCCAACAGACAAGAGTTGTTTGTCCCACCCGGGTCATTCCACAGATATATAAATCTAATTTTCCTAGTTCCAACAGACCTCACTACCTCTGAGGATGCTTGCCATAGATGCAGGCGAAACGTCAGGAGAGAATGCCTCTAGAACATGGCCATATAGCCCGAAAAAACCTACAACAACCCAATTCAACGCCAGTACAATATAAAAACAGCACTAAAATATACAGTTACATAAAATGATTATAAAAATACATTCAAAACAGTTTGCCAGGTTTAAAACATCCTCCAAATCAGTCCAAGTTGCTGTCCGTAAAATCTCAACTTCACCCATAAAACCCATCTATTCAATGAACACTTGCTCCCACAACCAGGATTTAAGCTTCTTCCGAAAGGTCAGGAGGGAGGGGGCAGATCTAACCTCCTTAGAGAGGAGTTCCATATCCAGGGAGCCACCATGAAGAAGGCCCTGTCTCTTGCCATGCAACTGTGATGGTGAGAGCAGGGCCTCCCCAGATGATCTTAAGGTCCTTGATGGTTCATAAGGAGAGACACATTTGGACAGGTAAACTGGGTAGACATCCTTTCACATATTTGTACATGGCTATCATATCTCCTCTCGACCTTCTCTTCTGCAGGCTAACAAACCCAGCTTTTTAAGATGTTCCTGTTGTGTGCCTTCAATTTGTTTCTGACTCTTGGTGACCCTAAGGGAGCTCTCCGCAAGATTCATTCAGAAGAAAATGGCTATTGCTTCCCTTTGGGGTGGAGAGAAGGTGACTTGCCTGAGGTTGCCCAGTGTGGATTTGAACCCTGGTCTCTAAAGTTGTATTCCAGTGCTCAACCCATTACGCCAAGCTGTTGCCCCAGACTGGCCTCCCCCTACCTCATCAAATCTGTCACTCATTGCCAGTTCTGCCTGTTCCTTGGACCCAATTCATGTTGCAATCCTCCCTGCTATTTCAGGTGATGACAGCAGTGCCGCCCTTGGGACCCACGGGTGTCCCTCTGGTTGAAGCAGAGCCTGCAACACCCGAAGGGGAAAAGAGACCCCTGAGTGTCGTGGTCAAGCAGGAGGCCGACTCTGGAAACTTCACCTTGTGTGGTGAGTGAAAGAATGTGTGAGATGTACGTCTTTGTCACCAGACCTATATCAAGGACTAGGGCGCTGTGTAGTTCCCAGGCTGTATGGCCGGGTTCTAGCAGCATTTTTGCCTGACATTTCACCTGCATCTGTGGCTGGCATCTTCAGAGGATCATAGATGCAGGTGAAATGTCAGGAGAAAATGCTGCTGGTATGTGGCAGAATGAAAAACCATGCATGGTTCATGCTTTCTCTGTCTTGCCAGAGAAAGAAAATATGCCACGGAGATGATCAGGAAAGGACAAGAAGTTTTGTCGAAGGCTTTCATGGCTGGAATCACTGGGTTGTTGTAGGTTTTTTAGGGCTATATGGCCATGTTCTAGAGCAGGGATCCTCAAACTAAGGCCCGGGGGCCGGATATGGCCCTCCAAGGTCATTTACCCGGCTCTCGCTCAGGGTCAACCTAAGTCAACCTGAAATGGCTTGAAAGCACACGGCAACAACAACAACAATCCTATCTCATCAGCCAAAAGCAGGCCCACAATTCCCATTGAAATGCTAATAAATTTATATTTGTTAATGTTGTTCTTCATTTTAATTATTGTATTGTTTATAAGGTATGTGCAGTGTGCATAAGAATTCATTCATGTGTTTTTCAAATTATAAGCCGGCCCTCCAACAGTTTGAGGGACTGTGACCTGGCCCTCTGTTTAAAAAGTTTGTGGACCCCTGGTCTAAAGGCATTCTCTCCTGATGTTTCGCCTGCATCTATAGCAAGCATCCTCAGAGGTAGGATGCTACCACTACCTCTGAGGATGCTTGCCATAGATGCAGGCGAAACGTCAGGAGAGAATGCCTCTAGACCATGGCCATATAGCCCGAAAAAACCTACAACAACCCCACAAGATGTTTACTCGTAGTAATGCAGAGCAACATATGTACAGTCATGAGAACTATTGCATTGACTCACACAATGTCCTTTGAGAGAGATTCAAATGGTCCTTGGCTTTCCATGTGAGAGATCCATGTGAGAGATCCACATATGTACATCATGAGAACAGTTGCATTGACTCACACAATTTCCTTTGAGAAAGATTCAAATGGTCCTTGAGTGTCCATGTGAGAGATCTTCTTCCAGTAGCCAAGAAGCAAAACTTCAAACTCTCTCTCTCTGTCCCTGCTCAGCTCCTGCACTGCTAACTTAAATATGTAACTGTTGCCAAAACTCCCAGGCTCAGCTAGCCTCTGGGCATAGCCCAACCAATTAGTTTCGTACTTTACATTTTTCAGTTAACCTACTCGATAATAATAATAATAATAATAATAATAATAATAATAATACTTTATTTATATTCCATCCTTCTCACCCTAACTTAAATATGTAACTGTTGCCAAAACTCCCAGGCTCAGCTAGCCTCTGGTCGTAGCCCAACCAATTAGCTTCGTACTTAACATTTTTCAGTTAACACACTCAAAAATAATAATAATAATAATAATAATAATAATAATATATTCATATTCCACCCTTCTCACCCCAAAGGGGACTCAGGGCGGATCACAGTGTACACACACAGCAAACATTCAATGCCACTTTGTATAGACAATACATAGACAGAACTGAAGGCGGTGCCATGGAAGGTTGGGTTTGAGTCCAGGGAGTGCTGTTGCTCTATTTTCTATGACAGTGGTTCTCAACCTGTGGGTCCCCAGATGTTTTGGCCTTCAACTCCCAGAAATCCTAACAGTTAGTTAACTGGCTGGGATTTCTGGGAATTGTAGGCCAAAACACCTAGGGACCCACAGGTTGAGAACCACTGCTTTATGACAAAGAGCTGTCAGGACTTCCTCCTTCCTTTTGGTCGCCCAGCATTTTCTGATCTTCTTTTTTTATGGCATCATAAAACACCTCTCCTGCTTTTAGCGGTATCTAATTTCTCTAATCACAGCTAAAGCTGTTTTCAAATTGCTTAGGTAAAGAATGAGCTAGGCTGACAGTTGGCAGCTCACGCCAACCCGGGGCTTCGAACTTGCAACTTTTTGGTTGATAGATCTTATAATTGCTGATGATTTGACCAGCTGTGCTAAACCCTAACTGATTTTTTACATGCCCCAACATTTCTCCCTTCTGCACTTACCAAAAAGTCCTCTCTTTTTCCCACCAGGTGATGTTCAGCAAAACGAGAACAGCAGAGAGCTTTCTCCAGAAGTCTCATTAGAACGGATAGCGCAAAATCTGGAAGAAAACCTTGGAAGTCAAGCTACTTCTCCGAAGAAGATGAAAACCCACCCAACAGACAAATGGAGGAGAAGCCCTGTTGCTTGTCCAGGCGTCTCGTTCCACATCGCACCCGTCCCAGAAGGCAAACCAAACGAAACGAGGCGATACAAGTGCAGCGTCTGCGGGAAAGGCTTCAGCTACAAGTCAAGCCTTAAGATCCACTTCAGGGTCCACACCGGGGAAAAGCCGTACAAGTGCCCCGAGTGCGGGAAGGGCTTCAGCCGGAGTGACCTCCTGGCCGCTCACCAAAGGATCCACACCGGGGAGAAGCCTTACAGCTGCTCCTATTGCGGGAAGAGCTTCTGCGACCTCTCCACGCTGGTGAAGCACCGGAGGATCCACACCGGGGAGAAGCCCTACGTCTGCAAGGAGTGCGGCAAAGGCTTCAGCCAGAAGGCCGTCCTGAACACGCACCAGCGGATCCACACGGGGGAGAAACCCCACAAGTGCATGCAGTGCGGGAACAGCTTCAGCCGGAGCACCTACCTGGCCTCCCACCAACGGGTCCATGTCGGGGAAAGGATACACAGGATCTCTGAGTGCGGGAGGAGCTTTTCCGAACCCGCTGGCCTTTTCCGCCAGAGGATGCGCGTCGAGGGAAAGCAGTATCCGTGCCCCGAATTCGATCAAAACCAACGTGTATCGTACCTGGGACATCAAAAAATGTACGCCGTGAATGACGCTATACATATTATTGAACACGGAGTAGGAAGACCTAATGAAACTTCGGCACATCCTAGTAATTAGTTTATTGATGGCCTCCAAGGAGGAGTTATAGTTGCCTCCTAGAAAACGGGTGGGCTTCCACTTCATCAGGACTTAGAGCAGCATTTCTCTACTTGGGGGTCGCAACCCCTAGGGGGGTTGCAAGAGGGTTTCAGAGGGGTCACCAAAGACTATCAGAAAACATATATTTCTGATAGTCGTAGGAACTCCTTTGGCAGAGAAGGCTGAAGATCTCTCCGCCTATCTTCCTCCTCTTCCTTTTTGGAAACAGACAGTGAATCCTCCCACCAAAGCCCTTCTCCGCTGTGATTGGCCAGCCTCTAAGTCAAGGGGAGGGCTGTTTCTGAGACTACAAGCAGGGAGGGGAGAGCAGGCATGCTCGGCGCATGGCAGCGTGGTGCGCATGTGCGGGCGAACGAGAGCATGTGAGGCTGGAGGGAGGCTCACACCAGTGAGTCCCTTCAAGGCATGGGGGTTCTGTGTGGGAAGTTTGGCCCAATTCCCTCCTTCATGGGGTTCAGAATGCTCTTTGATGGTAGGTAAACTATAAATCCCAGCAACTACAACTCCCAAATGTCAGGGTCTATTTTCCCCAAACTCCACCAATGTTCACATTTGGACATATTGACGATTCATGCCAGGTTTGATCCAGATCCATCATTGTTTGAATCCACAGTGCTCTCTGGATGCAGGTGAACGACAACTCCAAAACTCAAGGTCAATGCCCACCAAACCCTTCTAATATTTTCTGTTGGTCATGGGAGTTCTGTGTGCCAAGTTTGGTTCAATTCCATTGTTGGTGGAATGTTCTTGGATTGTAGGTGAACTATAAATCCAAGAACTACAACTCCCAAATGACAAAATCAATCCCGCCAACCCCAATGCCCATCCAGTTCCAACTGCCTTCTGCCTTCATGCAGGAAAAGCACAATCAAAGCCCTCCCGACAGATGGCCATCCAGCCCCTGCTTAAAATCTCCTGGATAACGTGACTCCACCACATTCTGAGGCAGCAGCCAGTTCCATTGCTGAACAGCTCTTACTGTCAGGAAGTTGTTCCTAATGTTCAGGTGGAATCACTTTTCTTGTGATTTGAATCCATCCCTCCTTTGTGTCCTGGTCTCCAGCGTAGCAGAAAACCATCTTGCCCCCTCCTCAATGTGAAATCCTTTCAAACATTTAAACATGACTATCGTATCCTCTCTCCGCCTTATAAAGTTGGTATCTTATTTTGAATTGTAAATATAATTTTGAATTGTTGTATGTACATAATGAATTGTTGTTTGCATTCACATTTCTTAAAGGCAGGAAGACTTGCAAAATAAAAAATAGTCTTGAGAGCCACTGAAGAAGACTGGAAATGCTGAAATGCTTTTGGTTTTTTCCCTCTAAATATTAGTTTATTTCCAGCGTTTGTTATCAGTCTTGTATGATTCATTCAGAGCAGAGGCACACAGACGGCAAGAAAATGGGGAATGGAGTATTCTGGTTCACACAAATAGCAGGGAACAACTAAAACAGACCTTGAATCAGTCTCAGCACAAGCTCACCTCTATTAGATTGGTGTAGCAAAACATTACAGCAACTCCACTTGCATGTTTGTTTAACCTTATCTATATCCCAGCATTTGGTTCGTCATATAATAATAATAATAATGAGGAGTCCCCGGGGGCTCAATCGGTTAAACCCTTGTGCTGGCAGGACTGAGGACTGACAGGTCGCAGGTTCGAATCTGGAGAGAGTGGGATGAGCTCCCTCTGTCAGCTCCAGCTCTCAATGCGGGGACATGAGAGAAGCCTCCCATAAGGATGGTAAAAAACATCAAAACATCTGGGCATCCCCTGGGCAACTTCCTTGCAGATGGCCAATTCTCTCACACCAGAAGTCATTCCTGACATACACACACACAATAATAATAATAATAATAATACACTTTATTTATGGGTTGTTGTGTGTTTTCTGGGCTGTATGGCCATGTTCCTGAAGCATTCTCTCCTGATGCTTCGCTTGCATCTATCTATGGCAGGCATTACTCCAACTTCACAACCTCTGAGGATGCCTGCCTATAGATGCAGATGAAACATCAGGAGAGAATGCTTCTGGAACATGGCCACACAGTCCGGAAAACACACAAATAACCCAATGATTTCAGCCATGAAAGCCTTCGACAATACACTTTGCTTATACTCTAACAGTGGATTACAACATACACAAATAGCCAAACATTCAGTGTGCCTTTAATACAGTGGAATAACAATGACACACAAATACATAGAACATAGGTAAAGGCTTCCCCTTTCATTTCTGGTGGTGCTCAACTCCGGACATGGGGAGGTGCTCTTTCTCTGTTTCCAAGCTGAGGAGCCTGTTGTCTGTAGACATGTTCTGGTCATGTTTGCCGGCATGGCTGCATGGGCACCTTTTATTACTTTCCCGCCGAAGTGGTACCTATTGATTTAGTCACATTTGCATGTTTTTGAACTGCTAGGTTGGCAGGAGCTGGGCTAACAGCGGGAGCTCACCCCATCCCGCAGATTTGAACTGCCATCTTCCGGGTCAGCAGGTTAGTAGCACAAGGATTTAAACTATTATGTCACTGCCAACTCACCTTGGAGGCAATTTGGGGGGGGGGGGGATTTGGAATCTGCATTTCATTTTTTAAAAATGGTACCCAAAGGATAGATTTTTCCCTATTCCAATCTACACAGATCCACAGTTTAGAAATGTTCCCTTTTGGGGGTTCCCAATTCACCAAATCCCCCAGCCAGTACTGCCAGCTTTACAGGCACACAAGTCAACTGTTTAGATCATTGATTCCCAAACTTTGTTCCTCCCGGTGTTTTGGACTTTAGCTCCCAGAGTCTCAGGCCCCTTCTACACTGCCATCTAAAACCCAGATTGTCTGCTCTGAACTGGATTATATGGCAGTGTAGACTCATATAATCCAGTGCAAAGCAGAGAATGTGCATTATCTGCTTTGATAATCTGGATTATATGGCAGTGTGGAAGGGGCCTCAGACTATTGGCCAAAACGGCAGAGGCTGCTGGGAGTTGAAGTCTGAAACACCTGGAGGACTAGAGGTTGGGAATTACAAGTTTAAACACCGGGTTGTGGCACAGCTGGTTGAGAGTCAGCTGCATTAAAATCACTACTGACTGAATGGTCATGAGTTCGAAACCAGCTCCGGTGGGAGTAAGCTCCCGACCATTTGTCTAGCTTCCTGTTGACCTTTGCAGCCCCAAAGACAGTTGCATCTGTCAAGTAGGAAATTTAGGTACCACTTATGTGGAGAGGCTAATTTAATTAATTTACAACACCATAAAAAACTCTCCAGCAGCATGCAAAGAATGAGGAAGTACTCAATCGATGTCAAAAGTGGTTGGTAAAGCGACAGCTCCCCCGGTGGCCAGAATTCAAAAAGCATACCCTCATGAAGCTGGAAAGTTGAATAGCCTCTGTGTGTATCTATATATGTTGTGTGTCTATGGCATTGAATGTTTGCCATGTATGTGTGCATTGTGATCCATCCTGAGTTCCCTGCGGGGTGAGAAGGGTGGAATATAAATACTGTAAATAAACAAATAAACAAATATTTCTCTTGCCCAAAAATTAAAAGGTCTACATGAGGGGATATAGTTCTCTCAGGTCTTTAGAGTGGTCAGTTGCAGTCTATCAAAGTATATGGATGCAAGAACACATCATCCGTATGCAGCTGTGAGAGTGAGCTACAATGTCATAGAATCCTGAAGTGTAATGCCAAATGAGGACACTGAGAGCTTTCATAGCAATTCATTGTCCCTACCTTCATTATCATCAGAATAGTAAATGGACAGGTGAAAGGAAACAAAAAAACAAGGAACTCATGAAAAGAGACTGCTTTTGAAGGCATATTGTGGTTGATATCAGAGAAATGACTGTAGAGGCTTTCATAAGAAAACATAATTTATTGTCTCGGGAATTCCACTTTAGGATAATAAAGGAAACAGGCAAAAGAAGGTGACCTAAATTGCATTAGAAGAGACAACAAAGGCTGGCTCTCCTGGTTAGGGGTAAGCAAGCACCTACAGCCGAAGGTGTTAGTACAGGCATGGGCAAACTTTGGCCCTCCGAGTGTTTTGGACGTCACCTCCCACAATTCCTAACAGCCTCAGGCTCCTTCCTTCCTGCCCCCCCTCCCCTCAACTGCTTAAGCTGGAAGCAGCCAGGCTTTGAAGCTGCAAGACTATTCAATGCTAATCAAGCTGGCGAATTGCAACATTCACACTTGCCTCAAACAGACAAAAGTTCTTTCTCCCACCCTGAACAGTGCACAGATATATAAACCTCAACTGCTGAGTTTTCAACAGACTTCACAACCTCTGAGGATGACTGCCATAGATGTGACTGAAACGTCAGGAGAGAATGCTTCTGGAACATGGCCAGACAGCCTGGAAAACTCACAGCAACCCAGACAAGAGTTTCCTACAGACTTCACAACCTCTGAGGATGCCTGCCATAGATGTGGGTGAAATGTCAGGAGAGAATGCTTCTGGAACATGGCCAGACAGCCTGGAAAACTCACAGCAACCCAGACAAGAGTTTCCAACAGACTTCACAACCTCTGAGGATGCCTGCCATAGATGTGGGTGAAACATCAGGAGAGAATGCTTCTGGAACATGGCCAGACAGCATGGAAAACTCACAGCAGCCCAAACAGGGAACAGAAAGCTGAGAAATACGGGAGAGTGAGAAGTCTGACTCTGTAGCTATCCTAACATATAACCCCCTTCCCACCATCATAAATCTGTATGTTTGGCTACGAAAATGGAAATCATAAGAAAAGTCAAGTCTGGGGGTAGAAAAAGTCCCACTCAATGTATTTGGGAAGAATCAGTCAAGCGTCTTCTAAACGTTCACAATACTTTTGTTTCCCACACTTAACAATATTTGCATGGTTTCTAGGCTGATATGCCCCCCAATG
Source organism: Anolis sagrei ordinatus (assembly GCF_025583915.1). Taxonomy (NCBI): domain Eukaryota; kingdom Metazoa; phylum Chordata; class Lepidosauria; order Squamata; family Anolidae; genus Anolis; species Anolis sagrei. The sequence goes on from NW_026845477.1 coordinate 300,704,053, forward strand.
TGACTTAAAATACAATGTGTGAACACAACAGTTAACACGCTACTCATATGTGCAGGGTTTCTCTCCTAAGTGGAGTTCCTGATAGACTGCCATGACTGAAGCATAATCCAAACTGTTCCATACAACGTCATTACCCTGATGCGCTTTCACGTGTCTGTTCAGCAGAGTTTTCCGAGCAAAACTTTCCCCACACTCCTTGCATTTGTATGGTTTCTCTCCTGTGTGGACTCTCTGGTGGCTCATGAGATCCGACTTGTGAGCAAAACACTTCCCACAATCCTGGCACTTGTACGGTTTCTCCCCTGTGTGGACTCTTTGGTGAGTCAGAAGGGCGGAGGAGTGAGCAAAACCTTTCCCGCATTCCTGGCATTCGTAGGGTTTCTCTCCAGTGTGGATTCTCTCATGTTTCACCAAGCTCGACCTATGAGCAAAACTTTTCCCACATTCCTGGCAAGAATGTGGTTTCTCTCCATTGTGGATTTTCTGGTGATTCACGAGGCCCGATTTCTGCACAAAACTTTTCCCACACTCCAGGCAGGTGAAGGTTTTCTCTCCGTTGTGGATTCTCTGGTGATTGACAAGGACTCTCTTGCAAACAAAATATTTGCCACACTCTTCACATTTGAAGGGGTTCTCTGTGGAGTGGATTGCCTGGTGGATGAGAAGGCTTGAGTGCCGAATAAAATTTTTCCCACATTCCTGGCACTTGTATGATTTCTCATCTGTGTGGACAACCTGATGAGCCAAAAGGTCTGAACTGCGAACAAAGCATTTCCCACATTCCTGGCATTTGTAGGGTTTCTCTCCAGTGTGGAGTCTCTGGTGGACCACTAGGTTTGACTTGCCGACAAAACATTTCCCACACTCCTGGCATTTGTAGGGTTTCTCCCCGGTGTGGAACCTCTGATGCACCAGAAGACGTGTTTTCTGGGCAAAGCATTTCCCACAGTCTTGGCATTTGAAGGGCCCCTCTTTTGTGTGGGTTCTCATGTGAACTAAAAGGGTGGAATTATGAGTGAAGTATTTCCCGCACTCCTGGCATTTGTGTGGTTTCTCTCCCGTGTGGCATCTCTGGTGGACGTGAAGGGTTGAGTTCTGAGCAAAACACTTCCCGCACTCTTGGCATCTGTATGGTTTCTCTCCTGTGTGGACTCTCTGGTGAGTTACGAGGTCTGCCTTGCGAGCAAAGCATTTCCCACAATCCTGGCATTTGTAGGGTTTCTCCCCTGTGTGGACTCTTTGGTGAGTCAGAAGGGCGGAGGAGTAAGCAAAGCATTTCCCGCACTCCTGGCATTCGTAGGGTTTCTCCCCAGTGTGGACTCTCTCATGCTTCATGCAGCCTGACTCCTGAACAAAACATTTCCCACATTTGTAGCACTTGTACGGTTTCTCTCCTGTGTGGATTTTCTGATGGGTTAGAAGGACCGACGAGTGAGCAAAACTTTTCCCACACTCCTGGCATTTGTAAGGCTTCTCTCCTGTGTGGACTCTCACGTGCCTCACAAAGCCCGACTTGTAAACAAAACCTTTTCCACACTCCTGGCATCTGTACGGCTTTTCCCCAGTGTGGACAACAAGGTGAGTCAAAAGGTTTGAGCTGTGAGTAAAACATTTGTCACACTCCTGGCATTTGAATGGTTTTTCGTCTGTGTGCACTCTCTGTTGCTCCATGAAGTCTGTCTTGTACGGCTTCTCTTTTAGAGGGACTCTTTGGTGTTTTGCAATGTACAATTTGTGGTCAAAATATTGCATGCATTTCTTTCCTCTATGGACCTGCTTGTGAAGGCTAAGGGCCATCTTTTGGGGAAAATATTTGCCACATCTGGGGCCTCTATTGTTTCTTTCCTCTTCTGTGTGGGTTTCCTGGTATTTTGCGAGATCAAATTTGTCATCAATTTCCATTTTCTTCCAGTTATCTCCTGAGAGGGAACATAAACGCAGACAAGATTGACTTCCAACTGAGGGAGAGAAGGAACATGTCAGAAATATTAAAAATTAACTACGAATTTTTAATTACAAAAATGTGAGTCATAGAATCATAGAGTTGGAAGAGACCTCGTGGGCCATCCAGTCCAACCCCATTCTGTCAAGAAGAAGGACAATCACATTCAAAGCACACCCAACAGAGGTCCATTCAGCCTCTGTTTAAAAGCCTCTGTAAAATTTTTATGCTTATATTTTGTTTTGTTAACCTTATGTTATGTTGTTTTTACTTTGTATGTTTTGTGATGTTACCTGGAAACAGCTCTGAGTCCCCTCGGGGAGATGGAGCGGTATATAAATCAATTATTATTATTATTATTATTATTATTATTATTATTATTATTATTATCTGTGGGGACATGATTCAGACCATAGTGAACCAGTTACTTTAGGCTCCCGGGGAAACAAAAATGTGGGGGCAATCCAAAATCTTTTTCACACGTACTGCTCTCGAGCCAGGCATTGTCCCCCATGCAAAGATACAGAATGGGGGACAATGCCTGGCTCGAGAGCAGTACGTGTGAAAAAGATCTTGGAGTCCTTGTGGACAACAAGTTAAACTTGAGCCAACAATGTGATGTGGCAGCAAAAAAAGCCAATGGGATTTTGGCCTGCATCAATAGGAGCATAGTGTCTAGGTCCAGGGAAGTAATGCTACCCCTCTATTCCGCTTTGGTTAGACCACACCTGGAATATTGTGTCCAATTCTGGGCACCACAATTGAAGAGAGATATTGACAAGCTGGAATGTGTCCAGAGGAGAGCGACTAAAATGATCAAAGGTCTGGAGAACAAGCCCTATGAGGAGCGGCTTAAGGAGCTGGGCATGTTTAGCCTGAAGAAGAGAAGGCTGAGAGGAGATATGATAGCCATGTATAAATATGTGAGAGGAAGCCACAGGGAGGAGGGAGCAAGCTTGTTTTCTGCTTCCTGGGACTAGGACACGGAACAATGGCTTCAAACTACAAGAGAGGAGATTCCATCTGAACATGAGGAAGAACTTCCTGACTGTGAGAGCCGTTCAGCAGTGGAACTCTCTGCCCCAGAGTGTGGTGGAGGCTCCTTCTTTGGAAGCTTTTAAACAGAGGCTGGATGGCCATCTGTCGGGGGTTATTTGAATGCGATGTTCCTGCTTCTTGGCAGGGGGTTGGACTGGATGGCCCATGAGGTCTCTTCCAACTCTAAGATTCTATGATTCTATGAATCCTATTTCAAAGCAGCTTTGAAAAGTGACCAGGGCTGCTTTAAAACAGTGCCATTCAAATGCATCATGCCACGAGCCATTAGGAGCAGTTTATTTATTTATTTATTTATTTACGGCATTTGTTGACCGCCGTTCTCAGCCCTAGGGCGACTCATGGCGGTGTACAACATATAAAAACACAGTTTACCATAGAGCAATAGCACAACGAAATATCAACCTAACTATCAATAATACAACAATCATACAACAATAATACAACAATTCCCTGGAGTTTCCAGGAAAGACACCGGGGGAAAAAGTGCCAGTCCCCCACATCAAATAGCCTAGAAAACACTGGTTTGAACTGTATTTCCAAAGTAGGATTGCATGCACACTGTAGAATTAATGCAGTTTTATACCACTTTAACTGCTGTTGCTCAATGCCTTGGAATTGTGGGATTTATAGTTTTGTGAGGCATCAGCACCCTTTGGTAGTAAAGTCTATAAAGGTCCTGAAAATCAACAACATGTTTCCATAGCATCCGTGTTGTGTCAAACTGCATTAATTCTAGAGTGTAGATCCATCCTAGAATGGCTGAGTGAGTGATGACTTCCAGAATTTCATATCTGGAAGTAAAGTTGAGTCTACCTGGTTTACTCAGTGAATCCCCTGAACCGGTTTCCAGGATTTTTGTCAGACCTATGACCTGGGAATCTGGCATCTTCAGCTCCTCCTCTTCCTCTTCCCTTTGGTCAGTGTTTGGCTCTGGAACTGAAGCTGAAAAAAGACGAGAACAGCAATGATTAGAAGCAATCTACAGAATATTAGAAAGCATTACTATGAGAAGCCCTTCCCAAATCCATATTTCGGGCACTGAATGTTTGCCTTTTATGTTTGGAATCTGCCCTGAGGTCCCTTTAGGGAGATAGAACAGAATATAAATAGATTATTATTATTATTATTATTATTATTATTATTATTATTATTATATTTTAAAGTGGTGTGATTAAGGATTTTCCCCCCACCTGAATATTGCATGCAAAACACTCCAGACCTCCAGTTATTTCACACATCTAGTGTTGGAATTCAACCCCACACTGCCCAAGTCTCAAGTCCTCAACAAGGAGCAGTTAGTTTCCCTTCCCCATGTCTCCTGCATGACAGTTGGGATGTATCTCATTTCTTCTCTCCTGTCTGTTTCTGCTCTCATTCGGATTGTTTGTTTAAAATGGATACTCTTCTACTGGAAGCCTTTTTTTGAATCTGCCTTCTGCCTTTTTACACTCTACTAAGGAGTGTATGTGCTGTTTGCTTTGAGATCTCTCTCTGCGTGTGTGTCAGGAGAGATGTAGCCATTGGTGATTTTTCCCTCTCTTTGAAACCTTCAAAGAGATGGGTTTAAGAAGTAGCTCAGATCCAAGTCTTGATTATTAAGAAATGTAGTTAGTTTCTTATTATTGTAAATAAACTTTTTGTGATTTTTAAGACTGAACTTTGCATGTTTGCTTCCTAAGCTCTGAATTCTTTACAGCCACATCACACGGCACTTCATGCTCTGCTTGCTAATGAGCTGATGCTCAACTTTTGTATCCTCTTTGATTTTTGGATGCTCTGCTATATACTTCTGGGTAGATTTCTCTAACATCTAGTTCCCTTGGGCCCTTCTCCAAATGACACGAGAAACATATATACTCTCATGAGTCAAGCAAAAGAAGACTCCTACCAAGAGAGGTCACAATCTCGTGGGTCTCCTCCATGACTTCCTTGTGCAGAGCCCTCTGGCCCAAGTCCAGCAAGGCCCACTCCTCTGGGGAGAAATCCACAGCCACCTCCTCAAACATCAACAGGCACTGAAAGGAAAAAGGAGAGGAGGAAAAAAAAATTCCTGTTCACCACTAATGTTACAATTGTCGACCAATCTAATCCAAAGGACAGTTCAAAGCAGGTATGGACAAACGTCTGGCCAACAGGCGCTTTGCACTTCAACTCCCACAATTCAGAACAGCTCATGAGAGGTTTCCCAGAGGAAAAAAGGTATCAGTTCGAATTTGCGGCTAACATGAGCTTGGATGGTTTAACACAGGTATGGGCCAACTTGGGCCCTCTGGGTGTTTTGGACTTCAACTTCCACAATTCCTAACAGCCTCAGGTCCTTCCTTTTCAAAGGAAGGGCCTGAGGCTGTTAGGAATTGTGGAAGTCCAAAACACTCAGAGGTCCCAAGCTGGCCCATGCCTGTGTTAACCTGTGTGCTGCTCCTACATTCCCATTTTTAATAAATTCCTTAATCTGAATATGATGAAATTTGTAGTATGAAGGGAATAAATGCTTGTTTATCTCTTCCAGGAGTATGAATGGGGAAAAGAGGCACTCTTTACCTGATCTGCTCCCACTCCATCAAAATGGACAAAAGATGACCGAGTCCTTGTTGGTGCCATTAGTCCAGTTCCTGTGTGAGAGAAAACAGGGTGGGAAGCCAAACACTTCTGTGTGTCTCCAAGATTAGCAGTACAATCACAGTATTTTTTTAAATGCACACAGTAGACCCTCTCTATCAGGCAAAGGAAAACTTGGGCCCTCCAGGTGATCTGCACTTCAACTCCCCCAATTCCTAACATTTGAAATCCAAAACACCTGGAGGGCCCAAGTCTGACCATGTTTGCTCTATTTTTACAGATTTTGCACCCACAGATTCAACTATCTATGGCCATGATGGCGAACCTATGACACGCGTGTCAGCACTGACACACATAGCTGTTTTCGATGACACCTGCTGCATACAGAAAAGTATGGGGCCACATGCTGAGAAGGATGTTTCATCCTTGGCCAGGTTCAGTACCCGAGGATGGAACACTTGCTGTAGTGTAGTGTAGACACTCTGTGCCGGAGGTCTGTAGGTCAAAACAACAGAACTCCGGCACAGAACGTCTAGTTCTGGGACTTCTGGTTAAGCCATTAGGGGATCTTTGGCCAGCAGAGAAGGGAGCAGCAGAATGCTGCAAGAGATGCATCTCTGGGGGCCCTGTGATCACTATAACCAGCAACCACATAACCACAGTAACCATCATCCAATCCAAAGAAACAGATTGACAGATGAAGTTAGTAGTGCTTGCTTGGGCTTGAAGTGTACAAAATACCAACCTTCAATTGAAGATTTAGCCAATGAAATTCAGCAACAAAAAAGTCACTAATAGGCAGGTTAGTTAAAGAATTCCCCCTCCCCCAGTTATCTTAGTTCACGGCGCCCCAAACAAGTTAAATAATATCAAGACCATCAAAAGAAACCGACAATGGATGAACAAAGAAGTCACTAAGCAGGTAGGTTAAAATTAGTTTTTGGTTTATTAAATGCAGTTATATATTACATAAACTATAAATATCGTAAAATTATGGTTTGTTTCTCGAAGTGACACCCCACCTGAGTTATGCTCGGTTTTTTGGCGAATTTTGACACACCAAGCTCAAAAGGTTGCCCATCACTGATTTATGGCTTGAAAAAAAAATCCAAAAAGCAAACAGATATATTGCCACTTGATATAGGAGACATAATTTCACTGTGCCGTTGCCTGTAATGAGACTTGATCACCCATGGATTTTGATATAGAAAAAACCCACAGCAAATATCATTTCCTGTGATTGGTTTAATATCTTTTTATCCAATTAAAATTACTTCTATATCTGGATCTGTAGCTTTCTGGTGAAATAATTACTTCACAAACAAAGTTGGAAGGCTTTAATTAAAAAGCATGCAGTAGCAAACGCAACAAAGTTCAAACTGACAGTTTATTTCCCTCACACCTCACCCTAGACCCTCACCTTTATTGCTCCCATTTCCATGGCAACCCTCTCCCAGATTTCAAATATACACATGACAATTCTAAGGATGATCCTTACCTACTAAAATGGCAGCACTATCACTCTCTTTCCTTATTTTCCCTTGCTGGGCGTCCCATGGAAGCTTCTCTAGCACACCCTCAATACTCACAGGCAGATCTTTCACCTGGAAGTGGAACCAAGGCACCAAATGAGGAAAAGAGTTATAGAGTCAGTGGGAAATATGGTTGACTCTCTGAATTTGAGGGTTTTAACTATTGGTACAATTGATCACATTGTACATATGTTGTTCTGAACTAAGAAGAGTAAACTACTTGTTCTTTACTGTTCCCCTGCATGGCATATTTTCTTTCTCTGGCAAGGCAGCGTGTGGGCTGATCAAAGGTGAACTACACATGGTTTATTTTACATTACACCACACACATCCCATGCATCCCAGATAGCCTAGCTCAGCTTCAAAGGGTGACATGTTCTTACCTGCTCCTCTGGCTTCTCCCGCTCTGCTTGGCTCAGGAGGAAGCCTTCCGCCAGGGCCACCGCCTGGGAACTGGTCTCTGCCCCACATTCCCTCACCCAGCACTCCATCTCTGGGGGCAGGATGCTCAGGAACTGCTCCAGGATCACCAGGTCCAGCATCTCCGCCTTGGAGTGTCGCTCTGGCTTCAGCCACTGGCGGCAGAGAAGGTGAAGCCAGCTGCAAACCTCCCGCGGTCCCTGGGACTCTTGATAACAGAACTGCTTAAAGCGCTGGTGTGGTGTGTCTATAGTGATAGGATCTTCACAAAGGATTTCTGGCAGCATTTCTTCCCAGAGTTCTCCACTTCCTTCATACTTGATAGCACCAGGGCCAGCTGCATTCGGGTCAGCCATCTGTCATTGACGCAAGTGAGAGTGTCTATGTGTTTTTACCAGGGTGTGCTCTTAAAGACCTGAAAAACCAAGGCATTCTTCTGTTAAGAGGCATAACATTGTTCCTGCATGGCAAGGGGTTGGATTGGATGACCCTTGTTGTCTCTTCCAACTGTATGATCATGACTCCATATTTTATGGAGTTTTAATCTGTTTGGTTGATTGATATGTGTTTGAATTGCTTATATATTTAGATTTTTTTATATTTTGATGAGATGTGTTTTATTGTTTACCTGTGCGGCATTGAATTTTTGACGGATTTGTAAGCTGACCTGAATCATAGAATCATAGACCTGGAAGAGACCTCGTCCAGTCCAACCCCATTCCGCCAAGAAGTAGGAAAATCGTATCCAAAGCATCCCTGACAGATGGCCATCCGGCCTCTACTTAAAAGCCTCCAAAGAAGGAGCCTCCACCACACTCTGGGGCAGAGAGTTCCACTGCTGAACAGTTCTCACAGTTAGGAAATTCTTCCTCATGTTCAGATGGAATCTCCCTTTTCTGTAGTTTGAAGCCATTGTAGTTTGAGTACCCTTTGGGGTCGAGAAAGGCGATGTACAAATGAAGTAAATAAATAAAATAGATACAATTTCATGACCCTGATACATGCACAATGGAGGACCTCCTTGCGCCAACACCAGAGGCACTCCAAGCGGCCAGATACTGGTCAAAGGACATTTAATCAACTACCAAGCTTGCAAACTTTGTGTTTTGTCTGTTTGTTTTATTAAAAATGTAATACAACTGTCTGGTTGCTCCTGACACGTTAAATAATAAATAAATTTCATGACAAGAAGGGTAACAGGGAAAAAACAAACGAACTAGGGCTTGGAGATGTTCTTTCACTTCAGAATAATAAATCAAAATCTTTCTAGTAAAAAGATGCATTCCCTTCAACTATTCACTAGTATCCCCTACATTTCTTTTTTGGTCATTCACGGACCGTCTTATCTCTGTCCTACACCCAAAGCCCTCACACACAGTCTTGCTCCTCCTGCTATGTTCTCCATTTTTGTATATGCGGAACTGGAATGAAAGTGGGAATGACCTTTGATTCAAAATATCTTGGGCCAGCTGAGCTTTCCTTCTCTTGACACCCTTTAAGTTGCCTTTCACTTTTGATGCAACACAGGAATCAATGGAGTCCCCACACTATTTAATTTCCTAGATTTTTTTTAATTTTTTTAATTTTTTTTTAATCCGGGGAGAGCTCATCCGCTCTCTCCCAGGATTCGAACCTGCAACCTGTCTGGCCATGAAAGCCTTTGACAACACAATATTTTTATTGTATTTAGTATATGCAAAGCAAGATAATTAACAATAGAATCATCGTAGCCAATGTGAGTTATCCCTAGGAGAGCAAGGTGGGATATCATCATCATCATCATCATCATCATCATCATCATCATCATCATCATCATCATCATCATCATCGGAGCCCCTGGTGGCAGAGTGGGTTAAAACCTTGTGCCGGTAGGGCTGAACACTGACATGTCGGAGGTTTGAATCCAACATGTCAGTCTTCAGTCCTGCCAGTGCAGGCAGGCAGGCAGGCAGGCAGAGGTTTGAATCCGGGGAGAGTGGGTTGAGCTCCCTCTGTTAGCTCTAGCTCCCCATGTGGTGACATGAGAGAAGCCTCCCACAAGGATGGTAAAACATCAACACATCCGGCCATCCCATGGGCAACATCCTTGTAGATGGGCAATTCTCTCACACCAGAAGCGAGTTGCAGTTTCTCAAGTCACTCCTGACATGTAAAAAAAATCATCAAACAAATCAAAAACCCATTTAGCCCACCAACAAAACCACCCAGCAAAAAAAAATTAAAATTGATTTCCTACCATCTCAGCCACAGACAAAAATGGGAAATTCTCATTCACGTCCTCATTACTACTTAGTTAACATTTCAACTTCTAATATTCAAGAAAAAATACCCTAAATATTCAAAACCACAAGAATTACCATCCTTTCTGTCTTCCACATCTTTCAGAAAACATTGTCCCGGTCTTCCCTACACACACCCATCTTCTCCACACCAACTAGGACAGCAGCAGTTCCCTTTCTGGAGTAAACAAACACCTTTCAGAAGACAACCCAGGGATCTTTTCCAGCACACAAAGAAAATGGCAAACAAATCGGTTTATAAAATCCTTGCAGTGCTTCTTGGATTCAAGGCAACACAGTTAGACAAAGGAACGCAAGGGGGAACGGCAAAGTTTTGTCCGCAGACACACAGGGTTGGTCTGGAGCCTCTGGTTAGAGCTCTCCCATCATCCTCAGATCTTCTCTTCTTGGATCTTTCTTTCCCAATTCACTCCGACCCCAGGAAGCCTCTGCCAGTTTCTTCTTCTGTTCCTTCTGTCATGATGCTCGAGATCCAGGCTTCACTGCAGCTAAAAGACTGTAAATATTATTGCCTGGGATTTACTGTCCTTTGTCCCCAGTCCCCGCATGGCCAGGAAGGGGAGTGGCCTCTGCCTGCACTGAGATCCCAGCCTTTAGTCCTCCAGGTGTTTGGGACCTCAGCTCCCAGAATTCTTGACAGCTGGCTATTTATTTATCGTGTCAGGAGCAAACCAAACTAAGGCTGGCTGGGCCTTCTGGGAGTTGAAGTCCCAAACACCTGGAGAAGTAAAGCTTAAAAAGCCACTGCTCTAGAGAAGGCCTGGGCAAACTTTGGCTCTCCAGGTGTTTTGGACTTCAACTCCCACAACTCCTAACCTCTGAAACAAAGGATGCCTCCAGGTACATCAGCCAGGCAATCTCTATGCAGATACCTTCACTGATTGACTTTGCAGCTGCAAGGCTACTCAATGCTAATCAAACTTGCTAATTGCAACATACACACCTGCTCCAAACAAACGAGGATCCTTTCTCCCACCCTGGGCATGATCTATATAAATAAAAATGTAATGTTCGTTTGTGGGATTAACATAACTCAAAAACCACTGGACGAATTGGCACCAAATTTGGACACAAGTCACCTATAGGGCCAGCGTATGACCATCACTCATAAAAACACTGAAAAGCACAGCAGAAGAGACTTAAAAGGCCAAAAAACAAAAAAAAATGCAAAACCACATATATACACATATACACAAATATATATACATACACAAAACACATATACACAGACTGGGCCACAGCAACATGTGGCAGGGGACGGATAGTCTATATAAATAAAAATGTAATGTTTGTTTGTGGGATTAACATAACTCAAAAACTACTGAACGAATTGACACCAAATTTGGACACTATACCCTTAACAGACCAACAAGTGACCATCACTCATAAACCCCTACAAAAAAAACCCAAAAAGCTAAATGACAATACAGATGCAGATGCTGGGCTTACTAACCATGGAGCCCTTGCTCTGCAGAGAGCAGGGACACACCTCTCTCAAGAGCTGCCTTCGAGCCCAACTCTTTTCTGGCCTATGTCTAGAGGAAAGAAATGAAGGAGGGAAAGAAGGAAAGAAGGAAGGAAGGAAAGAGGTAGATAAAGAAGGAAGGAAGGAAGGAGAGAATGAAGGAAGGGAAAGAGGGAAGGAAGGAAGAAAGGGAGGAAAGAAGGATAGAAGGAAGGAGGAGAGAAGGAGGGAAGGGAAAGGGGAAAGAAGGAAGGAAGGAGAGAAAGAAGAAGGAGGGAATGAAAGAAAGAGGGAAAGAAGGAAGGAAAGAAAGAGGGAGGGAAGGAAGGTAGAGGAAGGAGAGAGTGAGGGAGGGAAAGAAAAAGTGGATATGCAGGAAAGAGGTACAGATGGAAGGAAGGAGAAAAGGAAATAAAAAGGGAAGGAAAAAAGAGGGAAGAAGGAGAGAAAGAAAGGAGAGAAAGAAAGGAGAGAAAGAGGGGGAAGGAAGGAAAGAGGTAGAGAAGGAAGGAAGGAAGGAGAGAATGAGGGAGGAAAAGAGGGAAAGAAGGAAGGAGGGAAAGAGGGGGGAAGGAAGGAAGGAAGGAAAGAGATAAAGAAGGAAGAAAGGAGAGAATGAGGGAGGGAAAGAGGGAAAGAAGGAAGGAGGGAGGGAAGGAAGGAAAGAGGTAGAGAAGGAAGGAAGAAGAGAAGGAGGGAGGAAAAGGAAAAGGGGAAGGAAAGAGGTAGAGATTGAAGGAAGGATAAAAGGAAAGAAAAAAGGAAAGGAAGGAAAGAGAGATGGAAGGAAGGAGAGAAAGAAAGGAGAGAAAGGGGGGGAAAGAAGGATGGAAAGAGGTAGAGAAGGAAGGAGAGAATGAGGGAGGGAAAGAAGGAAAGAAGGAAGGAGGGAAAGGGGGGAAGGAAAGACGTAGACAAGGAAGGAGAGAAAGAGGGAGGGAAAGAAGGAGGGAAGGAAGGAAAGAGGTAAAGAAGGAAGGAGAGAGGAAGGAGGGAAAAGAGGGAAGAGGGAAGGAAAAAAAGAAAGAGGTAGAGAAGGAAGGAGAGAGTGAGGGAGGGAAGAAGGGGGATATGCAGGAAAGAGGTAGAGATGGAAGGAAGGAGAAAAGAAAGAAAAAAGGGAAGGAAGAAAAAGAGAGGGAAGGAAGGAAGGAAAGAGGTAGAGAAGGAAAAAGGAGAGAAAGAAGAAGGAAAGAAAAGGGGGGGGGGGGAAGGAAGGAGGAAAGAGGGAGGAAAAGGAAAGAAAAAAGAGAGAAAGAGGGAGGGAAGGTTGGCCACAGCAACGCGTGGCGGGTACAGCTAGTTCCTTATTATATATTATACACACTCAACTTGCCTCGCTGCCAAGATGCCAGCCACAGATGCAGACGAAACGTCAGGAGAGAATGCTACTGGAACATTGGCCACACAGTCCAAAAAACCCACAGCCACCCAATGTCACTAACGTTCAGGGAGCCTCAGAGGCACTTAGAGCTGCATAAACAGATCTGGGCTGTAAGCAATGTTTCAGAGGTAAACACTGCCACCAAGCGGTGAAGTTGGAGGTTTGGTCTCAGTGTTGCCAGTTTAGATTCACTCTAGAGCAGGCCTGGGCCAACTTGGGCCCTCCGGGTGTTTTGGACTCCAACTCCCACAATTCCTAACAGCCGGTAGGCTGTTAGGAATTGTGGGAGTTGGAGTCCAAAACACCCGGAGGGCCCAAGTTGGCCCAGGCCTGCACTCACCCATTTCAGGCCTATCCCGGAAGGGGCGGGTCTAGGCCCAAAGAGTGACAGCCAGGTGAAAAGGGACGCCTGTTTGGAGGAGGATTGTGTTGACTCCGCCCTCGCGCACAACCGGAAGAGGCGGGGCCTGGGGCCAAAGAGTGACAGCCGGGTGGAAGGCTGAAGGAGGCGGGGCTTCCGTGCTGGGCCCATTTTCTGTGGGGAGGAAGGGAGGCGGGGCCTTTGTTCCCCCTTCTCCCGCCTCGAGTGTCCTGCTGGGCCCAGAATTGGTGCAGGTAAGAGGCAGTGGGCTGGGAAGGCCGAGGCCCAGTCAAGAAGCCAGGCAGAGGTGCTCCTGATCTGTGGAAAGGCAGGTCTGGGAAGAGGGATTCAGCCTGTGCCAGGATCATAGGTCTGGGCCTGTGTTATGATGATAGGTGTCATAGCCTGTTCAGCAGTGGAACTCTCTGCCCCGGAGTGTGGTAGAGGCTCCTTCTTTGGAAGCTTTTAAACAGAGGCTGGATGGCCATCTGTCGGGGGTGCTTTGAATGCAATATTCCTGCTTCTATGATCATAGATCTAGGCCTGTGTTATGATCATAGATGTCAAAGCCTGTTCAGCAGTGGAACTCTCTGCCCCGGAGTGTGGTGGAGGCTCCTTCTTTGGAAGCTTTTAAACAGAGGCTGGATGGCCATCTGTCGGGGGTGCTTTGAATGCAATATTCCTGCTTCTATGATCATAGATCTAGGCCTGTGTTATGATCATAGATGTCAAAGCCTGTTCAGCAGTGGAACTCTCTGCCCGGTGTGTGGTGGAGGCTCCTTCTTTGGAGGCTTTTAAACAGAGGCTGGATGGCCATCTGTCAGGGGGGATTTGAATGCAATATTCCTGCTTCTTGCCAGACTGTGAGAGTCAGGAAGTGGAACTCACTGCCCTCGTTCAGCAGTGGAACTCTCTGCCCCGGAGTGTGGTGGAGGCTCCTTCTTTGGAAGCTTTTAAACAGGGGCTGGATGGCCATCTGTCAGGGATGATTTGAATGCAATATGTGTGTGTATTCTATATATATAAATATGTGTGTGTGTGTGTGTGTAGATCATAGATCTAGACCATGTCAGTTAAATTTTGTGTGTGTGTATGTGTATATATATCTCTATATATATGGTTGTTCCAGTGTGCCTTCCCAGAATAATGATCCCACAGCACTTTGTCCTCCAAAGCACTTTATATTGTTTTAGGTCTGCTTGTATGTTTCCACAAACACCCCATCACCTTTTCTCCCATGTCCAGCATTATTTTTAAATTTTAATTACATTTGGCCTACCCATAGATTTTAAAGACAAACAAATAGACAAAACACAAAATTTGTGAGTTTGGTAGTTGATTAAATGTCCTTTGACCAGTATCTGGCTACTTGGAGTGCCTCTGGTGTTGCCGCAAGGAGGTCCTCCATTGTGCCTGTAGTAGGAATCATAGGTGCTTTCTACATATAAACAAAACTTTTTTCCCCTGTTGGTAGTACTTAAATTAATGTGCATCTTAAAATCAATTGTGCCTTGGAATCAAAGAAATACAGTACTACAGTTAGACTTCCATGGCTTCACCACTCACAGATTCAACTAACCACAGCTGGAAAACAAAATTCAGGCAAACCAACCTCTAGTGTGGTTTCCTATTTTATAGTTGTAATTTTACATAGCTTTTAGCCTTTTCTGTCCAAGAGTACTGTTGCCTGCTACAAATCCCAGGTTTTCTTAGCATTGAGCAGTGACAGCTAAAGCGGAGTCAAACTGCATTAATCCTTCAGTGTAAAGCCAGTCAAAGAGAGAAGGCAGTGAATTGATAGGGGCAGAGCATTTTGGAGGAATGCTGCATCCCACAAGGGTCTTCTGCCAACCTAACAGTTCGAAAGCGAGTAGATCCTTGGCGGGAAGGCAAAAGCATGCCCCATGCAGACATGCCGGTAAAAAGATCAGAGATGCCTACAGACAGCAGGCTCCTTCAGCATGGAAAATGGAGCAAGAGCACCTCCCCATGGTTGGAAGTTGAGCATTGCCTCCAGACTCCAGAGATGGAAAAGGGGAAGGCCTTTACCTTATCTGTGTATTGTATGTCATATGTGTAAAAGGCATAGAATGTTTGCTTTATAAATGTATTCCTTCCTGCTCCAAGGTGATAAAGGGGAATATAAATAAAGATTATTATTATTATTATTATTATTATTTTACTGACACAAAAACACATTATGTCACAGCAAATGAGATAAATATGCTGGATTTCGTATCACAAAATCACAAGTCGAACATTTCCTAAGCGTTTAGGACTGTGAGATGTAGTTTCGAATGATGCGTGCAGATCCAAGTAAGGTGGCCTTTTGCAGTTGACAGATCGTGATTTTGTAAATGTTTATTGTTTCCAAATTAATTAATTAATTAATTTACAGTATTTATATGCCACCCTTCTCACCCCGAAAGGGACTCAGAGTGGCTTACAAGATATATTTTCATACAATATATTATATTATTAGAATAGTACAATATCAGTATTATATATTACTATATTGCACTATACCATTATATTGTAATATTATTAATAATATTACATGTAATGTAAATATATAATTATAATTATAATATTGTATTATTATTACAATTGCTGTCTGAGATCTCCCTCCTCCCCCCCCCCCCGGATGGGTGCCACCTTGTCGTGGTGGGGGGCTTAACTGCTTCAAGGATGCTGATAGCTGTGCTGGCGGTAGTGTCATTACGAGCAGCTTCAACCAAGCCAGTGAGGTCTCAGCCTAGGAGTGGAACTAAGAGCACCTAACCCATTAGCATTATGGAGAAACAAATCAAAACAAAGTCTATACTGGCTTGGTCAACGCCCAGGATAAAAAGGACCGTGGTGGATGTTGCTGATTCCAGACATCCATCAACAAGTGGGCTATAGACTCAAAATACAAATGAACAATCACAGAAGCGGCAGAAATATACAATGCCAGAAAACTGCACAATAATAATAATTATTATTATTATTATTTGAAACACAACACTGCTGGCTCTTGTATTGAATCACACTTCCCAAGTCTCTAGGACTGTGTGATGTATCAGTGAATAATGCGTGCAGATCCCAGTAAGGTGGCTGATTGTGTTTAAGTGCAGGCCAAGGTCTTTAGGCACTGCACCCAGTGTGCCGATCACCTTGACTGGCTTGTGCCAGAGTCTTTGCAGTTCAGTCTTTAAATCCTCATATTGTGTCAATTTTTCCAGTTGTTTCTCGTCAATCCTGCTGTCACCTGGGATTGCAACATCGATCCATACTTTGTTTTTTAACATGATCATGAGGTCAAGAGTATTGTGCTCCAAAACTCTGTCTGAATTCAGAAGTTTGACGTTTTCATTTTCTGTAACTTTTTCTGGCTTGTGATCCCACCAGTTCTTTGTAGCAGGCAGATGGCAATTTTGGCACACGTTCCAATGAATTATCTAAGCAACAGTGTTGTGCCTCTGCTTGTATACTGTAACTCCTATGTCTGAGTTACAGTATAAATATCAGATAGAGTTAAGAAAATTGGAAATTGAGGCACGGGACAGGGCAAGACAGGCAGAAATGGAGTTTGAGGAGAGGGAAAGAGTCAGGCAGGCTGAATTACGGAAAATGGAATTAGAAATTGAAAAACAACGTTTAACTCTCCCTCAGACACAAGTGAATATACAGGAGAGACCAGAGGAGATCCCTATGGATCATATTTTGAGAAAATTCCCAAGATACAATAAAGAAGACAATATCGAAAAGTTCTTAATTTCCTTCGAACGATGTTGTAGAGACTTCAATGTAGCTGAGGAAAAATGGATGGCATATTTAAGACCACAGATTTGTAGTAAACTTCTGGAGATTTACAGCGACATGGCAGAGACAGAACATAGAGATTACTCTAAGTTTAAACGAGAAGTTCAACAGAAATTGCAGCTGACACCTGAATTTTATAGGATGATCAAAAAAGAAAAATATGAGAGTTATTCTCAATTAGCTTCCAAACGTATCCCGTCGCTTGCCACCAAATGTGAGGAAGCCGTTATTAAACTGCTGCCACCATTTGTAAAGAAGACTGTATTAATGCCACCGAATGCCACCAAATGTGAAGGCGCGTGTGGTAAAACACCCACTGCCACCTAATCTATGAGGGAAGCTGGGCAAC